>JAJAVR010000056.1:0-165545 GCA_021554675.1 Leuciscus idus
TGAATCTTGAGAGAGAGAGAGAGAGAGAGAGAGAGAGAGAGAGAGAGAGAGAGAGAGAGAGAGAGAGAACAGAATGCAATTTTGGGTTCTAAATCGATTTCAGAAAAGATCCCGGAGTTCTTCACCGAAATAACAGTGGCGGATGTCATGCATTTCTTTTACTTCTAAAGCCTACTTTCCTACAGTATCACATTAAACTCGAAACTTCGTCATATTTAGGAAGTAAACCGACATCGAAATCGTCATTTCATCTCTCCAAACAAAATAATGGTATAATAACGGCATAAACTCTTTCAAATCCTTTTCAGTGTGTACTTGCAGTTTTTCAACAATTCTTCGTCAAGTGGAATATCCATTTTGCTGAGAGTGAACGTCGTGAGCAGCAGGAGAACCGAGAGAGCTTCTCTTCTACGTGACGGTGGGAGTTTAGTAACAGAGTCACGTGGGCGCATTCGAAACACTGATTCACCGCTGGGAGGCGACGATCTGCAAACATGAATAATACTGCAAAAAAACAAAAAAACCAAAAAAAAAAACCTTCGAATCAATGGTTTGGTGTATTTTATATATACATTTATTTATTTTATTTTTTATTAAATGCGTGAAAAAATAGTCAAAGTACATTTTTATATATATATTTTTTTATTTTCAATGCCACAAGAACAAGATGTATACATAAAATACAGTGTTTTCAGAGCTTTACATGTTTTCATTGCTTTTTTTTTATTTTTTTTTTATTTTATTTTTTAGTTCGTCCCAAAAGGTTTTTTAATCTTTATAAAATTTGGAAAATTTGGTTTTACCTTGAGCCCACTTCTTTTTATATGGAATTTTCATAATAAATGAAATAACTGTATAATACGCTGTTCTTTACATTCCAAATTGTCATTATAAGTATAAAAAGGCACATCAAAACACAAATGTCCATTATACACTTCAGTTTTCTATTCATAAAGGTTTCTAAATCTTTCCAAAATAATCTTGAGTGAAAATAGATGCAAAATTGTTTCTTTTTCGAGTGCACAAAATTCACAAGTATATGAACTATTAAGCTTAAATCTTTCCAAATCATGCTTAGCAGGATAAATTATGTGAAGTATTTTGTAAGACACTTCCTTTCCATGCTTTAACCCAAGAGATATCACCAAATAAAGAAGATAAAAGGAATCTTGCTGCAGGAAAAGACACAGAGCATTCTTTATAATATTATTGCTACATTTTTGTTTTAAAACATCAACAATATCAATGAAAATTTTACCACAAAGATTGTCCATGTTGATTTCCACTAAAGCAGCATTTTTTAAGAGTAACAGAATACTTTGGAATTGCGTCAAGAACAATAGCAAACTCTCTTGGTTTAATTGGTAATTTAAATTTTTGTAGAAATTCAGTATTATGATAACAAATATCCATCAACCATCAAATCTCTATCAACCATTTAATTTTGTGTGTCATGAAGTGTAGGCTACTATAATTTAAGCTCTCAAGTCCCCCTTGCTCTTTGGTGTTATTACCTCCTTTTTTTAAATAATGCGGCTTCTTTCTCCATATGAATTCATAAAGTATCGTATCTAATTCCTTAATCACCTTAGGAGGCACATCTTATGATAAAGATGTATTGATAGATATACCTTCCGCCTTTGACAATAATACCCATTTATTGATATATATCCCTCATTAACCACCAATTAATTAATTTGTTTTGTTCTCTCAATAATTGGTTCAAAATTTAACTCAATCTTCTGTTTTTCATTTTAACAAATTACTACACCTATAATTGAAACAAAAACTAAAATGTTTGATCTGTTTTTAAAGTCCCTGTAAAGTCAAAATTAAAGCAACAACATGGAACTTTTCCTCTGCGGTCGCCCTACAGGTTGGAAGCGGAATTGTCCATTACCGCTGTCGTAAAATGATTTACGGTTACTGTATATGAAGCATGCAGGTTTTTTTTCATATGGGCAATGATAATATTAATCTTCCCCCTTTCATAATTTATACATGTTTATTAGACTAAACATTTTAACTCAAACATTTGCGATTTGCATGTCGATTGCAATGCTCAAATCTGAACGAGAATGATAGCGATAGCATCCTAACCATCTAAAACTACCATGTTAGTGTTTACTAGCTACCAGATTGATAATTCGCTCATCTACTAGCTGATTCATGAAGATAAATAAATGGAGGACCAGATAGTTTCCGTAACGTAGCCAGGCAGACAACAGATTAGAAAAACTATAGATAGTATGCAAGCAATTTACAGTTACTTACTAGTTCAACAGCATGACGGCCAAGTCAGCATCGGTCTGGTAACTCTCCTCCTCCATAAGCTAACGCCAGCGAGCAAACGCTCGACCAATATTGATCCTCGTCCTGCCTTTCAGTTTATCACTCTCCCTTTTCCTCTTCCGACTCTACTCCGACAAAACCTTTGGCTTCTTACGTTTCGCTGCTGCTTCAGCCATGACGAAAACAGACGTACGAAAACAAACGCGCTGGTTGGCCACATTTGAGGAAGTGGTGGGCGAAGTGACGTATGCCGTAAAGCAGTCGAATTTTGTAGTTCTTTTTGAGCGCTGGTTACTACCCGCACCCCGAAGTTACATAGTGCCAGTAAAAGCGATACAGACCCCGTCAGGCTCTGGCAGACGTCTCATTCAACCTATTGTAAGTCGATGTACTATCACAAGGGTCTTGGAAATATATTATGAAGGTTGAAAAGTTACATGTTGTTACTTTAAGTATGTTTTCTGAGTTTGTCATACCACAGAAAAATGTTTTATTAGCCCCCCAGCCAAATTTGAATGATAAAAAAAGCCGGCAAGTAAATAAAATAAGCTATCAAAATCTTGAAAAAATGAGCAGTATTCTCTGCTCTCAAACGTTGGGGGCGTGTCCGCTGGCTGTGCTGAAACCACGCCCACTCACGGGGAAGTTGACTCACGGGTACGCACTGCCGATCATGGCACCAGTTGTGTGTAGGCTATATATGTATATTTGGCTATGTAATTATGGTGTTGATTGCACACTATTGTAAAGCTCATCATCATGTGTTTTCCAAAATCTTGTATGAAATAACAGTTGTATTTAGTTGGAAGTTGGAACTTGGGTTATTTTTAATCTAACAAACAAAAAACACAAATTTTCAGTTAGCATTACTTTGCCTGTATTCTCTGTGAACAGCATATTTTATTTAAATGATCAGAGGTATGAAGTAATATTTTTCTTCCCTATTTTACAGTGTGGCCATGCATAGCAGTGCTGGTTCATCTTCAGCTGAAGCCATTGTTCAGCCAACAGTCGAAGAGGCATTCCAGTGTCGGGCTTCATATGGACCCTCATCTCATCGGGCCAAGGAAATCAATCATGCCATAGCATATTGTATTGCTAAGGACATGATCCCAATTTTCACAGTAGCAAAACCAGGATTTCTGAAACTGATGAAGACGACAGTTCCACTTTACTAAGTTCCCTCACAGAAGTTTTTCTCTAAGACAGAATTACCCAAAATGTACAACAGTCTAAAAGAGGATGTTGGCAAGCGTATAGCCCAGGGAAAATGCAGTAACTACTGACCTATGGACCAGCAGTGGAGGAAGTGGTCATCCATATATCAGCTTCACCATCCACTACTGTACCTCACAGATTAGAAACTTCAATCAAACTGCCTGGAAACGCAGAAGACACTGCTGACAATATCAGGGAATTTGTTGATAACATGTTGCAGGAGTGGGGCATCAACAAAGAGTGTCTTGTCAGTGTTACAACTGATAATGCTACAAACATGAAAAAGGCATTCGAGAGTGACACCACCTTTCCCGGCCAGTGGTTTGGGTGTTTTGGCCACAACTTGAATCTGGCCATTAAAGCTCTGAAAAATCAGAGGGTGGACACAGCTGTCCGAAGCTGTCGCCATTTGGTGCAGGGATTTTCAAGAAGCTGGAAGAGAAGAAGAGAGCTCAGAAATAAACTAGACGCCTTAAACATCCCTCAGAAGTCATTCATCCATGATGTAGTCACTAGATGGGGATCAACACAGAAAATGCTGCAGAGGTTTACTGAACAACAGCAGGTCTTTGCTGTACTGGCAAATGAGAGAGGGGCATGGCATTTGATGCCAAAGGATCCAGATATTGCAGTCATTGAGCAAATCTTGCAAATCCTTCAACCACTCAGTGCTTTTACTGATGCTTTGGCTTCAGAGAGCAGAGTAAGTCTGTCAGCCCTGAGGCCGGTGCTAAGTCACATCATCTCAGACCTTCTTGAGGTAAAAAATGAAGACAGTGCCCTCACCATGATAGACCTGAAGAGGGTAATGAAGTCAGATCTTGAGTCCAGGTACACTGCTGATGCAAAGAAGGTGATGGACTTGACAAGCTTTGTTGATCCTCAGTTTAAGGGAGGCTTTTCTGATGACCTTGATGCCACGGTCAACTGCTGTATTGAGGAAGCCTCAAAACTGGCAGAGATGACAACACTGAGTCAGACAGGAGCCAGACAGAGCAAAGCAGCACAACCAGAGGCAGATCCATTTTGCATGCTGAAGAACTAGCTCATCTTGCTACCGTGGCTGAGAAGTTTCTCTGCATTCCTTCAACAAGTGTTCCTCCAGAGAGGGTATTTAGTGCCAGTGGACACATTCTCTCACCTCAGCGTTCAAAGCTCAAGCCAGAAAAAGTGAACATGCTCACATTTTTGCACTTTAATCTCGACTAAAACATGCCAGCCCAGAAAAGATACCAGGAATTGGTTAAATGTTTATTATTGATTCTTTATAGTTTTTTTTTTTTTTTTGCTCTTAAATCTATTTAAAAACATATATAACAAATGTTGTTCTTTTGCAGTTTGCACATTATTCACTTGGATATAATTGCTCAGTTTACTTATATATTGTGTATTGTTTTATTTATATTTATTTGTATTTAAATGTTTGAGGTACTTTTTGTTATTTAAAAAGTTATTAAAAGTTGTTATATAATTATTGTTGATTCTTTACAGTTGTTCTTTTGCTCTTAAATCTATTTAAAATCAAAAGTAGTTATTTTGCACTTTCTGTTTGATACAATTACTCACTTTATACATTTGTATTGTGTACACAGCAAAATCCCCAGTGTTAAATTAACACTGCTCCATGTTTATATAATCTACACTCAGAGTGTTATAAGTAACACTGAAGCAGTGTTGAAGTTAATGAGATAATTAAGTGATTAATTGAGTGATGATTGAGCATTATTGAAGACACCTGATGTTAACAAGCAGATTTATTTCACTCGTCTTAAAGCCCCCTGTCCACTTTCTAGTGGGGATCATTTAGATGCAGCCTTGGCACTTCACCAGGCGAGGTCGCTGTTACAACAGCCTCGAGTAATGAACCCATTTTTCAAAACAATTCTTCTAAGTGGTTTAGTACTTCACCAAGGCTTCATCCATCACTACTTTATTGTTTATAGCAGTGCTGTCCTTGACCAGCATAATTTAACATTTACTATGTCATCCAAATTATTTCGTTAAAATTATTCTTATACAATAAGAAAAGTTTTTTTTTAGAGACAGACATCAATAATCAGCCTGTGAATCTCAACAATGGTGACAATTATAAAGCATGTTGCAGTGCATTCTGGGTGCCACCAATCCCAATCAAAACACATTCATGGCTCCCATCATGCATTGATGCATGAATAAAGAATGAGCTTATGTTTAGAGTTGATCTCTTTATCTGAATATACGGTTTGTCACCATTGCTGAGATTAATACGCTAAGTCTTGTTGTCTGTGTGTGCCTACATGAGGTGTCGTGACTCGTTTATAAGCTTTTTTTTTGGTCTCAGAACAACTATTAAGAAGAAATCATTTGGAATTCTTTGAAAAAGCTAAAATTGTACACGAACAGTGCTGCTATAATCAAAAAAGTAAACCTAACTTAGAAATTAGGCTCTAAATGAGTTCCGTGTTTCAGGTCAAATAATGATTATGTTAAAACCCAACCATCACCATCAGATCACACGTTCTCTTTATTCATCTGGCTGTTATAACGCAGTTACAGCAGCCAAACAAAATCTAAAATAGAAGAATCTAATGTCCAAGAGCATAACTAAAACAAATACTGATCACCATAATGGTTACTCAAATTTAAACGTTCTCCTTCAGTGATTCTGCTTGTTAACATCAGGTGTCTTCAATAATGCTCAATCATCACTTAATTATCTCATTAATTTCAAAACACTGCTTCAGTGTTACTTATAACACTCTATGAGTGTGGATTATATAAACACTGAGCAGTGCTAATTTAACACTGGGGATTTTGCTTTGTATTGTTTTATTTATATTTATTTGTATTTAAATGTTTGAGGTAGCCTACTTTTTGTTATTTAAAAAGTTATTAAAGTTACTAAGTGGACAACACTGAAGTTTGTTTATCTTTTTAACCTTTTTCTCTTGTGCAATTAAAATAGTGTGATAATACCGTATACTGTGATAAAAGCTCAATCAATTGATCGCAGCATGGACATTTTATACCGGCACATACCTGTTGGGTGACAAAGTTGTTGTCAGCTCGTATAGTGTGTAACCCCCTGTTGCAGAAAATTTACACCTGCCAACGTTTAAAGTTGCGTAGTGTGAACTAGGTATTCGTTGGGCTGTTGAACAGAGGTGGGTAATCCGGGGCCAAAGAGTAAAAGTCCTGCCATATGTTTATTCCACCCATGAACTCAGTCAGCTGATTTCACTAATTAGTTCTCTCTCCTGTCTGAATTAGCAAATCCAGGTGATTGGAACAAAATGCTGAGGAGGACTTTTACTTTCTGAACCTGGACTTTACACCTCTGCATAGCAATGCCACATGTCAGCCAAGAGCAAAGAAATAAACCAGAACTGGACCTTATCGTAGCCAAAAAAATCTGTGTATATTAAATATGGAGTAATTTCAGCCACAGCCTCAGATGAAATCAACTGAAGAGAAAAGAAGACATTAAATATGTGAAGATCTCAGCAGAGGAGGATTAAACAACTCCACAAACAGCATTACCAGCTTCACTTATTACTAACCAGACTGACTTTATTTCTGTCAGACGTCTACAAAAGTATTTATTGAGAATCAGAGGTGTAAAGTCCAGGTTTAGAAAGTAAAAGTCCTCTTCAGTATTTTGTTCCAATCACCTGGATTTGCTAATTCAGACAGGAGAGAGAACTAATTAGTGAAATCAGCTGACTGAGTTCATGGGTGGAATAAACATATGGCAGGACTTCTACTCTTTGGCCCCTGGATTACCCACCTCTTCTATATTAGATTGAAATATGATAAAGCTGGTATGCTGTTTGTGGAGTTGTTTAATCCTTCTCTGCTAAGATCTTGAGAGATTGAATATATTTTATCTTCAGTTTATTTCATCATAGTCAGTTGTAATTCTTGTGTTTCTCTTTCCTTCAGTGATTCTGCTTGTTACCAGCAGGTGTTCATCACTAATGCTCAATCATCACTTAATTAATCACTTAATTATCTCATTAACTTCAACACTTTTAACAATGTAGATTGGGACAATATGTAGTCTGGAAATCTTTCATAGTTTATATAGATTAAAAAATCTTAATATTACAGTGTGTTTTATGTGGGTCCCATCTCACGTTGAAATAGAGGGTAATGAAGAAGCTGATCGTTTGGCTAAAAAGACTCTTAAGTCAGACATACAATGGACAGTTCCATTGAGTAAAATGGAAATTAAATGTATCATTAAAACAAGAATCAATAGGTTATGGCAAGAACAATGGGAAAAGGAGACAAAAGGTCGTTTTTTATATAAAATACAGAAACAAGTGAAAACAAGGAGGCAGGGTGGTTGGAAACGAAGGGGGGAATCTGTTATCACAAGGCTAAGAATTGGACACACAGGTCTTAATCATAATCTCAGTCGTTTAGGGAAACACGCAACAGGATTATGCATTAATTGTGACAGGAGAGAAACGGTAGAGCATATATTAATAGAATGTGAAGCATACAGAACAGAACGAATCATACTGTTAGAACAAGTTAAAGAATTAGGTTACACACATTTATCAGTAGAGGATTTACTTTCCTTTTCATCAAAACCATCAGCATGGCCAGCTATCATGAGATACCTTAAAGAAACAGACCTATTTAATCGAATTTAAGAATAACCAAGAATATATATATATATATATATATATATATATATATATATATATATATATATATATATATATATTTTTTTTTTTTTATTATTACATGTTAGTAGGAATCCGCATTGAAGCTCCACACCCCAAACAGTTGGTGGCGGTAATGCACCAAATTGGTATGCCAACCGCCAATAAAAGAAAAGAAGAAGAAGAAGAATATGTAGTCTGAGCAGTGTTGATTTAACACTGGGGATTTTGTTGTGTACCTGTAACATTGTAGTAATCATGAAGACCTTGGTTATTCTCATTTGTTAACAAACAAGTATTCATTACTTCAATGAGCTCATTGTATCTGCATTAAATTATTACATTGTTTAAATTATTTATTTATTTTTTTTTTGCTAACTGTGACTTTGTATGTACATTTCTGAAATTCCTAACAGTTACCTCTGATAACAGAACACTCTAAATTGTAATATGGCCTCATGCGCTTTCTATAAAGCTGCTTTGAAACGATGTGTATTGTGAAAAGCGCTATATAAATAAATGTGAATTGAATTGAATTGATTAGCTTGTTCAGGTGTGTTTGGGTTGGAGCTAAACTCTGTAGGAAAGTTGATCTCGCGGTCCAGAGTGGAGGACCGCAGCTGTCCTAGTCTGAGAGTCTCACCAATTCACTTTTGTATTTTAGGTGAGTCAGGAGGTGGTAGTCTCGCGTAGCCAGACCTTCAGACTGACGGTGACGTCTGAGGCTGAGACTAGGAGGTGGCAGCAACTGATATCCTTAAGTCAATGTGCTTTAGGTGTGTTGACTGCTAGATGATGTTTCCGTGTTTGGCTACATGTTTAGAATGTTATGGTCTACCAGACCAGTTCTCTTGTGGTGAGGCAACAGGTTTTAATGATACTTTTTTTTTACATCATATTCAAAGGAAAGAGGTGTGTGTCCATCATCAGTCCTTTCAACACTCAAACACATAAAATGATGGATTTACTTGTAGTGTCAAGTAGTTCCCACAGCTAGTGCACATTCAATGCTGACCCACAAAACAGACAATGCAGAAACCCTTTAAAACCCAACAATCTTTAAACATTTAAAATGACCAGAATTCAAATTTAAACTTCACTTATTACAAACCAGATTGACTTTACTTCAGTTATACATCTACAGAAGTTATTTTATGTATAACTCTCTTGGGTTTCCTTATTAAAAGTCAAACAAAGCTTAGATCAGAAGATTCATTTCAGTCATGTTCTTTACATTCAATACATTCCAGTTACCTCACAAATCTAACATGATTTCCTTGAATGACTCTTCAGCTCTGTAGTAATGAAACTGTTTAATGAAAACATCCTTCTAAGTTTGGATCATTTCCATTTGGCTTAAAGGGAAAACAGATCTATGAGGAATGCTGTGTCTGTTGGCTTTCACTTCATGTGCCTTCATTCCCTGCTTCACGTGTTTATTCCTTTGGCAATATTTAATAATTAACAGAATATATATATATACATTTCCTAAGTCAAAAAGTTATTTATAAATACACACAGCAAAAACTCCAGTGTTAAATGAACTCTCCTGGGAGTTTATATGGCTCCAGACTCAAGAGTGTTAAAGTGTTAAAATATGAGTGTTAAATTAACACTCAAGAGTGTTAAAGTTAATGAGATAGTTAAGTGATTCATTGAGTGATGATTGACCATTATTGAAGACACCTGATGTTAACAGGCAGAATCACTGAAGGAGAAAATAATTTTTTTAAAGATACCGTTATGGTGATCAGTGTTTGCTTTAGTTGGGCTCTTGACCCTTACACTGTTAACATTAGATTTTATTTGGCTGTTGTATCTGAGTCATAACTGCCAGATGAACAAAGAGAAAAGTTGATCAGGTGGTGTTGGTTATGTTTTGACATAATCATAATTTGACCTGAGTCACTAAAATCAATTAGAGTCTAATCTCTGACTTAAATGTATATTGTTGATTACAGCATCACTGTGATTCTACAGCATAAGAGCCAGAATTTTCTAAATAATCAAAAGTGTTTTTTTTTTTAAGTTGTTCTGATAAAACAAAATCTTTCTTTTAGGCACACACAGACATCAAGAATCAGTGTATGAATCTCAACAATGGTGACAAACAGAATATTCAATTAGGGAAAGGAAATTACTAAGACAATTCAGTTCATAATTTATTCATACCGCAATGCATGATGGGAGCCATGAATGAGTTTTGATTGGTGGCACCCAGAATGCACTGCAACATGCTTTATTATTGTCACCATTGTTGAGATTCACAGGCTGATTATTGATGTCAGTGTGTCTAAATAAAGTACATTTCTTTCGGTAATTGTCTTTTGATCAGAACAACTTTCAAGAAATATTTTGGATTATATTGAAAATGCTGATAATCATTTGCTGTAGAATCACAGGGCTGCTGTAATCAACAAGATAGACATAACTGTCTAAATGAGATTTGTGCTTCAAGTCAAATTATGATTATGTCAAAACATAACCAACACCACCTGATCAACTTTTCTCTATGTTCATCTGGCAATTATAGCTCAGATACAACAGCCAAACAAAATCTGAAATAAATGATTTAAGGGGCAAGAGCCCAACTAAAGCAAACACTGATCACCATAATGGTGTCTTAAAAAATTAGATTTTCTCCTTCAGTGATTCTGCTTGTTAACATCAGGTGTCTTCAATAATGGTCAATCATCACTCAATGAATCACTTAATTAGCTCATTAACTTTAACACTCTTGAGTGTTAATTTAACACTCATATTTTAACACTTTAACACTCTTGAGTCTGGAGCCATATAAACACCCAGAAGAGTTCATTTAACACTGGAGTTTTTGCTGTGCATACATTTATTTAGAAAATGAGAACGATCTAAAAACCTAGACAACTTTGTATTTAAGCTTTATTATCATGGAAAATCTACTAACTTTGACTGTATTGGAAATTAACAGAGGAAAAAAATAAGAATACAATTTATCTTCTCTACTTAACACACATTGGCTACGTTTACATGCACAACTTTTGTTTTAATCGGACTGAATTCATTCCGATTGATGAATCTGAATGTGGTGTTTACATGGACACGTGATTGGGTTGATCTGTGCTTTTATATGTCACAAGCTTCATATCGGAATATATTTTTTGACATGCGCACACTGCACGAATATTTCCTGCTGTTTGCGCATAATAACCATTCTACATTGGTTCTTTATTTGTTTTACACAGCAGACTTAATATTTATCAATTTCCGTTCATAATTTGGAGACAAGCATATGAACCGTTGTGCCTTGGTGCTTAGATTTATCATGTGGTGCCCCTCCCCGCGGCCAAAACCAGTAGTCTGTGGATGAGACTACTGATCACCAACTGACTACTGATACAACTCTAATCACCCCTTTCAATCGGATTGAAATTTAATTCGGATCAAGCTCAATCAGATCAATTAATGTGTTTACATGACGGTTTTTCAGTCCGATTGATCCATCAATTCGATTACTAACGGATTATTTGGTTGCATGTAAACGTAGCCATTGTGTTCCATTTAACAGTGGACAAATCCGCACCTAAAACTGATGAGGGGCATCTTTTGACAAACTGTCCTATAGCTCTATAGTCCTATAGAGGTTTGGCTCAGGCTTCATTTTTAACTAGATTCTGTTAAAATATCATTATAATGACTGTTTATTAAATATAATAATCCACATGTAAACTTTTTTTATTTTTTATGTTCCCAATAATTAAAGGACCAGACACAGACAGCATGCTGAGATGCTCAGCAATTCACTATTGTATTTTAGGGGAGTCAGGAGGTGGCAGAAGCTGATTCCCACGAGTCAATGTGCTTCAGGTGTGTTGACTGCTAGATGATGTTTCCGTGTTTGGCTACATTTTTAGGATGTTATGGTCTACCAGACCAGTTCTCTTGTGGTGAGGCAACAGGTTTTAATGATACTTTGCATCTTATTCAAAGGCAAGAGGTGTGTATCCATCATCAGAGCTTTCAACACTCAAACACATAGAATGTTTAATTTACTTGTCGTGTCAAGTGGCTCCACACAATAGTGATGGGTCATTCATGAACGTCTGTCACGTGACAAATGAACTAAGGACTCGGAAGGTTAAGTAATTATGTTTGTTCACTGTAAATTATTTTTGACTGCATTATAATGATTTCTTAATTCAGAATGTGATCAACATCAGCGTAGATGGATGTGTTTGGGGAATTTGGCTGTTAAAAGTATAACATTTAAAGCCACTTTAATGAACGAAATGACTAAAATAAAGATTTGTATATTTTGATGAACAAGATCGAACAAGAGAGTCAGTAAAATGATCCAAACTTCCCATCCTACACAACTGTATTAAATGGTTCCTACAGTCCACATTTAATTAAACTTAAATAAAACAACAAACAGTTATTGCTACTTCAAAGACATACAAAACAGACAGCAATAGACCCTTAGGAGTTATATTGTTGATTACAACATCACTGTGATTTTACAGCATAAGATCCAGAATTTTCTAAATAATCTAAAGGATTTCTTAAAAGTTGTTCTGATTAAACAATCTCAACAATGGTGACAAACAGAATATTCAATTAGGGAAAGGAAATTACTAAGACAATTCAGATCATAATTTATTCATACCGCAATGCATGATGGGAGCCATGAATGAGTTTTGATTGGTGACACCCAGAATGCACTGCAACTTATTATTGTCACCATTGTTGAGATTCACAGGCTGATTATTGATGTCAGTGTATCTAAATAAAGTAATTTTCTGTAAAAAGTCTTTTGATTCAAACAACCTTTAAGAAATATTTTGGATTAAATTGAAAATAATTTGCTGTAGAATCACAGGGCTGCTGCAATCAACAAGGTATACATAATTCACTAAATGAGATTTATGCTTCAGGTCAAATTATGATTATGTAAAAACATAACCAACACCACCTGATCAACTTTTCTCTTTGTTCATCTGAGAGTTATAACTCAATTACAACAGCCAAACAAATTCTGAAGTTAATGATCTAAGGGTCAAGAGCCCAACTAAACCAAACACTGATCACCATAACGGTGGCTTAATTATTTTTTCCTTCAGTGATTCTGCTTGTTAACATCAGGTGTCTTCAAAAATGGTCAATCATCACTCAATGAATCACTTAATTAGCTCATTAACTTTAACACTCTTGAGTGTTAATTTAACACTCATATTTTAACTCTTTAACACTCTTGACTCTGGAGTCATATAAACTCCCAGGAGAGTTCAATTAACACTGGAGTTTTTGCTGTTGGACCTCAAGGTACATATTATATGTACCTTTTTGAGGGTCAAAAAGCATTAAAAGGTACAATACAGTACAGGTTAAGGTACAATATTGTACCCTTGAGGGTACAGCCCCAGTGACAAGCCATTGTACCCCTAAAGGTACAATTATGTACTTTATTTTCTGAGAGTGTATGTAGAGCCAGCCCTGATTGGCTGCTTGAATCTCAATTTAAAAGAACGTCCAGTTCGCAGTCTTTCTTTCTTTTGGCCATCGGTGGAGTCATAGCACGGTTACTCATGATTCTTACAGGGCTTTCAACCGAGGAGGTCCTTCAGAAAATATCAGAAGCAGGCATAGAAGTAACCGATGTCGAGATGAAAGGAGATGAAATGGACTTTCAGGCAAATGACACTTACTCAGTTGATGATAATTTATATGTCACAGTTAGACATTGTGTTTAAAATGAAATGTTGGAAAATGTGAAAATGAAAAGGATTTTATAAATTCTGATTTTACTTCAGCGTGTGTGTGTAATATATATATATATATATATATATATATATATATATATATATATATATATATATATATATATATATATATATATATATATATATCATTATAGTCAACGATTGTACCTTGTCAAAGCCAATTTTGTACCCTTTTTGAAGGGTCCATTTTTGTACTGTTAAATAAAGGTACAAAATTGTCACCACAGGTACAAGAATGGTCTCTTAAGGTACAAATTACAAGGGTACAAATATGTACCCTATGTCCAGTGACAAGCCATTGTACCCCTAAAGGTAAAATTATGTACTTTATTTTCTGAGAGTGTACCTCAAGTACATCCTCAGGTTTATTCACTCTGTGAAGCTTGAAGTGCATTGATTTGAGAAAATGTGTTTAAATAAGACAGCTGATGCATTTGTTTTGTGTAATAATTGTTGATTTATTGCCACAGTGTCATTCTCAGTAAAGCTATGATTGTGAATTATCACATTTTGAGAATTTACTGATAAACATACACCCTTTCAGGGGTACTACACACACAGTTCACCCTTTTCACCCGGGCAAATAAGTTGCAAAACAACTAGAGGGTATTATGTTGAGTATTTAGGAGAAGCAGTCAAGCAACAGAAATGGACAGCATCCTGTAAGTGTATTTGTTTCTTTTTTCATTTGATATTAGGGCATTTGTCGTTGCTAGAAAACATTTTGTTTATTGTGTTTACCGTGGTGAAGTGGCATTGGTTCTCATGCCGTGTCGCGTGTTTTTTTCGGTTATTTAAATTAGGATATTTTATTTGAACTTTTTTTATTTATTTATTTATTTTTGCCAGCCAGCCATTTTATTTATTTATTATTTTTTTTATTTTTTTTACAGTGAAGGTGTTTGATCGTAATAATTCAGGAAATACCTGTAGAATAACAGGTTTTGAAATTTCAATCACTGTAATGTCTCATTAATGTCATAATACTTAATAAAACCAGCTGAGTTGTTAATTTACTGATAGCTGTGAGTACAATTTAAAAGAAAAGATAAAAAAAATATATATATATATATTTTTTTACAGTGTATTTTGGCCTTGGAAAATATATATTCTGGTGGTATTTTTATGCATAGTCAGAATGTTACAAGAAACATGATTTTACATAATTTACATCAGATATTTATTTTATTATTATTATTATTATCATAGAACACATACACACAGTATTATTTAGTTTCCTCTCTGCTTTTAGCTTATATTTTCACTGCATGTGGGCCCTTTCAAAAGGTACTGATAAGAAATATTACACTATAAAGGATGAGAAGATGTTTATCTTGAAAAATATAATAATTCAGTTAAAAGAGAAAGTCACTGTGCACTTTTAACAATAATAAAGTCAGATAGGTATAATGGACTTTTTTTAGACACACCAGATTTGACCCACTCAAAGATCTCCGCTGGGATATCACTGTCCCTGATTGAAGAGAGAGATGAATATTAGCTGCTATTAGATGTTAAATTAATACTTAATTTTTACAACTTAACAAAGAAAGCTGTGTGACATCTAATAGAGACTGCCACTGATATTACTGCTAGTTGCTGATACCTCACAGACAAATGTATTCTACATTTTAAAATTACACTAAATTGTTCAGTTTTCAGAAAAATATATAATATAATGTCAGAATGTGACAAATACTTTTGTAAGTTATTTGTAGTTTAAAATCCATGTCATGTCTTACCTGACGGTGTTTTTATTTTTATTTTTAGATTCTTCGCTTTTCTTTCGCTTCATTCTGTGTTCAAAACAAACAATTAATAATTTAATTCATATAATGAAAGAAACACTTTCCATAAACATAATTTAAGGCAAATATTAAAGAACAATAACATTATTTGATATGAACTGAATGATGTCTTAATAACAACATCAAAGCAAGCTGCTGGTAAAAAAAAGCTTATATTAACTTACTGTTTGCTGACAGATCACACTGTGTGACAAGAGCAGAAAGAGACAAAGTGTTATTTAGAAATCAGTCAGAATGTCACTTTTAACTCTATTGTACAACTCTGTAGCTGTTCTATACCCAGCTAGAGGAAACATTCTCCTAACTTTGTCTAATGCTTTGGCAAGGTTCTCTCAAAGTTATGAACAAACATTCTTCCAGTTACGTTAATAAAACGTTTGTTCAATGTTATCTGGTCTTCAATGTTCTCAAAAGGTTAGCACAAAAACATTATTTATACATTGCTTGTAAATTTTTTTATTTTTTTTTTTTTATTTTTTTTTTTTATGTCCTCAATGTTGGGAGGAAACTTTCTTAGGACAACATTCTTGGAACTTCCTTTAACCATTCAGAATGACAACTAACTTCAAATGAATAAGGTTGTGTGTGCTGTTTTAAAAGAACATCCTTGGAACGTGGGACAGTTTTGTCGCCTGTCCCATGTTCCTAACATTTCTCTTAAATGTATGTAAAGGTTATGCAAGCGTTTTGTTTTAAAAGTGTTTAATTCTGTTCATGAAATCACTATATATTGTCATTAGTATTTGATAGATGTTCTCATAATGTTGGCAGAAAAAAAATATAACATACAGTAACCTTTGCTCATCAAAGTCCTTCATTCTTAAGTGTGAACAACCCCTGACTCCCCCAGACTAACCAAACCAGTTCTGCCATGTGGTTTGAAGCCACAAACGAGGGGTGGATTTTCACACAAAATGTACACAACGTGGAGAAAACCTTCTCCATATCAATTTAAAGAACTGTATGAGTGCTGTTTGTGAGACTACAATGTAGGCAACCTTACCTATTAGGGTATATACTGTATACGCAGCAAAAACCCTGGTGACAAATTAACTGTCCTCAGAGTCCACACTCAAGAGTGGTAAAATTAACACTGAAGCTTTGTTAAAGTTAATAAGATAATGAAGTGATTAATTGAGTGATGATTGACCATTAGTGATGAACACCTGATGTCAACAAGAAGAATCACTGAAGGAAATAGTCACCATGTTTAGGTCCCCCGTTATGGTGATCAGTGTTTGTTTGAGTTGGGATCTTGATCCTTGACTTTTTAACATTAGTTTTCCTCTGTCTGTTGTTACTGTGTGTTTAAAAAAACATTTGCAAGGACAAAAAAAGGGGGAAAACACAGAGAAAACATCATCAGATGTTAATTGTTATCATAGTAATCATTTTGAGCTCATCCTTTGATTATATGGTAGATATGTTAATTTGACATTATTGATTACAATAGCCTGGTGATATCACAGCATGAAATTATGTACAAAAAACTTTTGATCTTTTCTATTTATAGACACACACATCAATAATTAGCGTATGAATCTCAACAACGGTGACAAACAGCATATTCAGATAAATCAAATCTGAACATAACAAAACTAGCTACTAAAAAGTCACATAAAAACAGCGAAAATGAGAAAATAGTAAGAATAATAAAAAAAATAAAAAAATAATTAGAAAAATAAATAACTCATTTATTTATGCCACAATGCATGCTGGGAGTCATTGCTGTGTTTTGATTGGTGGCACCCAGAATGCACTGCAAAAAAGCATTTTGTTGGACACAGATGTTGAGATTCATATGCTGATTCTTGATTTGTCTAAATGATAGTTTAAATGTTTTTAATCAGACCAACTTTTAAAACTCATTAGAATTTAGGTTCTAAATGGGATCTGTAATTCAAGTCACATCATGATGATTGTGTCAAAATATAGCCAACAACACCTGATCACATTTTCTGTTGGCTTGTCTGGCTGCTATAACTTTATAACAGTTGCCAGACAAAATCTAATATAAAAAATCAAGGGTTAATACAGCACATGACCATTAACTTGGTGAAAGTGTCATTAACTAAAACTGAAAACCAGATATAACAAATCCAGTCAATACTCACAGAAAGTGAATATTTCCACAGTCATGCCAATAAAGATAAAGAGACATTCAAATGGGAGGATGACCATCATTAGATAATTCACTGTATGTTCACAGTTCACTGAGAATGGAAATATAAATAATACAGTGAAAACAATCATATTTATATCAGTTTAATATTTACATACACTATGGGTTGTATTTGCGAGCCCCAAACACTGATACTTTGAGGCCAATTAAAACTGGCGAGTGGAATTTGCACGCTCCACTCCCCCGGAAATACTTCTTCCACTAATTTAACAGCTAGCATTTTATGTATCCTAAATACACATCTATAAATAATAATATTTTGACTCTTTTTGCAAATTTTAACAAAATTAGAAACAACAGATCATGTGTCACATCACGTGTGCTCTTAACTGACACTTGTCTCCTTGATAATCAAGCACAATAACGTTTGATAAAACTTCATTGGGCCAAATTATTGGTTGTGGTAAAAAATTACAACATCAACCATTTCACTCTTTGTTTAGAGGATCACAGGTTTAAATGTAAATCTGTTGAAATCTCAATAAAAATCAACCCCACATGAAAGTTCCTGTTGTTGAAGGAACATATTTAATGTGACTCCAGGTCATGTGACACTTCATACTCTCTATTCTTAGGTAAATTGTTTCCTCACCTGTTTGCAGGATCAGCTCTGTCATCAGTGCAATAGAGTCCACTAGAACAAGACCAACTGCTCCAAATATGTACAAGATGTTGGTACATGGAAAATCTGTAATGCAAGATAAACATTTTAGTTACATAGGGATAAATTGATTAATTTGTTAATTATAAGTGGTTAATAAAGGTCTTAAGAATATTTAAGATTTATCTCTTTACTGTGATAGGGAATGAAGTACTTTAAAAAAGTTACTTATCACATTACTGTTACCACTGATAAAAATGAACCATTGCATCATTACTTGTGAGGGAAAGCAAAACTTTATATACTTTTGTAGCCAAGGCTTATTGCTTCTTGCACGTATCACAACAGTTTCTTAGCGAAATGTCCGGTGAGTGGCGCTAAAAGCTGGTTTAGTTTTTTGCAGAACAGATTAAAGTGAATATGGCAACGTTTTATTACGCTGGAATTTGTACGTATCACCGCAGTTTTCATTTCATTTCATTTTATTTATTTATAAAGCACAAATAAACACAACAGACGTTGACCACTGTGCTGTACAAGTTAATAAATATAAAACAAAACCACACACAAAACATTAATAACAGACAATAAAACACTATAGTTTGGGTTTAGCGAGATCAAAAATTATGAGTGATATGCAAGAGTAAATAGATAAGACTGTAGTTTAGATTTAAATTCATAAACAGACGTAGCAGACCTCACAGATAAGGGAAGACTGTTCCACATCCTAGGGCCGGCCACTGAAAAAGCACGATCGCCTTGCAACTTCAGTCTTGATCTTGGATACGACAGTATAATGCTGTCTGAGGATCGCAAGCATCTTGTTGACTTTTTCACATTTATAAGATCTGACAAATAGGATGGTGCCATACCAATCAAAGCCTTAAAAACTAACAACAACATTTTTAATTCAACTCTATAACACACTGGCAACCAATTTAAAAATGATAGTATCGGAGTAATGTGTTCTCGTCTACGAACCCCAGTTAAAAACCTGGCAGCGGCGTTTTGGACCATCTGAAGACGTGACATGGAGGATTTAGGTAATCCCATATACAGAGAATTACAATAGTCCAAACGAGATAAAACAAAAACATGTGTGACAGTTTAAAGATCATTAAAAGATAAAAAAAGTTTTGACTTTGGACAGCAGTTTAATATGGAAAAAACAAGACTTTACCACAGAATTTATATGTTGGTCAAACTTGAGAGATGAGTCAAAAAAAAAAACTCCTAAATTTTTCACAGTGGGTTTGATATAAGAGTTTAAATAATCATAATCAATATTCGGGTTTGCTTTCCCCACAGAGGGGCCAAAAACAATTACTTCAGTCTTACTCTCATTTAAGTGCAAGAAATTCAAAGACATCCAAGATCGTACATCAGTTAAACAGGCAAGCAAAGTTTCTAGGCCTTGCTTGTCATTATGTTTCAAAGGGAGATAGATTTGGGTGTCGTCTGCATAAAAATGAAAGGATACTCCATGCTTCTTAAGAATTGAGCCAAGTGGTAATATATATAGAGAAAATAAAATGGGAGCCAGAATAGACCCTTGAGGAACACCACAGGCAACTCGTGCTACAGATGATACAGCGCGACCAATACCCACTGAAAAGGTTCTATTACTAAGATAAGATCTAAACCAACTAAGGGCAGTTCCTTGAATGCCCACACACTTTTCAAGATGCGTTAAAAGAATTTCATGATCACCTGTATCAAATGCTGCGCTCAAATCTAATAGCACCAAGATTGCTGAGTTCCCGGAATCAACAAATAATAAAATATCGTTTAAAACTCTTAGAAGTGCTGACTCAGTACTATGTTTTTTCCTAAATCCAGATTGGAATTTTTCTGCAATATTGTTTGTTTCTAGAAAGCTCTGCAATTGCACAGATACAGCATTCTCTAAGATTTTTGCCATGTAAGGTAAATTTGAGATTGGCCTAAAATTTGATAAGATATTTATATCCAGACCTGTTTTTTTCAACAAAGGTTTCACCATAGCATGTTTGCAAAAGGATGGAACAATCCCAGAAAGAATGCTCTTGTTTATAATTGCTAAAATTTAATCCCCAACACAATCAAGTACCAATTTAAAAAATTGGGTCGGAACAATATCACATGCAGAGGTGGTAGGCTTCAGCTTAGCAACTGAATCCATTAGACCCAGCAATGTGATCGGCTCAAATGAGTTAAAAAACTTAGTAGGAATTAAAAAATCAACAGGGTCGTCAGTACAAGGAATAATGGACTGTCTAATTGTATCAATTTTATCCTTAAAGAATATCAAAAAAAATTCACACAAAGTCGGGGACTCCACTAAACAAATTTTGCCGTTTGGATTATAAATAGAATTCAAGATATTAAATAAAGCCCTGGGACTATTTGTACTTTTGCGAATTATCTCAGAGAAATACTGAGATTTCGCAACTTTCACTGCTTTTTGGTATGTCATTAAAGATTCCCGTAGCATATCATAGGATACTTGGAGTTTATCCTTTTTCCATCTGTGTTCTGCCCTTCTGCAGGCTTTCCTCAAACTACGTGTATTGTTGTTTAACCATGGTTCTATTTTGTTTTTATATTTTTTTTAGTTTCATAGGGGCAATAATATCTAAAACACTAGTGCATACATAATTAAACGTATTAAGAAGCTCGTCCACATTTAACACATTAACAAGATAATCTGAGGAAAGCAAATCACAGGTCTCTTTGAATGTCACTGAAAATTTTTCCACCGAGGTTGGAGCAAAAAGGCCAACACGTGACCATTTTTCAGGTCTCATTATTTCAGTAGTGTGACAAGAAATATCAGCAGTAAACATTATAGGCTTGTGATCCGAAAAACTCAAATCATCGATATGCACATCTGAAATAGAAAAACCATGTGTTAACACCAAGTCTAAAATATGACCCTGTGCATGTGTTGGTTCTTTCGCCCACTGGACAAAATCACACGCCTCTATGAGACTAAGAAACTCTTTCACTAACACTTCGGATTCACAACCAACATGAATATTAAAATCACCAACAATTAGAATTCTATCAAATTTAGGGGTAATATCCCCTAGAAATTCGGAGAACTCGGCGATAAAGTTTTTGTTTGTTTTTGGTGGACGATAAACCACTGCCACCACCAACGAGTTCATCGAGTCCAGCACGAAACTTTGAACTTCAAAACTTGTGAAACTGTCGGTTTCTAAGATTCTACAACAAAAAAACAACCGGTGAGTGGCGCTAAAAGCGTAATGCTCCATTTTAAAATAACATACAACTACACTAAACCCTTAACCTACCCCGATAGAGTTAAAAAAACAACAACATAAAAACGGAATCATAGCATTGTAGCTTCTTTATTGTGTTTTGTCTTTGACGGGATCAAAGCGAGCTCTTCACAATTCTGTACTTGATGGAAACTCCAAAATATATTAGTTTACAAATCATGCAGAGGTATAAAGTCCAGGTTCAGAAAGTAAAAGTCCTCCTCAGTATTTTGTTCCAATCACCTGGATTTGCTAATTCAGACAGCAGAGATAACTAATTAGTGAAATCAGCTGACTGAGTTCATGGGTGGAATAAACTATGGCAGGACTTCTACTTTCTGACCTGACCCCTGGACTATACACCTCTGATATTATGAGGAAAATAAACAGTTTTTTTTACCTTTGATGCATGTAAACCTGTTGTAGGAGACTCCAAAACAACATTAGGAAACTTTAAAATAGCATAATAGGGGCACTTTAATAACTAATGATCCTTGCGACGGAAGTGAATCAATCAAAACTAACTTTAGCTGGACAATAACTTTATTCTAGCTGTTGTAAAGCCAAAACAATCTCTGTTACTTTAATTTTCTATTATCACTGTAAAGCTGCTTTGAAATAGGGCTGGGCGATATATCGCTTGACATTGTTAGGCGCATCTCATCAGTAAAGCCGGTTCCTTGATTAGTAGTAAATCGCCTTCACCTGCTTTCAGAGTGTATATGAGTCCACACTCAAGAGTGTAAAGTGTTAAAATATGAGTGTTAAATTAACACTCAAGAGTGTTAAAGTTAATGAGATAATTAAGTGATTAATTTAGTGATGATTGAGCATTATTGAAGACACCTGATGTTAACAAGCAGAATCACCAAAGGAGAAAATCACAAATTGTAAGCCACCGTTATGGCGATCATTGTTTGCTTTAGTTGGACTCTTGACCCTTATACATTCTCTTTAAATTTTGTTTGTCTGCTGTTATTGATTTATAACAGTCAAATGAACAAAGAAAAGTGTGATCTGATAGTGTTGGTTATGTTTTGACATAATCATGCTGTGATCTGAAAAATTAAACTTACTGAGATAGTTTTGGTTTATCTTGTTAGCAGCAGCTTTGTGATTCTACAGCATATGATTATCAGTATTTTTCTTATAATCCAAAATATTTAATAAACATTGTTCTGATCAAAACACTTTCAAATGAATTTATTTAGAAACACAGACATCAATAATCAGCCTGTGAATCTCAACAATGGTGACAATAATAAAGCATGTTGCAGTGGCTGCCACCAATCACAACTCAATAATGGCTCCCATCATGCATTGCGGTATGAATAAATTATGATCTGAATTGTCTATGTAATTTACTTTTCCTAATTGAATATTCTGCTCGTCACCATTGTTGAGATGCATTGACTGAATCTTGACGTCTGTGTGTGCCTAAAAGAAAGATTTTTTTTTTTTAAACAACTTTTAAGAAATCCTTTATATTATATCTAAAATTCTGGATATTTATGCAGAATCACAGTTATGCTGTAACCAACAACATAAATCAAAAACATAAAGGTCAAATGATGATTGTCATAACATAACCAACACCATCAGATCACTTTTTTTCCTTTGTTCATCTGGCAGTTATAACTCAGATACAGCAGACAAACAAAATCTAAAGTTAATAATATAAGGGTCAAGAGCCCAACTAAAGCAAACAATGATCGCCATAACGGTGGCTTACAATTTGAGATTTTCTCCTTCAGTGATTCTGCTTGTTAACATCAGGTGTCTTCAATAATGATCAATCATCACTCAATTAATCACTTAATTATTAACTTCAACACTCTTGAGTGTGGACTCATATACACTCCCAGGAGTGTTAATTTAACACTGGAGTTTTTGCTGTGTACAAAGAGCCGTAGTTAACTAACAAGCTGAGCCATATCGCATTAATTATCGCTGGCGATACGTCCGCGATATTAATGCGATATGGCTTAGCTTGTCAGTTAACTACGGCTCTTTGTAGTAAATGCCGCTCCATCTGAAAGCAGGTGATGGGGATTTACTACTAATCAAGGAACCGGCTTTACTGACGAGATGCGCATAACAATGTGATGCGATATATCGCCCAGCCCTACTACAGAGTGTTAAAATTAACACTGAAGCAGTGTTGAAGTTAATGAGATAATTAAGTGATTAATTAAGTGATGATTGAGCATTATTGAAGACACCTGATGTTAATCAGCAGAATCATTGAAGGAAAGAGAAACAATAAGAACAGAAAAAAGAGAAACACAAGAACTCCTGACATCGAGCCATTACACATTATTGCACTTATTATTTTACCAGTTTGAATTTATTTCTGTCATACATCTACACACGTTCTTATTTAGATGGTAGTTTAGACGGTAATGTTTCATGGAATGGAATGTTACCCTAACCTTAACCTAACCCTAACAATGTCCAGACATGTACATTTCCAGTGATCTGACTCACTGATCTCACCAAGCCTTATAAACTGATTATACAAATGCTTTATAAATTTTTCACTATAGTATTTAATTTCAGTAATGCTTTAATAATCTAGAGGATTTAAAATCACACACAGACATCAATAATCTACATGTGAATCTCAACAATGGTGGCAATCACACAAACGCTTCATGTTGCAGTGCATGATGGGAGCCACCAATCAAAATGCATTCATGGCTGACATCATGCATTGCAGCGTGAATAAATTATGCAGCTGAATTGTCCTGTCATTTTCATTGTTTTTTTTTTTCTGTTTGCTTTTATTTTGCTATTGTTTTGTTATGACTTTAGTAGTTTGTTTTGTGATGTTCAGAGTTGATCAGTTTGTCACTAGTTTGTTTATTGTCACCATTGTTGAGATTCATATACTGATTATTGATGTCTGTGTGTCTAAACACAAGAGCTTGTGTGCACAAAGTATTTTCAGAATTGTTCATATTTCTGTTGTATCTCAAACGGTACAATCTCAGGAATACAATCACCAATACCAAAATGAGACATCAAGCATATAGTCAAAGATTTAGACTCTGAGTGACATCAGTGACTCAGATCACTACATGATGACAGTGTCATCATCAAAACATATTGTGAGCAGGTCATGTTTTCTCTTGCAGTAACAAATGTGTTTTATAAACACAATGTTGGAACAGTCAGAGAAAAACTAACGTAAAAAAATGAAAAGGGTCAAGAGCCCAACTAAAGCAAACACTGACCACCATAATGGTGACTTGAACCGAAAAATTCCATAAAACATTACCGTCTAAACTTCTGTTGAATCTCAAGAACTTTTGTAGATGTGTGACAGAAATAAAGTCAAACTGGTTAATAATAAGTGCAATAATATGTAATGGCTCAAAGTCAGTTGTAGTTCTTGTGTTTCTCTTTTTTCTGTTCTTGTTGTTTCTCTTTTCTTCAATGATTCTGCTTATTAACATTAGGTATCTTCAATAATGCTCAATCATCACTTAATTAATCACTTAATTATCTAATTAACTTCAACACTTCTTCAGTGTTAATTTTAACACCCTGTAGTGTGGACACATATGTACACTGAGGAGTGTTAATTTAACACTGGGGATTTTGCTGTGTACGTTTTTCCAATGAGCCTGTGTTGCACTTTTGCATTAAAAACTATTTCTCTTAAGACCATTTCAGTGTCTTTTGTTTAATAATGAGTTTTATGATCAATTAATAATTAAATAATCTAATTGTAAGAGAATTTAACTAGACTTTCTCACACCTTAAAATAAACGTATGAACCCTTACAAATTAAAGAAGCATTTGAGAGATTTTAGATAATGATCACAAGCATCAGGAAACAAACAGTCACAGATCATGAGTCTCAATGAGTTTAAATCAGTGAGTTTCCACAAACTGAAGTAAAGCTTTTAGATTTCAGACAAGACCAAATAAACAAAGAGATCCTCAAGCTATCTTAAAGTCAATAACATGAGATCATCAAAAATTCATACATAGATGATGAAGAAACACTGGTACTCTAGCCATCAGATAATCAAATGAAAACCGTATCATCCACAGCAGTTGGATAAATCCTGCCATGCAGACCAATGCAAAGTGATCTGTAAATGAAAAAAGGAAAAATCTTTGTTATAAACATTTAAAAAATCATAAAGTTTATTTACAAAAGAAGTGTATTATTATTAATAAAAATACTGTCAAAAAAAGTTACCAGTAATTCACTGTTAATTTTACAGTTCTTTACCATACAGTACTACCATAGGAAAGACAGTATTTTACTGTCAAAATAAATACACTAAATGAAAACTTGAATTAACTCATTTAATTTTCAGAAACCGGCTGCCTTCATTTAGCCAACTGATGTTTAATTTAACTGCCATTATTACTGCAGACTTATTTAAGTCCACTAAAAAATTAAAAATAACAAAATTAAACAAAAATCAGCAAAACTAGAAACATTAAGTTAACTTAAGTTAAGTCTTGCATATAACTGCTAGCTAAAAACAGCATGTTTAATTGGAATAGCTAAGATATTTTTGGTGCATCAGCAAATACACAGTTACTGCCTTTTAAATAAATCAACATGTAGCATAATGATGTATATCCAAATGATCAATGTTTATTACAATGTCTTTATTCATATTATTTCTTTATCTCATACATTCAATTTATTTTTGATTTATTTATTTGATTATTTATCATCACATGATTTATTACGTATCAATATGATCAATATTTATATTCCTCTTTTATGTATTCCTACTACATTTTTTTTATATTGAGGTTTATACTCATTATTGTTACTCACTTATGCTTCTTCTGTCACATCTTATCAATGTAATACTGTTTGAGGATATGACTGTTAAATTCAAATGTTCTTGTGTTGTTAGATTTTGGACATCTGCTAAGTACTGCATAAGTTATGTTATTCTCAGTTGTGATTTAAGGTAGTAGCTGTACTTTTCCTGCAATAATATGTTGCATGACGCATGATGTGATTTTTGAAAATGTGCAAGATTGCTCTATTTGTTCCAAAAGTCAAAACCACACATTTTTCTTTCTATTTCTGCCCCTCATGCTGCTGCAAGTCACAACGACCTTTTATGACTTACTTGTGCAGCTACAAAGGTCACAACCTTCTTTAGGAAAACATATATCACTGACACAATGGATAATTTAGTTTGACCTTTCTTATGACCAACAGCAGATACTTGAGTGGGATGCAAGTTTTCCTCCATTTACAGATACAGTATATAGGACCATCGATCTATGGTCACTTCACTTGCTATTTGCTCCTTGCTTCTTGATTCTTTGGGCATGCCTTCTTTGTAATCTTTCAGCCAAAGATTATTATACTCTGTACAATTAGAGTATACCTCTGTACTTTTATTGTCAGTATTGTATTCAGTTTTATTAAATGTTGATTATCATTTATTTGTTATTGATTATTAATTGAAGAGTTCAGATGGAAAAGCCTCTAAGTGCCATCTGAAAATTTCTTCTAGAATGATCATTTTTATAAAGCTTGTATATTTAAGTTAAGTAATTTCACTTAAATGACAATTAATAGGTAATTTGCATTCCCATTTAAGTGAAATTATTGAACTTAAATATACGAGCTTGATAAAAATGATCATTCTAGAAGAAAATTTCAGATGGCACTTAAAGGCTTTTGCATCTGAACTCTTCAATTGTTTTTCAATAAAATAAATATTTTCATTAAACTCCTCAACTGCCTGGATTTCACTTTATCACATAACATCAGTGTTTCTCTGCATATCCTGGACTGAAGCACAGGCTCTACTCTCCAGCACAATGGTGATCCACAAAACTCAACAGAAACCCTTTAAATCCCAACAGAACATTAAACACTAACAGATCTCCAACAGTTTGAACAGATTTCTCTTAATCTCCACCAACATGCACTGTTTTCATTTGATTTGTTTCTAAACATGAATATATTTTATTTCTCATAAATTAAACCAGAGCTGACAGAATGTTATTTACCTCTTTTAGCAGCTCCAAAACTATAGAATAGAAAAGTAAACTGTAGTAATGGCAGAGCATGAGAGCTTACACGCTCCCAACCTCGTAATACACAATTTATCTGTTCACGGTTCTTCACACAGCTTGACTTTTTCTCCACAACAATGTTAGTTAATCCTATAACACAAAATAAAACAAAAGTCATCATAAAAACACATACAAATGCTTCATAAATGTTTGCATTGGATCATGCAAAATTGAAAGAATTATAAGAAAAGGGACAATACTATACACAGCAAAATCCCCAGTGTTTAATTAACACCCCTTAGGGCACATAATGTGTCCACAATGTTGTTGTTTGTTTTTTTTGGGTTTTTTTTTTACAGTGCAGATATGGTTCCTTCCTCAGTGTTCCTTACCAATCAGTGTGAAAAATCTTCTTGTCATTACAAATACTAATTGGTGATCTATAGGACAAAAGTGTCTCTCCATAGATAATCAAACATTCCTACCTTTAATGACTTTAATGAGACACATCAGAAGCATTAACACAAAGATGACTGTTATCATTGCTTTATCAGCTTCTGTATACTGTGCAGTAGTTGTCCAGATGTGCCTGAAAAGATCTGTGACGAATATAAATTAGTAATCGTCACACGTCAAATATACTCCACTGCTCAAAAGCAAGATAATTAGAGAAATATTTCAAATGTACATTATAATACAGTGAATCAGAAAATCTTATAACACAGAACATCATATATACATGGGACCAGCAGTTAATATTATGGTGCATTAATGTCAAAAAAAAAAAAAAAAAAAAAAAAAAAATTAATAATAATAATAATAATAATAATAATAATAATAATAATAATAATAATAATAATATATATATATATATATATATATATATATATATATATATATATATATATATATATATATATATATATATATATATATATACTGTATATATCATTAGTATTGTGGTAGGATATTTAGATTTACTTACTTGAATTAAACAATACTGTTAACACAGCAAGTTGTACATCAATACTTGAAGACTCAATCCATCCTCTAATAATGCCTGGGAACATAAAGAAGCTATAATAAAATGCTAAATCAATTTAAAATTCCCATATGTGTATCTCATTAGACTAATCACTGACACAGATATTGTGATATCTGCATTTTATAATTCAGATGTATGGTAAACAAAAATCCTCACAAACAGAATAAACCTGGAAAGTCCTTTAAATATGGTGCAGCCCAAAACAGCCTTGTAATGTAAAGCGTACAACAGGAGACAGCCTCATACAGAGGTCCTGAAATACAATCAGATTCTAATGAGAAACAGCTGACCAATTATATAAATGCATAAGTGGAGGAAATAAAAATAACTTATTAACATTAACTTTCATAATTCTATTCATGAGTCAGTACACTGCTAAAACTCTGAAAACATTTAACACTGAAACACACTTTTTTTATCAGAGCAATGTGAATATGACCTGCGCTACAGTTAAAATTTCATGCAGAATATTAGAAAATAAGAATTTTGGTTTATTATTGGCATTGTGATCTTGCTCAATTAAAAGATTTGCTTCACTGAAACACTCACCTTCAGCAGTACCCCAGACGAAGAAAGCAAATACCAAAATAACGTTTGGACAAAACACTAGAAAAATCTGAAGACGCAAAACTAGAGTGGTGATACAAAAAAACACTGAGCATCAGTAAGGAATGACACAAATCAAACTAGATAAATAAAACTGTTTTGAACATATATGGATTTTGATTAAAAGAAATGACAACATCTTCAATCCAAACATACCTGTATTTTGTGATCTGCAGTAGATCAGACAGCAGAGCAGAAGTGCAGATCCAGATGCAATAATACAGAAAATTAACACCATTATGTGTGCAACAGAGAAACCTGTGAGACACAGACATTAGTTTTGTTTTTGCCCCCATTTTTCATGAGTTGACCTCAAAGATGTAAGACTTTTTCTATGTACACAAAAGGCCTATTTCTCTCAAATATTGTTCACATATGTGTCTAAATCTGTGTTAGTGAGCACTTCTCCTTTGCCGAGATAATCCATCCACCTCACAGGTGTGGCATATCAAGATGCTGATTAGACAGCATTATTATTGCACAGGTGTGCCTTAGGCTGGCCACAATAAAAGGCCACTCTAAAATGTGCAGTTCAGTCAGAAAACCAATCAGTATCTGTTGTGACCACCATTTGCCTCACGCAGTGCAACACATCTCCTTCGCATAGAGTTGATCAGGTTGTTGATTGTGGCCTGTGGAATGTTGGTCCACTCCTCTTCAATGGCTGTGCGAAGTTGCTGGATATTGTCAGGACCTGGAACCACGCAGTCATATGCTGATCCAGAGCAACCCAAACATGCTCAATGGGTGACATGTCCGGTGAGTATGCTGGCCATGCAAGAACTGGGATGTTTTCAGCTTCCAGGAATTGTGTACAGATCCTTGCAACTTCGGGCCGTGCATTATCATGCTGCAACATGAGGTGATGGTCGTGGATGAATGGCAGAACAATGGGCCTCCGGTAGGGCTGGGCGATTTAAATCGCGATATTGTTATGCGCATCTCGTCAGTAAAGCCGGTTCCTTGATTAGTAGTAAATCACCATCACCTGCTTTCAGATGGAGCAGAATTTACTACAAAGAGCCGTAGTTAACTGACAAGCTGAGCCATATCGCATTAATATCGTGGACGTATCGCCAGCGATAATTAATGCGATATGGCTCAGCTTGTCAGTTAACTACGGCTCTTTGTACACAGCAAAAACTCCAGTGTTAAATTAACACTCCTGGGAGTGTATGAGTCCACACTCAAGAGTGTTGAAGTTAATGAGATAATTAAGTGATTAATTTAGTGATGATTGAACATTATTGAAGACACCTAATCTTAACAAGCAGAATCACTGAAGGAGAAAATCTCAAATTGTAAGCCACCGTTATGACGATCAATGGTTGCTTTAGTTGGACTCTTGACCCATATATTATTAACTTTAGATTTTGTTTGTTTGAGGTATCTGAGTTATAACTGCCAGTTGAACAAAGAAAAAAAAGTGATCTGATGGTGTTGGTTATATTATGACAATCATCATTTGAACTTGATCACTGAACTCATTAAAATCCTTCTTTCTGACTTATGTTGTTGGTTACAGCATAACTGTGATTCTGCATAAATGCCCAGAATTTTTGATGTAATATAAAGGATTTCTTAAAAGTTGTTTAAAAAAAAAAAATCATTCTTTTAGGCACACACAGATGTCAAGATTCAGTCTATGCATCTCAACAATGGTGACGAGCAGAATATTCAATTAGGAAAAGTAAATTACATAGACAATTCAGATCATAATTTATTCATACCGCAATGCATGATGGGAGCCATTAATGAGTTGTGATTGGTGGCAGCCACTGCAACATGCTTTATTATTGTCACCATTGTTGAGATTCACAGGCTGATTATTGATGTCTGTGTTTTAAATGAATTTATCTGAATGTCTTTTGAGCAGAACAATGTTTATTAAATATTTTGAATTATAAGTAAAGTACTGATAATCATAGGCTGAAGAATCACAAAACTGCTGCTAACAAGTTAAACCAAACTATCTCAATAAGTTTCCTTTTTCAGATCACAGCATGATTATGTCAAAACATAACCAACACTATAAGATAACATTTTACTTTGTTCATTTATAAATCAATAACAGCAGACAAACAACAGTAAATATTAAAGTAAACATATAATGGTCTAGAGCCCAACTAAAGCAAACACCCATCACCTTAATGGTAACTTACAATTTGTGATTTTCTCCTTCAGTGATTCTGCTTGTTAACATCAGGTGTCTTCAATAATGCTCAATCATCACTAAATTAATCACTTAATTATCTCATCAGCCCTAAATGCCGCTCCATCTGAAAGCAGGTGATGGTGATTTACTACTAATCAAGGAACCGGCTTTACTGACGAGATGCGCATAACAATATCGCGATTTAAATCACCCAGCCCTAGCCTCCGGATCTCGTCACGGTATCTCTGTGCGTTCAAAATGCCATCAATAAAATACACCTGTGTTCGTTGTCCAGAACATACGCCTGCCCATACCATAACCCCACCGCCACCATGGGCCACTCGATCCACAACATTGACATCAGCAAACCGCTTACCCACAAGACGCCATACACGCTGTCTGCCATCTGCCCTATACAGTGAAAGCTGGGATTCATTGGTGAAGAGAACACCTCTCCAAAGTGCCAGACGCCATTGAATGTGAGCATTTGTCCACTCAAGTCGGTTACGACGATGAACAGCAGTCAGTTCAAGACCCCGATCAGGATGACGAGCATGCAGATGAGCTTCCCTGAGATGGTTTCTGACAGTTTGTGCAGAAATTATTTGGTTTTGCAAACCGATTGTTGCAGCAGCTGTCCGGGTGGCTGGTCTCAGACGATCTTGGAGGTGAAGATGCTGGATGTGGAGGTCCTGGGATGGTGTGGTTACACGTTGTCTGCGGTTGTGAGGCCGGTTGGATGTACTGCCAAATTCTCTGAAACGCCTTTGGAGACTGCTTATGGTAGAGCAATGAACATTCAATTCACGGGCAACAGCTCTGGTGGACATTCCTGCAGTCAGCATGCCAAATGCACGCTCCCTCAAAACTTGTGACATCTGTGGCATTGTGCTGTGTGATAAAACTGCACATTTTAGAGTGGCCTTTTATTGTGGCCAGCCCAAGGCACACCTGTGCAATAATCATGCTGTCTAATCAGCATCTTGATATGCCATACCTGTGAGGTGGATGGATTATCTCGGCAAAGGAGGAGTGCTCACTAACACAGATTTAGACAGAATTGTGAACAATGTTTGAGAGAAATAGGCTTTTTGTGTACATAGAAAATGTCTTAGGTCTTTGAGTTCAGCTCATGAAAAAAAAAAAAAAAAAAAAAAAAAGTGTTGGGTTTATACTTTTGTTCATTGTATTTGGGTGTAATTATTTGACCTTACTGTGCCTTTGACATGCGTCAAAACCAGACTTCTAAAATTCACTTGCGTCCCAACAAATTTTATTTCTTATTTAGCTGTTTCTCACCCAGACTCTCCAGTACCACAGTTGTATTGACTGAAAGTAATCCAGCAAACACTTGACACATGTAAACTCCTGTGTATTCAGTTCTGACACTCTTCAGTCTGAGAGAGAAGTTTCCTTTGGGGATTTCATCAGTGAAGAACTCAACTCTGTCTCTGTATTGTTCATCTGATGGATCTGGTAAAGCCTCATTGTTTTGATAGAGCAGAACCAGAATATCTTCATCTTTATCCTTTTTCTTCCATGAAACCTCTTCAATGTCTTCAGGTTTGATGTGAGAGTCTACAGAGCAGTTCAGAGTGACGTCCTCACCCACAGACGCAGATATGGAGTGACTCAATCCTGATCGTAGCAGACACTCTGAAAGAATACATTTTTTTATTTTTTATTTCATAACAGAAAATATATGAAATGTAATTTGATTTCAATTTTCACCACAATTCAAATGGTTCTCCCTCACTAACAAATTTCAACCACAGTTTCACCAGAATCTTCTCATCTTCAGCTCTCAGATTGTCCAGACGGGAGAATTTTCCATGTTGAATCTGATTAATAAAGAAATGAGCTCTATCATGATAATCCTGCTACTTGGCCTCTGGTCGACTCTCACCATCTTGATACAGTATGGTTTTCCTCAAATGTTTTTTCAAATTAATTTTGATTAACAATTCAACATTCTACATTCAACTGAAGATAAAAGACATTAGCTCTCTCAAGATCTGATTAAACAACTCCACAAACAGCATTACCAGTTTCACTTATTACTAACCAGAATGACTTTCAGAAATGTTTTCAGAAAAAATTTCTGCATTGATAAAGCAGACCAACATGGCTGCTTTAATGGTCAAATGACTGCATTAAAGTGGTATAAACAACTGCTTTTTTTAGGCAGGTAACTTGGAAGGACAGGGGTGTTTTCCAGAAAGCAAGGTTATCTTGCCGTTAAACATAACCTGCGCTCTCATTTGATTAAACCAAGCCTTGCTTACTCGAGGCAGTAAACCTTGAGTTAAACTCGAGGCTTACTCAAACCATGCTTACTTACTCGTTCCAAAAACGCATCTGGGAGTAATTTTTCCAACTCAGAGTATGTTCATGGTTAACACACCAGACATTCTCAACAGAGTGATGAATCAATGAGTCACATGGAAACTTAGAGTTCTCAAACCGGTTCCACGGAGGGCCTAGTGTATGCAGGTTTTTGGTCTTTCCCTTCAATTAGTGCCCAATTAAGACCTAGACTACCAGGTGAGGGGAGATCTTAACCAATTAGTGACCTACTCAATCAGTTTGGTTCAAGGTAAAAGAGAAAACCTGCATACACTAGGCCCTCCGTGGAACCGGTTTGAGACCACTTAAGCAGTCATTTGACCATTAAAACGGACATGTTGATCTGCTTCAGCAATGCATAAATGTTTTCTGAAAATACCTGCAATTGCTGAAAAAGAAGCAATTTATCAAACATCAAGGGTCAAAAGCCCAAAAAAACAAACGCTGATCACCATAATGGTGACCTCAAACAAAACATTTTCAACCAAACATCAACATCTAAACCTCTGTTGATTCTCAATAAGAACTGCTGTAGACATCTGACAGAAATAAAGTCATTCTGGTTAGTAATAAGTGAGGCTGGTAATGCTGTTTGTAGAGTTTAATTCTCTGCTGAGATCTTCAGAGATTTTAATGTCTTTTATCTTTAGTTGATTTCATCTAAGGATGTTGATGAAGAAAGTTGTGTTTCTGTCTTATTTCTCATTCTTTCAGTAATTGTTCACAGAAGGTGTTTGAATGATTAAAAGAATGTTTCAGAAACATCATAATAACCTTTAAATAACATTCTAGTAATATTAAGGAAACTGGACATTTTTATGTTCTTGGCATGTTACAAATCAACGTTCCTAGAATGTTGAATTGTTAATCAAAATTAAGTTGAAAGAACTTTTGAGGAACATCATACCTTTTAAAACACGTTTCTCTAACGTCAAGAAAACTGGACATTTATTAAGTTCCCAGAACTAACACTGAATATTTGGAGAACGTTCTTATGACAAAAATCTGTTAGGTGGGCTGCTACATCCTCCAAAAAAACTTTTTATATTATCATTCTGTCATTAGGTATGATGAAACTAAAGACAATCTTTAAAATAAGAAAACAAATTACAGCCTAAGAAACTGCATTGCGGTCTCTCATGAAATCGACCAGTAAAACTACTGAAACCTAGACTCATCAACAGAAATATATTTTTTTTTCATATCTGATGATGACATGGAGCAGCAGAGCTTGGAGACTTCCGTAGAAAGCACTGTCAAAATATTATTATCTGCACACACATAAACTAGCAAATGAGACATTTCGCAAACATTTCACTGACAGACCTAGCAAGTTTGTTTTAACCATTACATAAATATAGTTGCAACAATTAAAATTTGCCACAGCCAATTTTGAGTTACTCCACCACTATTAGTAAAAAAAAAAAAAGAAAAAAGAAAAAAAAAAGAAAAATGGAATACATACCTTGAGTCATTATCAGAATAAAAGACACCAACATGAACATAAGGAGGTCCATTTTCTGTTGAAATCTCTCTGGATTTCGTCTACACAAAGCCAAATGTGAAGACCTTCGTATATGACCTTCTGGTGAATATGGCCTGTTTAATTTCACTTTCTTATTTGTAAGTTTGTTCTGTTTGAAAAAAATTAAACCTAGATAAACCAGTTCTAGTTGTGGCTTTGGACTGATATTTCCTGGCCAAGAAAACATAATTGTATAAAACATCTCTTTAGTAGTTTAATATTTTTTGACTGTGCTTTTGACTAGTTTAATATGTTTGTAAAACAAACATTTAATTTAGAACAGGGGTCTCCAAACTCAGTCTTGGAGGGCCACTGTCCTGCAGAGTTTAGCTCCAACCCTGATAAACTCTCCTGCTTGTAGCTTTCTAGTGTTAAATCAATGTTAATGTTAAATCAGTGTTAATGTGTCAATGTTAACTGCATTGAATCAACATCACTTTTGCACCCACAATTATGGTTTGTTTAATATATATATATATTTTTTTTTTTATCCAAAAATCAATGGTAATGGCATTGAATCAGTGGTACAATGTTATGTTGGTTCAACATCATGCTTGCACTCTCAAAAAAAAAAAAAAAAAAAACTATAACAGCCTGAAATCAACTGGAAATAAAAAAAGACTATAATACATCTCTCAATATCTCAGCAGAAGTTCTTTTTGACAAATAACAGAGGTTTATATGTTGTTTCATTGAAAATATTTGGTCACCATTATGGTGATCATTGTTTGCTTTAGTTGGGCAGTTTGACTCTGGGCTTTTTAATTGAGTTTGTGGTCTTTGTAACATTTTTTTTTACAAAATAAACCACAAAGAAAGATGATCAGGTGAAGTAGTTTCAGCATAATTTGAATAAGTCACTAACTTTACAGATCAGATCAGAAAATCTGGATTTTTTTTCTTTTTTTTTTTTCTTCTTTTTTTTTTACACACAGAGAAAACACATTCTCACCCCAAATCGTCACTTTCAACCATGCTTCAATATCCGACGCACAAAGCACCCTTTAGCGTCCATATGTGACGCTTCGGTTATGGGTAGGTTTAGGCGTCATGTAACTGACGCTTTCGAAAGTTCGTCAATATCCGACACACAAAGCACCCTTTAGCGTCCATATGTGACGCTTCGGTTATGGGTAGGTTTAGGTATGTGGTAGGGTTATGCGTCTCATATGGACGCTAAAGGGTGCTTTGTGCGTCGGATATTGAAGCATGGTTGAAAGTGACGAAAAAGTGACGTTTTGGGTATGAGAACGGGTTGAGAGAAATCAATAATCAGCATAATATGAATGGTGACGTTTCATGCATGCTGTATTTTATTCTATGGTGACTACGTGCATGCATTGCGGTATGAAAGCATGTCACAATAATGTATTTTAAAATCAAAATTCAGAATGTCTGATCTGTGGCAAGAATTGTTGGTGAATATAATATGTTTATAACAATAAAACAAAACAAAAAACAACTTTAGGTCAGGGACAAGATTAGTGAATTATGATGCTGAAAAATATATCACCTGACTATCTTTGTTTCTGGCTTTCTTTGCAACAAATGATGTGTTTTGGTAAACACTGCTACAAAGACCACAAACCCACATAATAAGCCAAGAGTCAAACCGCCCAACTAAAGGAAACACAAGCACCATAATGGTGACAAACATTTTCTATAAAACATCAGCATATAAACGTCTGTTAATTCTCTTAAATTCCCAAACTTCTGCTGAGATCATCTTTTATTTGCAGTTGATTTCAGGCTATGTGGCTTGAAGTCATTTGTAGTTATTGTTTCATTATTTGAGAGTGCAAGCATGATGTTGAACCAACATCACATTGTAACATTGATACAATGCCATTACCACAGATTTTTGGATTACATTTAAAAGAAAAATTCAACATTAATTGCGGGTGCAAAAGTGATTGTTGATTCAATGCATGTTATAACATCGTATAAACAGTTAAGTTTCAGACATGCACAAAGTATTTGCAGTTTAATAAATAGAAAAAATGTACAGTCTATCATTGTTCCAACATTCTTATGTCTGTAGCAACTTACAACTTTGAGCAAAACATCCTTGAGAAATTTAAGGCAATAGTTTTCCACGTTTTCCATGTACACTCAACTAATTACATTTTACAGTGTAAATATATTGTAAATAAATATATTGTAAATATGTTTTTCAATATATGAAAAGCAGCAGTTCCTTATGTATTATATAATATATTGTAATATATAACACAATATATTTACACAAATTTCATATATTTTTTCAGTATATTTACACCATATAATATATTGATCATAAATATATGGAAATATATTTTAGTTCCGTAAGGGCTTTGTCAATTAAAACTTGACTAAAAATGATTAAAAAAAACAAAACAAAAAAAACAAACAAACAAGGACATTTAACAAAGGACTAATTAACACTAATACCAAATAAAGTGGCTAGTGAGTGTGTACTGAATGGATTAAAGACAAATAGATTTACATTTTCATAACACACCAAATTTACATAAGAGCTAGCAAAATCTAAATAATTGGTAATCCAATCCCTTGGTTTACTAATGTAAAATGATTCTTCACTCTCAGCTTGTCTGCTTCTACTTCTGAGGAAATCATCTTTTGTATAGACAGAGTGAACATTCAGCATGTAGGATATTTGTGGAATCATTTATCTGATTCTGTCTGTGAAACAGCAGAATCAGTTGAAGACATTGTCACCATTTCATGATTCTCTGGAGTGTTCTGTGTACAAAACATGAAATTGTTTTATGGCATCTACACAACTGAACTACACGTAAATATGTCAAACCTTACTGTAGATCAGCTGATACATCTTGCATAACTATTTCATTACCTTGAGATGACATCTATGACGTAAATGTCTTCCAATGTGTATAGACCTTTATTAGAAAACAGAAAAAAAAATAATAAATAATACACAGAATACACAGAGTTGTATTCCAAAAAGAGCTGATGAAGAATAAAAAATATGAGCTTACTCAGGCTTAATCTTCCCTGTGTGATAGGAGGCATTAGATAGAGAAAAAGTATTGACATGATGTTACATTTATACAAATTTAAATGTTTAATGTTATTGTGTTAAAAAACAGAATCATAGTATATTATAGGCTTGAGATGCATCCAATTTTTGGACCTCTTGTTTACATTCACATAAAACACAGTATTTGATTCCTGAGTTTATATGAATCTCCACCATTTTTAGCCATTATATTCTGCATAAGCATCAACATTGACTCTCAGGTAAATAACAGATTTATAAGAGCTGTCAATTGATTATAAAATTTCCATTTTGGTGATTTATCTAATTTATCCTTTTAAAAGAAAGAAAACAATACTATTGATAAGTGTGTGCAGTGACATAGAGCAATATTGCATATAACAAAGTAAATGAACAAATACCTGTAAATTAACAATTATCTTTGACAGCCCTACTGCAGCCTTTCAATGAACACATGGCCCTCCAGCACTGTTGTAACACTGGTGAAGACTTTCAGTACTTCAGTGTGTTAAACTCTTGTTCACAGTATTTGTTACAGATTTTCTGGCCAAAACGTTTTTTAATATACCACATGCACATGAACAGTGAGGTTAGGGTTATGAGGTTAACTGCGAGCACATTTCACAATGATTTTATCAGTTTAGTCTGACTCCTTTTTAGAGATTTTTTTTTTTTGTTGTTGTTGAAGATTTTAAAAGATACTTACAGAAAATATGTACTTGGAAAACCAGCCAATATAAGACATAAAAACATTCAGAGGAGAAGACAATGACTCTCATATCCTTCAGGACACGCTCACCATGTCCTAAGAATTAAAATGAAAGAATTACACAAAGGAAATTGAAAGAAAGGGACAATTCAAATAAAAATGATAAAGCTATTTGTAGTATTCTGTAATTATGTGATCAATTAAAATTATAAGATGAAATGGTATGATGTTCAAGTCAAGTCAAGTCAAGTCAAGTTTATTTGTATAGCGCTTTTCACAATACAGATTGTATCAAAGCAGCTTCACAGTATTAAATTAAAATAATACAACAAAGTTTGTTTCAAGAGGAATTTATTGATTGATCAAATTAAATTAAATATCCCCAAAATATCCCCAACTGAGCAAGCCAAAGGCAACAGTGGCAAGGAACCGAAAAACTCCATCAAGTGACCTAATGGTGTCCTAAAACTCCATCAGGTGACCTAATGGAGAAAAAAAAACCTTGGGAGAACCCAGGCTCAGTCGGGGGCCAGTTCTCCTCTGGCATTTATGAGCTAGAGGCCGGATTGTAGTTTGAACTGTAGGATTATATGAATGCCTGGCTGAAGAGATGCGACTTTAATCTAGTTTTAAACTGGGAGAGCGAGTCTGAGCAACGAACAGTATCAGGAAGACTATTCCAGAGTTTTGGAGCCAAATGTGAAAATGCTCTCCCTCCTTTGGTGGTTCTGGATATCCTAGGTATGACCAAAAGCCTTGAATTTAGTGATCTTAAAGAGCGCGATGGATTATAGGGCGATAGAAGATCCGTTAAATAGACTGGAGCTAAGCCGTTTAGGGCTTTATAAGTCAGTAGCAATACCTTGTAATTAATACGGAACTTTATAGGTAACCAAAGCAGTGATGATAAAATCGGTGTTATATGATCATATTTTCTTGATCTCGTAAGAACTCTAGTGGCGGCATTTTGGACTAACTGTAGCTTGTTTATTGAGGATGCAGGACAACCAGCTAATAAAGCATTACAGTAATCCAGTCTCGAGGTCATGAATGCATGAACTAACTTTTCTGCATCAGAAACTGATAGCATATTACGTAGCTTAGCAATGTTTCTAAGGTGGAAAAAGGCTGTTCAAAGGTATACATATAAACAACACTGCTCAGAGCACATATGGTCCCACTCTACAGAGTGTTAAAATAACACTGAAGCAGTGTTGAGTACGGAGAGATGAGAGAGAGAGAATGCGCAGCTGGTATCGCAAATCTATTCTGTGGGAAATTAGTATTGGAAGCATTTCAGAAATATTTCAATATCGAAATGTATCGAAAAATCTATATTTCTAATAACACTTTTGACAAAAATGCATATATATAAATTTCAACCCATTACGGTGGCTAGTAAGACTGACTGCATTGCACACCACTGCTGAAATCCGTTAATGGTGTTAATGTCAAGCCCTGCATACAAACACACACATATGGACACATTATATGTTGATATTAACTTACGTGCTTTCAGGATCAGGTCTGCTGTCAGTGTAACAGAGCTCAACAAAACAAGACCAACTGCTCCAAACATGTAGGCCTACATGATTTCATTACAGAGAGGCACTATAGCAAACACACAGAACTTTAATTCACTTCACAAATATTAAAACAATGTAAATTTGAGTATTTAGTTATTCTTATACTTAAAGAGGCTATATGTAAGAAATTTCATGTATTAATCTATCTTTTTTTCGATGTGTGAACTTTAAAAAAAATTTTTTTTTACACAAAACGTATAAAACGAGACATTCCCTGTCTTCCTATACAAACCACTTTGATATTATTTCATACGTCTACAGGAGTCCTTATTCAGAATGAACAGAGGTTTAAATATCTTTGATTTATTGGGGGATTTTTTTTTTTTTTTTTTTTTTTTTTGTTACAATTATGATGTTGAGTGTTTGCTTTAGTTTGGCTCTCGACCCTTGACTCTTTAACAATTAATTGCTGCTGCTGTAACTGTGTGGATAAAACACATTTGTTATGGCAAGAGAAAAATATGATCAGGTGGTGATGAATTTGTACTTCCTAAAATTACTAAGTGCGTTACTTAGTTATTTTTTTTATGGAAAGTAATGTGGTACATTCCTTTTGTGTTACTTGTTCACACCTGGGCTGGGCTTGCTTGTTTGTTTTTGAATAAAAACAGAAAAAAATCTATTTTTGGCAAATGTAAAGCCCCTTTATCAGAGGCTGATTCATATTGGGGCAACCCATTCGCTTGTGCTTGCAGAAGTGTTACCTTTGACAGATCAAACCTTGTCTGGGGTGAGTGTTTTTGTGCAAGGTATTGAGATGGGATTTACCTTTACACACTGTACATATAAAGTCAGACTCACTGGTTTCTTGAGCATAAAGTTACTGTGATCACTGCCTTTCCTGCTGCAACAAAAAAGAGCTCCGTAGATTTCTTGGAATGGTCAGGTATTATAGAGGTTTCTGCAAGTCCTTATCCACTGTTGTCACCCCACTTACCAATCTACTGAGCCTTTCTAAAAACTTTGAGTGGAATCCTGAGTGTCAGCAGGCATTTGTTAACGTGCAAGCTTTACTGTGTACTGCCCCTGTTCGTGCTGCTCCTAATTTTGAGGTACCATTCAAGATTGAGGTAAATGCAAGTGAATTTTGGTGCAGGCGCGGTGATGTTACAGGAGGATGCGGATGGAGTTGACCATCCTGTTTGTTATTTTTCCCGCAAGTTTAACAAACACCAGCTGAAGTATTTTACAACTGAGAAAGAGGCTTTGGCAATGTTGCTCTCTCTTCAGCATTTTGAAATTTATGTTGGTTCATCTCATGTACCCGTAATTCTTTTCACAGATCATAACCCGCTGACATTCCTCTCTCGTATGTATAATCATAACCAGTGTCTCATGAGATGGTCTTTATTGGTCCAGAATTATAATTTGGAAATTAGGCATAAGAAGGGCATTGATAATGTTGCCGATGCGTTGTCTCGCGTTTAGTTACTTACTGAATGGAGACCTTTAAAGTTGGTTCTTGTGCATATGTGTTTTGTTTTCTCTCTGTGTGTTTTCTGTTGCAGGTTTTGGCCCCCCATGGGTTCATTGATTTGCATTTGCTCCAGCCAATTGCTGCCGCTCTAGTGATCAGCCAATCACACACTAAGACTTGAAATCACCAAGGTCTATAAAGATCAAGATGGCCCTTATACAAAAAGATTTATCTTTGTTCTGCTCGTGGCTTTTGTAAAGATTTTCAGTGGTTTTTTTTGTTTGTTTTTTGTAAGGTCTCTGCAACTTTATTGATGCTCGTTTTCTTTTTGAATTGGGAACAGGTTAGGGGCCCTTTACATGTTGCAACATGTAGACCCTTAACACTGTAAGGAGTGGTTGCCACCAATTGTTAGTTTTTGTTTTAGTAAGAGTAGGCAGATTTATTTTGTGGTTTCTTTTCAGTAAGACACTTTTGCCTTTAGTTAGTTGGTTGGTTTTCCTTGTTTCTTTTTATTTTATTTAAAATTTTTGGCAACACTCTTTTTCCCTTTTCACCTTTTTTGTGTTTTTCTTTTATTGGACATTTGTTTATGTAAATACACTTAATTATTCTTAGTAAAGCTTTACTTCTTACACTTCTAGCTTTGTTGGTGGTCTGTTTGAGTCTACTTCTGTCTATTTGTACAAGGTTGTTCTAGTTGGTTCTTTTAGTTTGTTTATGTCCCTTCGATACCTTTAGACCAATAGGGACGTAACAACAACATTTAGTTGGAATAACTTTATGAAAGTGAAGTTTTCAATACCAAAATTCATGTTTATTTAACCTAATTTGGCTTTTTTTTTTTTTTAGTTCAACCAAATAAATTATTTTTTTATTTCAGTTGTTCTTTTATTTAACTTGAAAATTATTATGTTATTTTGGTCAGTCTACAGACTGATTTTTATGTGAAGGACTAGTGATTTTTTTTTTTTTTTTTTTTGCCAAAAACAAATCTTATTTGTTATAAATGATTGAAAAGATTGCTTATACAGTGTTCATGATAATGGCGAAAGAGAAAGGGATTTCATGCAAAGAAAAGGGATTCATTCAAACTATAGTCTCAAATAGCCAGATCTATATAGATATATAAAACTATAACAGTGTAATCATTATTATTATTATTATTTTTTTTTATTTTTTTTGCTTTCTTAACTGTTGCTTTGTCATAGCTGTCATTGTTGAGTTTATTTTGTTCACACAGCACATTACATAATCTAAACTTCGCTCACAGCAGCTTGGATGGTGCACGTCTAGATGTTCATTAATAGTATCGCTTGTGCACGAGTGCGAGCATGAGCAATATGTTGCTGGCTGCATTTCAATTAACGACCACCGGTGTCACTAATAACAATGGTTTCTGAATTCTACATATAGCCCTTTAAAAGTAAATATATACAATTCTGCTTTTGCTCTATTGCATTGGCTTTTTTATTTTATTTTTTTATTTATTTTTTTATATATATTGGGTCCTGAACATTTTAGATTTAGAATAGAATAGGTTAAGAATTACTGAAAAGGTTAAGTAAGTAATTACATGCATTTGATCCTTTTTCCCTTGTCTCAGTCTGCTGTTGCACTCCTGAGCATTCTGCCTCTGTGTTAAAACAAAATGTTGATCTGATTTAAAAAGTCAAAATAAAAGAGCAGACAATAGTGATTATATCCCAGACTTGGAGCACACATCTGTTCTAGTAATAGCAACTTACAGTAAAAACACATTCATTTAAATTAATTTATGAAGATTTAATGAGAGGAGTAAGTGAGACCATACTGAACCTATATGTAAAATGTCAATGCTAAATGCCCCAAAAAATGTAATTACTGCAAAGAAACGACTGCTGTATTTACCGTAAAAAAGAAAATAATTATTAACTAATTAAAATAATAATAATAATATATATATATATATATATATATATATATATATATATATATATATATATATATATGGCAAATCACATGCTGAAATGCAATACAGTAACACTCTTGCTTGTGTGAATAAAGTCTACAATCTGCTTTAAATAATACTTTTTTTTAGTTTTTCTTGAAAATGTGAACTTGATTTATAAATTTTCCTTAAAAACAACACTGTATTAATGCAATGTATATAGATAAATTGTAAGATGTATCATAGTTATATAATTTTAGCTTTTTACCACGTATACTCTTTTATAATGACATTGTGGGGTAATAGAAGGGATGTAGTCTTATAAGTCAGTGATTAATAATACCATAATCTCGGTCTTCAAAGGCCACCATAATCCTTAGAACTTCAAGAAAAACAAAGACACAGATCCATTCCAAGTAATCTGTTGATAAAAAAAAAAAAAAAAAAAAAAACACATAGATAAGAACTTATGTCACAACATATTTTACAAAACACAATTTTAAATTTATACCAAAAGTATTTCAGATGGTTATAATGTGGGCTAGTTGCATCATAAGCTAATACATGTAAAATATCACAAAATCACACAAAATGTTACTTTTTAACTTTAGTTTTTCTCTGGTTGTTATAACACACTTGTTATAGCAAAAAGAATGAATGAATGAATGAATAAATGAATGAATGAATGAATGAATGAATGAATGCATTCATTCATTCATTCATTCATTCATTCAGCTATAACAAGTGTAACTATTGATTTCATTCAAACGGAAATGAAATAAAGTCAGTCTGGTTAGTAATAAGTGAAGCTGGTAATGCTGTTTGTGGAGTTGTTTAATCCTCCTCTGCTGAGATCTTCACAGATTTAATGTCTTCCTTTAGCTGTGGCTGAAGTCAGTTGTAGTTCTTGTGTTTCTCTTTCCTTCAGTGATTCTGCTTGTTAACAGCAGGTGTTCATAATTAATGCTCAATCATCAGTTAATTATCTCATTAACTTCAAGACCGCTTTACCTCTGTAGTGTGCACACATATGAACACTGAGCAGTGTTGATTTAACATGGGCGTTTTTCTGTGTACTATTACATAAATCTTACCTGTTTCATTTACATACGACTGACAAATATAAATCACATTCAGTTTATTAATACAATTACATAAATCTTATCTGTTTCATTTAGATATGACTTAAAAATATGAATCACATTCAGATTATTGATTGGTTTATGTTAAAACTATGTAATCCAAATGCATGGAAATTTGTTATGCAATTCAAATACATAAATCTTATTTTTAGACAATTTTTTTTTTTTGAGTGTGCCGCAATACAAGCTGGGCATGAAGCATGTCACCATTGTTGAGATTAGTATGCTGATTCTTGATATCTGTGAAAAAAATTATGTGAAAAAATTTACAATTTTATGATAATTCACAAAATAAACAAATGTAATCGTGGTTATAACTCGGGAGAATAATTTATTTATTTATTGCTTACTGCTCACTTGCAAGAACTTATGGAAAACAAATCAGACAGAAACTCTTACTGTACCTCTTCTGAAGATGCGGAGACAGAGCAGAAGAACAATTCCAAAAAATATTCCATAAATTATTCCAGGTACAATACTCTTTTTCCAGCCACATTTAAAAAGAACTGGCAGAGAAATGAAGAGAGAGAAAATTGCCACAGAGGATAAATTATGTATTGTGCACAGAAATTACAGATCTGAAGCTGGGGTGAACTTCACAATGTTTGTCAAACAGTCTGTTTGATATTTGAGAAAAGTAGCACTACATGATGAAGTAAAAGACACTGTAAAATCATTTATTTATATTTATTTTAGAATGGGGAAAGTTTTTAATATATTCCAATAGCATGCAGACTTGTCTCCATAAACAGCAAGCAAATAAACAAACAAACCGACAAACAAACACACAAATAAATTCATAATTGTTCTGCAAATTATAAGACTTTAAGGCACGGTCTTCTTATCAGTCATTTTGATCATTTCGGGTTGCTCACTTTTGGTTTGAAGGGCTAGATTATAGAGAGAGGGAGGGATGGTCAAATTCAATGTGTGCCAAAGTTTAGTGGAAGTCAATGAAACATATATTGCACGCAGTGTTTTTAATGTCAGAATAATGAACATGACCTCTGTCGTTTAAGATTTGGATTTACCCACCTGAATAAACAACAGTTGTAAGAACAGCAAATTCTCTTGTTATACTTGCCAACCTGGTCCATGTTTTAAGGTTGTCTGTGGAAACAAAAGGGTTGAATACCCCAAATTAATTTTCTGTAAATCACTAAAACATTACATTCTTCGTTAGTATTGTCCTGATTGACTAAATTATGCACTTCTCAGATGGCAGACAGTGATACAGATAGATAGAAAGATAAATAAATTTCATAAATATAGATATGTGGTTGTGCATCTCCCTGCAGCTTTCATTGGCTTAGGCAAGCATTTAGGCATGCATTTAAAAAATATATATGTTAAAAAAAAGATTATTTAAAACCATTTAAAACCATTCTGTTAACCATGTATTTAATACATATCAAATAAACTGGTACTTTTACGCTTACTACCATAATATTAGGAAGTAAGGTAGTAAGAGAATAGGTCATGAGGTCACACTCAGACCCTGTCTCGGGCCGCCTTCGGGCCTTTCGAGCTGGGTCCCTGTTTGTTGCCTGAAGTCTGTGGTATCCGTGGTTCTGCTGCTTCGCCCGGTTGTAGCACTACACGGTGCTCCTGGCTGATCCAGTTTCCCCCGTAACTACAGACTCAGCTTCGCTAGCTGGCATTGAGTGCGTTCCAGGATCCGTTCACGCCTTCTCACGCATTCTCTGCCGCTACCTAGAGACAGGTGTTTACAACACAGACCCTGCTTCGGGCCGCCTACGTGCCTTCCGAGTGGGGTCCCTGTCTCTAACTTCGAGCCTCACTTTGAGTACATCTTGATACATTGAGCCCTGTGTTGGTCCATTGCAGCACCGAAAAGTGCTCCCAACCAACGCAGCTGGTTTGTGTGTCTTCAGACTCGGCTAAAACGATTCAGTTCGTCCGGCACCTGCCCGTGTGCAGCACTGTTTGTTACACATCTGTGTGCAGATCGTGCTGCCGTGTGTGCGGTCATCGCTTCCTACTGGCGAGGGTTGCGATAGAGCCGTTCCTCCAGCCGATATGAAAATAGGCTTCTAAAGTCCCTTTCACACAGCGCGATGATCCCGGCAAATTGCCGGGAATTTGCCAGAACGCCTTCTGTGTGAACGCAAACACGACCCAGGATTGATGCCGGCATCGATGCCGGGTCGGGACCTAGTAACATTGCCGTGTTCAGTCCTGGAACGCGCGCTGTGTGAACAAAAGCCGTAATAATGCCGTGTCGTAGTGATGACGCTAAAGCCGGGATCGTTCGGCAGCTGTGAAACGGTACGTAATGCGCAAGTTTATGATCGAATCAGAGAAAGAAATGCACAAGCGTGGTTTCTCGAGAGAGAAATCTCAGCTCAAAAGCAAACTGAAGACGCTGCTGAGACATTACAAGTCACATCGATGTCACGTGTCTTTACGGGATTTTTACGGGTTGTGTGTGAACGCACTCTCTGATTCCGGAAAATCACTGGCAGTGTGAATGAACCAAAATCAAACAAACTCGGGTCAAATTCCGGGTCACTTTATCCGTGTATTTTCCGGAATCTCTGAGTGAAAGGGGCTTAAGTGAGGCCTGTTTTTCATTGTACTCAAATTATAGTGAGTTAAACCATATCTGTGTGCTTGATTTGGGCCCTTTTTCTAGGCCCCCGTTCAGGTTACTACACAGTATGCATTTCTAATGTCATCCCTATGAATGGTTTGCAGCGTGGTACCTGAAGGACGCATACTTCAGATATCCACTCCACCATAAACATGGGCCATCCTGGGTCTTGCGTCTAAGTACAAGTCCCTGAGAAGAGGTGAGAAAGGGTCCCACTGAATAAACTTCAGAGGCTCTTGAGGCATGTGTGAGACGCAACCGCATATGAACGGCTTCCTCCATATGATGACCACTTCAGCATTGACTATATTGTCAAGTTCCTAGGTGGCCGTGGCAGAGCAGCACGCTCCGTGTGTAACAACACTCGGTGTGCCGCCAAACTCTCAGCAGTGTGCAGACTTTTTGCTTCTCCGGGCTAATCACCCCTAGAACAAAGGTATATTAACACTAGCTCAGGGGCCACGTAGAATGGGCATGCAGTCAGAAGGTCTTGGGCATACCTCACACTACATTGGCATTCAATTGACCGTTCGCAAAACCCCGCCCTCGAACGGTCCTCGTCCAATCCTAGCTCAGCAACTGTAACTAAGGAGAAGGACCCCCATCAAACATTGCGATTTCAGCAAGATGGTGAAACGATGTGCCTATGACACCAGTCTGACACCAGGTACCCCAAAAGTTTAGAGGGAGGGGTCATTTTTTTTGCCTTTCCAAAGCCCAAGACCCAAGCGGAAAGATGCCGACAATGGATTAAGCAGTGTGGGAGACCTCACTCACAGCTAAATGCCTCGAAGATTAATAAGCATACATGTCTGCTCTAAGGTAAGTAAAGCTAGCGAGCTAACTTAGCATATCAATTATCAATAAGTAGTTTAAGTACTCTTAAAACACTTTGCAGTTTTAATGATGTCCTGTATGAACAAAATGACGGAGTATGTTTTTATGTTTCCACTGTTCGATCGCGCCCGTGCCTCTCTCTCTCTGACACGCACACACACACACACACACACACACACACATTCCAGCATTGCAATCTTGACATTGGAGCCTGTTCATTATGCTGCGTTCACACCAAACGCGAATAGAGCGTCAAATTCGCGTGTATCGCGTCTAGTTCGACGCTTGAACATTTTGAATCCATTCGCAAAGCGAATGGACGCGAGCCATTTGTCCAAAGCGAATAGGACGCGAGCGAGCGAGTGCAGTATGAAATGTTTAAAGACACGTAGAACATATGCGATGATGAAAGGTTAAACTTGAGAGGTGGGGAAACTGTAGGCTACTTGTTTAGGCTGGTCGTCATCCTTAGCTTAGCTGGCATAGCTAACCTGTCATACCTCTGATAGAACAGGTAGAAAGTAACTGAATCTTTGTAACCTAAACTAGATTGTTAGGTCTGACACAGAGAATGTTGGCTGGGAAAATATTAAAAATGTAAAACGTAGGCTATTTACCCGGCAGTGCAGGAACATGACTGGTCCACAAGGCTGTGCTGGTTGCATTGCAAGAACAGGTCGTGAGGTTTCTCATTCTTGAACTGAGACCGGTACACCTTTGCCTCGATTGTTGTAATATTCCCGTCTTTGCTTATTTTAACATTTTGAACATATCCCTCCACTGCATATTGCAGCCCTTTCTGTCGTGCCCTGGAGGATATGTCTGCTGCATTACTCCAAAACCAATCACTTATACCAATAGGTATGGAGCTCAACCCAGCCATGGCTATGTGTCTGGTTATCAATTGTTTGACGGGCGTAGTAACAATAACTAGGGGGCGTGGCTTTTGCGAACGGTCAATTACATCGAGTTGTTAGCAGTTTCCTTGCTTGATGCCGCTGCTCAGCAAGATGCTCACAACGCTTCCCTCGCATGTCACAACTCGCCACCCCATCTTCTCTTATGGGGTCAGAAGCTTCTGAGGTCGCTTCTTCCACTTTAAAAATTCCGGCCTGCTCAATTGTGCCGCCCAGGTGGCCTCACGACAGCCTGCTGCCGAGGAGAGTGGAGACTCCATCCCCCAGGCGTTCCAGCTGTCCGGATATCTTTGGGGCCGCACAGTTACATCTGTTGCCGCTCTGAATTGTTCCCTTGCCAGTTGTTTTACTCCCCTAAACTCGGAGTCACTGGGCCACAGCTGACAACAGGATCTACGCAAGTGCATTATATCCCCAGTGAGCCCCCCTGCACATCACTGTGCTAAGTCAGAAAGAGAAGCATGTTCTTTAGTTGCCCCGTAATGGCCCAACTAGGACCTCGTTCCCTAGAAAGCTTTCCTTACTCATTCCTCTGAGACTTCTCAGGGATGGGGCACCGTTGTCACTCGCATCGAACCAGAGAGATCCAGGTTCCATGTGGTGATTCAGCTATCTACCTCTGAAAGAGATTAGATACTATTACTTCTTCGAGAGCCCCCTCTAAGAAAATGACGCTTGCTTACGATCTGAAGTAGAACCTGTTTGTTGTTGGTGTTCTTCTAATAAGGACTCCAGAGAGTGTTCGATCACTTCTGTGCCTCCCTCCTGCAGAAGATGGGTCGGAGTGTGGCTCTCCGCTCCACCCTCTAAAATTATGTTGCCCAATGAAGCACATCAGGATGCAGTTGAGATATAGGAAGTACGACTTGGTTGTCAGGTTCCTGAGTGGTGCAAGGAGATGAAATCTTCCTTGCGCCCTTTCTTACCTTCGTGAGACCTTCTCCAGTGCTACTGCACTCTGAGACCTCCCCTGAGTACTCAGGTGGTTGAGTTAAAAATCTGTTTTTAAAGAAACAGTTCTCCTATTCTGATTGCTCTACCAGAAGGTGGGGGTCCTGCACACACAAGGTGGCCGGCTAACTCTCTCTATGAGACCCCAGCCTGGATATGTGCCCAAGATTCCTACCTCTCCCTTAAATGGGACCAGGTGGTGAGCCTGCAAGCGCTGCCCCGGAGGAGGCAGACCCAGCCCTGACTTTTCTCTGCTCCTCTGCACTGCTTTCTCTGCACTGCGGTTATAGGACAGAATGCAAAGTCTCAGGACCTCTCCAGCTCTTATCTGTTATGGAAACCAGCAGAAAGGAAGGTGATTTCCATGCAGAGGTTGGCCCACAAAGATTAGTGTGGCCATCATCTTGGTGAAATTCCAAGGTGCACCGTGTCCACATGGGTGAGGAGCTCTTCCATAAAGAGAGTGTAGCTTCTTCCTGGGCATTGACATGAGTGTCTCGCTGACAGATTAAGAGTTGTGAGCTGGGCGACACCAAATATTGCTATTTATTCACAACAGAACATAGATAACATAACAAATGTTTAAACGGAGAAATTTAAAATGAGCTCATTTCAAATTTGATGCCTGCTCAAAAAAGTTGGGACGGGGGTATGTTTACCATGGTGTAGCATCTCCTCTTCCTTTCAAAACAGATTGAAGACATCTGGACATCGAGGTTATGAGTGTCTGGAGTTTTGGTGTTGGAATTCGGTCCCATTCTTGCCTTCTATAGATTTCCAGCTGCTGAAAAGTTTGTGGTCATCTTTGACATCTTTCAGCATTCATAGAGCCTTCCAACACATGCAAGCTGCCCATACCGTATGCACTTATGCACCCCCATACCATCAGAGATGCTGGCTTTTGAACTGAACGCTGATAACACGCTGGAAGGTCTCAACAAGAATGTGAAATTTGGACTCGTCTGACCATAGAACACTTTTCCACTTTGAAATAGTCCATTTTAAAAGAGCCCTGGCCCACAGGAGATGACTGCACTTCTGGACCATGTTCACATATGGCTTCCTTTTTGCATGATAGAGCTTCATTTGGCATCTGCAGATGGCACGGCGGATTGTGTTTACCCACAGGGTATTCTGGAAGTATTCCTGGGCCCATTTAGTAATGTCACTGACACAATCATGCCGATGAGAGATGCAGTGTCGTCTGAGGGCCCGAAGACCACAGGCATCCAATAAAGGTCTTCAGCCTTGTCCCTTACGCACAGAGATTTCTAAAGTTTCTCTGAATCTTTTGATGATGTTATGCACTGTATATGATGAGATTTGCAAAGCCTTTGCAATTTGACGTTGAGGAACATTTTTAAAGTATTCCACAATCTTTTTATGCAGTCTTTCACAGAGTGGAGAGCCTCTGCCCATCTTTACTTCTGAGAGACTCTGCCTCTCTAAGACATCCCTTTTATAGCTAATAATGTTACAGACCTGATATCAATTAACTTAATTAGTTGCTTGATGTCCTCCCAACTGCATCTTTTCAAATGTTCTTGCTTTTTTAGCCATTTATTGGCCCTGTGCCAACTCTTTTTAGCAGGCATCAAATTTAAAATGAGCTCTTTTTTTTTTTTTTTTTTACATCACAGTTTTACTGTATAGGTATATACACTAAAATGCATAATGGGGGATATATATGAAAAAGCATAATGGGGCACTTTAAGATTTACTATTTTCTAGTGGACTCAAATGAAATTAATCACAGCAATAATATGCTCACATTATAAATATTAGTTTCTAAACTTACATGGCAGTTGACCAATTTAAGGCTGTTTGGTTTCTACAAATTAAATTAGTTAACTATTAACTAAATTAAGTTTTAATTTAATGCATGTTTTTTTTTTTTTTTTTACAATAACATAATGTAAAGTAGATTACGGTAAAGAACTGTAAAATTAACAGTAAATTATTGACAACTTTTTGTCAGAAAAGAAAATACTTTATTTTTATTTTTTTGCACTGCAGTACTTATGGCGCTTTTCCACTGCATGGGACGGCTCGGTTCTGCTCGGTACGGTTCGACTCGGCGCGGAACGGTTCGGCTCGCTTCGCTTTTCCACTGCGTGGTACGACTCGACTCAGTACGGCACGGTTCGGTTCGCTTTAGCTCGGTTGCTTTTCCACTGCAGTTAGTACCGCTTCAAAGTGGGTGGGACTGATCGTTATAGTTGCCGCCTCTACTGCCATGACATCATCGTAAATGCGAATTTTTCGTTCCGTGTTGCCCCATCCGCTCCTCGGCAACCAACGAGAGGAACAGCTTTAATTACGTTAAAACATACACTCGCGAAATGCATGTTCTCTTCTTTAACTCCACAATAGTTTGCCAACGTACAAGCTAGCTAGTTTAAATATAAAAAAAAAAATTGTATGTGCAAATAAAGTTTTTAAATGTGCAAATAAAACTTGCGAAATGCATGTTCTCTTCTGTAAACAACGTAATTAGTGTAACATTTCATTAAAGCATATATATATATATATATATATATATATATATATATATATATATATATATATATATATATATATGTGCACCTCGTCCACTGACCACGATTCAGCCATTTCTTTTTTTGACCTTTTTTACTTCTTTTTTTCAAGCAAATGCTTTAAAAACAGGTGCTACAGCGTTGGCTGTTGTCTACTGCCTATTTAAATCTAGCAGGTTTGGTGTCTCGTGTAGCAAATACAATGACGCTGGTAGTGACGATTCTGTCTGACCAATCAGTGATCTGCAGTGTTTTCACCTCACATTTTAGTATCGGTACGGTACGCTTGGAACCTCAACAGAGGTGGTACCATTTAAAGCGAGCCGAAGCGAGCCGTACCGTACCGTACCATGCAGTGGAAATGCGCCATAAGTGAGCCGTACCGAACCGAGCCGTACCGTACCATGCAGTGGAAAAGCGCCATTAGAGTAAGCCAGGATTAGACCTTAGTTCAATTAGGACATTTACCTTGCAGATAATGCAAATAAACATAACAGGTCTCAGAATATAAAGAGCACAGCAAGTGATGGTCTCATTAAGGTAGGGTGACCATACGTCCTGTTTAACCAGGACATATCTGGCCAGGATTTCGAGATCGCCCAAAATGCCCGGGATTCGGCTTTTGCTTTCTACAGTCACCATTCATTATGTTTACATTATTACGTTATTTGACACTGACACGTACGTGCCAGCTTTGCAGGTCATGCATTCTGCTTCACACGGATCCCGATCGAGACGAAAACACAGGAATTTTCTTAGCAATGCTAGAACGCACATCAACCGATCACTTGTTTAGTGTTCATGTAAACACTACATTCAGATTAACCAATCGGAAGTAATTCAGTACTACTGAATCAAAAGGTGTACATGTAAACAAAATGAATGGCGACGAGAAAGCAAAAGCCGAATCGCGGATATTTTGGGCGATCTCGAAATCCCGGCCGGACATGACCTGGAATATGGTCACCCTACATTAAGGTATCCTGAAACAAAATATTAAATGATGGGCATTAGATCATATATGACATAAAACTGTGTTAAAGTGTTAAAGATTTCCATCATGAGAGAATACACAAACACTTTACTCACCTTCAGTGAGACCCCAGAAAATGAAGGCAAAGAACATACAGATGTTTGGATAAAAGACAAGAGAAACCTGAACATTCCAGATGGTGCTGCTGGTGACTGGAGGGAAGATGCAGAATAATTACCAGTTAAATGAGTAAGACACTTACAGCAATATATACACAGTTATTTACAAGAAATAAGATTATTTTCCTTCCATACACACCTGTGTTTTTTGATCTGCAATAGACCAGGCAGCTGAAAAGAAGAACAGCTCCAGATCCAGCAGCAATACAGAGAATCAATACAATTATGTGCAAAATAGAGAAACCTGCGAAATTCAAACATCTACATTACATGCTGGACTGAATCAACTTATTATACATCCATTGTTTCTCAGAGAAAAATAATTAGAAAGAATTTGTAATTAAGGCCATTCATTCGTTAAAGGAATTCCTGGTCTTACACATTATTCACTGTAAAATGCAACAAGTCAAGCTAACTCATTTCATTTAAGGAAAATTATTACCTCAATTCTATCAAGTAAAAATAAATAAATAATAATAATAATAATAATGTTATAAGTACTCTGAGTAAAACCAATGAAATTAAAAACTTAGATGAACCCAGAGCTTGCAGTTACTGCTAGCTACCAATAGCACACACACAAAGTCAAACCCAATAATATAAGCTAGCTCTGTCAGGGTACTGCCCTGACAGCCTTGTCTGTTTTGTCTTTGTTTGTCTTGTGTTTGAGCACATGGCTCTGTCTTTGTTTGCGTTTGCCATGTGCTCCTCTTGTTCTGCCTCCTTGTTTCCTGTTACCACGTCCCCTTGTTTAGTCCACGTCTTGTCCTACTTTCACTAATTGTGCTCACCTGATCCTCATGTGCTCTGGTCCCTTTATATTGTGTAAAGGGATACTCTTAAACAAATACAAAAATATACAAATACTCTTTCCCTCATGTCTTTGCTGGTTCGTTTTTTGCATTGTCTGCGTTCAATGTGTGTATGCGGTTATCACAGAAATTGTCAGTCAGTGCTACTGTAGATTTAGTTTTCCTTGTTTGATTATGTTTTGGTAAATCCTAGTCTCTTTGTCCCTGTGTTTTTAGTCTAATTCCAATCTTTATTTACTCCTAGTTCTCTCAAGCCTTGTTTTTACTTCAGTAGTCAGTTGTAGTTCTTGTGTTTCTCTTCTTCTTCTTCTTGTTTTTTCTCTTTCCTTTAATGATTCTGCTTATTAACATCAGGTGTCACCACTAATGGCCAATCATCACTTAATTAATCACTTAATTATCTCATTAACTTCAACACTGCTTCAGTGTTAATTTTAACACCCTGTAGTGTGGACACATATGTACACTGAGGAGTGTTAATCTAACACTGGGGATTTTGCTGTGTAGTCTATTTTGTTTTTCTAGTCATAGTTGTCAGTTTTTTTTCTTCTATTTTTTCTTTTTCTTTTTTTCTATTATCTCTTGTTGTGTATTCGTCTTGTGTTGGTTCCTGCCCTGCACTGCATCCTGTTCTTCCTTGGTCATCGAGGCTCCTGTCCTGGCAAGCCGCTCTATTGCCTAGTGCTGTTTCATCTCACCTATGCCAAGCCTCTGGTTCTTTGAGTTGCTGTCAAGTGTCCACTGTTGCCAAAGAGCCTGGAGTTGTCTTATTCCTGACCAGCCTGTTCTCCAGTTGTGCTCTGCCGTATTGTTTGGACTGTTCCTGCCTGTGTTTTGTCAATAAATATCACTCCCCGTTCATTCTGCGCATCAGTCCTCCCTTTTCTGAATCTTGAAAAGCTCTTTAGATTTGAGGAAACCAATTACTTTAATTCATTTAAAGTGCTGTTTACACGACACTGTTTTCAACTAAAAACGGAGGACTTTTTATGCGTTTTGGAAATTCATTTACATGACAAATGCATTTTGGGTGCCTGAAAACTCAAACTTTTGAAAATGGGTTTCAAAGTGCAAGTTTTTAAAAACTGTGAAAATGACAACGTAATGCACGTGTGTATAACGTGTTGAGTCTAAAGCTTTTCATTGCCATCTAATGGCCTGTCAGCATAATACAGTGTTTTTAGTCATTTTAGCGAATCCAGTATATAATAGTAGCGAATAATAGTATATATTATATAAATTTGTTATAACTCATCTAGTTTGAAATCTGTTTCAGTTATTGAGTTTACATAACGCTCAGTAATATTTGAGTGCAATGAACTAATTTTAATTTAGTACACTGTTATGTTTGTCAACCTACCTAGTTGCTTCAGTTCTGCAGTTGCATTGGCTAAAACTCTTCCAGCAAACACTTGACACATGTAAACTCCTTTGTCTTCAGTTCTGACACTCTTCAGTCTGAGAGAGAAGTTTCCTTTGGGGATTTCATCAGTGAAGAACTCAACTCTGTCTTTGTATCGCTCATCTAATGAATCTAGTAAAGTCTTGTTGTTTTGGTAGAGCAGAACCAGAATATCTTCATCTTCATCTGTTTTCCTCCATGAAACCTCCTCAATGTCTTCAGTTGGGATATAAGAGTCTATAGAGCAGTTCAGAATGACGTCCTCACCCACATATGCAGATATCGACTGATTTGATCCTGATACTATCAAACGCTCTGAAAATATAATTAAATAAAAAATGGTAAATTCAAATTCAAGCATGTCGTTTTCCTGTTTTGGGCTCTAAAGGAGGGTGCGTTTCAAGGGGTTAAATCAGGGCTCTGAACCGGTTCAAGGAACGAAAACAAAAACTGGAAAAGAATGAAAATTTAACAGGAACATAAACAAAAATGAAATCAAGTTTAAGTGTTCTAAACAGATATAATAATAAAGTTATTTTATCATTTTGTTTAATATTATAATTTGGAAGTCAACCAATCATGAATTCAAATGGTACAGCCTATGTGACCTACTTCCATACTCCCTACTTCCATATATATTTTTCATACTATGGATGAAATGTGGCCCATCAACTGTTTGGTTACCCATGTTCTTCAAAAAAATCTTCTTTTGTGTTCAGCAGAAGATATAAATTCATACTGGATTTGGAACAACTTGAGGGTGAGTAAATGATGAGAGAATTTTCATTTTTGGGTGAACTATCCCTTTAATTCGCAATGGCATTGTGCTAGTATGGCATGTGTTTTGAACCACAAAAATTGCAGGACAGAGTCCCAGATAGCAAGCAACAATTGAAACAATATTAAATCAATGTTAATGTGTCAACATTAACCGCATTGAACCAACATCACTTTTGCACTCGCAATTAATGTTGCAAAAATTCATTAAAATTAATGACATTGAATCAATGTTACAATGTGATATTGGTTCAACATCATGCTTGCACTCTCAGAAAATAAAACACAAAAACTAAAACTGATTTAAAGTCACACAGCCTGAAATCAATTGAAGATATAAGAAGACATTAAATCTGTGAAGATCTCAGCAGAGGAGGATTAACAACTCCACAAACAGCATTACCAGCTTCACTTATTACTAACCAGACTGACTTTATTTCTGCCATTCATCTACAGAAGAACCTTTTGAGAATTAACTGAAGTTTAGATCTGGGTTCTTGGAAAAAAAGGACTTTCACTTTCTGAACCTGGACTTTATGGAGTTTGGTGAACAAAGATAATCAGTTGACAAAGTTTTCAATAGAACAATTCACTAATCTTATCTCTGACTAAAAGTTTGCATTTGTTTTTAATAGATTATATTCACCAACAATAATTTCATGCTATGGGTGAAATATTCTGAACTTAGATTTTTTACATATATTATGGAAAAACCACCCACCCCCACCCCCACACAAAAATCAGCATATGAATCTCAACAATGGTGACATGCTTCATGCTGCAATGCATGCTGGGAGCAACCATAGCTTCAACATAATGATGAACTTGGTCTTGGGTTGTACAATTATTGTGTACTTTACGATAAATATATTTCCATATATTTATGATCAATATATTAAATGGTTTAAATATTTGTTTCTTAAAAACTGCATTGCAGTCTCATGAAATCAACCAATAAAACTAGTGACACCTGGACACATCTCAACAGAAATACTTTTTTTCATATATGATGACACATGGAGCAGCAGAGCATTGACTTGAAAGCACTCTCAACATATTATCTGCACACACGTAAACTAGCAATTCTGAAACTTCTAAAAACATTTCACTGACAGAACTATTTAATAGACCATTTGTATTACAGTAAACATTACATAAATATAGTTGCAAAGATTCAAATTTGACACATCCAGTTACATCACCACTATTAGCTAAAATGAAATGGAAAAATAAATAAAATAAATACATACCATGAGACATCAGCAGAATAAAAGACACCAACATGAACACAAGGAGGTTCATTTTCTGTTAAAATCTTTCTGGGTCATCAAAGCCAAAAGTGTAGACCTTCGTATATGACCTTCTGGTGAATATGGCCTGTTTAATTTCACTTTCTTTGATCTGTGGAACAAAAATGAATCCAGATAAACCAGTCCTGAAGACTTGACGTTGGATGGGCATTTCCTGACCAAGAAAATGTCATTGTATAAAACCTCTCTTTAGCAGTTTAATATTTCCTGACTGTGCTTTTGACTGTGCTTATATAAATATAAATATATATATATATATATATATATATATATATATATATATATATATATATATATATAGCAACTGTTATTCACCATCATCTTCAAAAACCATCAGCACATGTACATCCAACTGTTCTGGGAACTGTCATGTTTAATAACTAAAATGGGACGTAGTTTTGTTTTTTAGGGGGATAACACTTTACATCATGGTTCAGTTTGTTAACGTTAGTTAGGTAGCATAAGTTAACAACTTAAAAAAATATATATACATTTTATACAGCATTTATTAGTCTATGTCAGGCCTAATTTATAAATAAACTATTGTTCAATATTAATTGTTCATTCATAATACATAAACTAATGTGAATTTATACAATTTGACATTTTGATAATGCATTCGTATATATAGAATTAACAGTAGCCAAAAGATGAATAAATGCTGTAAAAGTATTGTTCAATGTTAGTTCATGATACTTACAGTAATGCATTAACTGATGGCCAGAACGTGAGAGGAATATTGCTTCATATTTGTAATGCCTGATCACTGATGCAACAGCCACATTAACATTTTCAAAACACATGTTCAGCTCCCTCATACTGAACTATACTGAATGTTAAAGACAAATAGATTCACACTTTCGTAACAAACATTTACATAAAGCAAAATATAATCAGCTGTAGAAAGTTGTAGTTTGTGTTCTTATTTCTCGTTCTTTCAGTGCTTGTTCACAGCAGGTGTTTGAATGTTTTAAATAAGTTTCAGGAACATCATACTGACCTTTAAATAACATTCTTAACATTAAGGAAAATATTAACATTTTATGTTCAACTTCAAAAAAAAGAAAAAAAAAGAAAGGACGACAAATCAGTCATGTGACATAGCCAATCTTTGCTTTCTACTTTCTTTCCTCTGAGTCTATTATCTGCAAAAAAAACATAAAAAAAAAAAACATAAATAAACCTTTTGTACAGGTGTGCCTCAGTTTAATCACAGTCACTTTGCTTTTAATTTGGTGACTGCTCCAGTAATGGAGTAAGTCCCTACAGGCATCTCCTCTCTTTACTTATCTTCAGGTAAGCTTTATAGAAAGTCTGACAACTTTAGAAAAAAACATTTTTATTTTATTTATTTTTTTAGCTGTGATATAACTGGAGGCACTGACATTTGCTTCATGTTAAAGAGGCATGTATCAGATGTCAACACACTTCTGTAACTTGAAAACTTTAATTTCAGCAGTTAACTTTACAACCATAAACCCTACCAGCAAGTATGATTTATTTTGAATAAATACATCTCAAACACACCTTTCAAGGAAGTGAAACAAGTAAATTATTTGCAGGTGTTCTTGGAATGTTACAAACCAATGTTCCTAGAATGTTGAATTGTTCATAAAAAAATGAAGTTGAAAGAACATTTGAGAAACATCATGCCTTTTAAAACACGTTTCTCTAACGTCAAGAAAACTGGACATTTATTAAGTTCCCAGAATTAACACTGAATATTTGGAGAACGTTCTTATATCAAAAATCTGTTAGCTGGGAGACAGATTCACCATTTCACGATTCTCTGGTGTGTTGTTCAAAACATAAAATGGTTTTATAGCATCTACACAACTGAACTATACGGAAATATGTCAAACCTTTTACTGTAGATTGGTTTATTAGCTGATACATCCAAAACACATTGGATTACCCTGAGAAGACATCTGCGTCTTTGACAGTAATGAGAACTGCATGATTTTTTTAAAGAATAAAATCAATACATATTGAGTTAATTAAAGGCAGTAGAATAAATGCTACCATTTAAATTGCATATATTATTTTCTATGTGAAAGTACTGAGAACTATACTCTGAGCTTAATTCAGGAGTGACGGCGAAGACTCTGAATCTCATTTCAAAAGCTGTGTTTGTGTTTGTCGGCCGCATATGTCAACGAGGCAGCCTCATTTAAGAAAAGTAACCATTAAATTGCAAAGTAAGAAAGAAATTACAGTGTTTTACACCTTACGAAGAATAACAGTAATTTTTTTATGGTTACTTTTCCTGAATAATACATCATTGATGATGTATGGAGCCTACAAATACAACCTCCAGAGGGGCAGCTATATTGCCAGTGGAGATATAGAGCGTTATATAGATATTCTAGAGCGTTTTCACTGTTCTATATGATTTGACCAAACATGAATTATATTCTTGTTGATTTTATGATGCAATGAGCAGTATATCACAGATACAGTTCATATTAAAATTAATTTGGAAATTTTTAGCAGTATGAGTGAGTTAAAATTGTGTAGGTTATAGAATTCTCATCTGATTTAATGCACTTGCACTTCAACATCAGAATGTTAGGCTACTTTTTTAGTTACAAGAAAACTAATTCCTAGCAGGACTACAAGGGTTTTCAAACCTGCCCCGGGGAAGACCACCAGCACTGCCCATTTTGTATATCTTATTTATCTGACACACCAAATTCAGGTCTTGCAGTCTCTATTAATAAACTGATGAGTAGAATCAAGTGTGTTACATGAGGGAGACATATACATACAAAATGTGCACTGCTGGTTTAAAAAAAAACCTGCCCTGCACAGTACAGAGACTAGCGACATGCAGCGACAAAGTCACTGTGAATGTAGCAGCTTAAAGCTGATTATTTTGCTGTTGTTTTTTTCCCCTTTCATTAGAGGGCAGAATAGCCTAAAAAATGTGTTGTCTCTGTGTGAGCAGTATTTGGTGTAAGAAGGTTTATATAGCATTGCATCAGATAAATATATCAAAAGAAAAGTAAATAAATAAAGTATCTCAAGTTAGCCTATTTTATTAAAAAATTCAGTATTTTAAAATAAATTATAGGCAATAACTTTCATTAATACAGACACAATTACTGACATAGGCTACTGCTTTACAGATTGTTCATGTACAATCAAATGTAATATCATAAACTTGACTTCTAGACAATTTCATAAGGTTTTGCTCTTAGATAAAGAAGCTTGTAGAGACAGAAAGTGATTGAGGAGGACCTAAAAACTTACGACAAACCAGTCATGTGACATAGCCAAACTTTGCTTTCTACTTTTTTTCCTCTGAGTTTACAGGTGTGCCTCAGTTTAATCATAGTCACTTTGCTTTTGATTTGGTGACAGATCAGAAGTAATGGAGTAAGTCCCTACAGGCATCTCCTCTCTTTACTTCTCTCCAGGTAAGCTTTAGAGAATAGCTTTATATATATATTTTTTGGCAGTGATATAACTGGAGGCACTGACATTTGCTTCATGTTAAAGAGGCATGTATCAGATGTCAACTCGCTTCTGTAACTTGAAAACTTTAATTTCAGCAGTTAACTTTACAACCCTAAACCCTGCCAGCAAGTATGATGTATTTTAAATAAATACATCACAAACACACCTTTCAAGCAAGTGAAACAAGTAAAATATTGGCAGGTGTGGTAGTGTATTGTTAATTTACAGCTCTCGTTTTTTCAGGATATTACCATAATAATACCATGGAAGTTAACTCATTTTATTTGGGGAAACCAATTGCTTTGAACCATTCAAGTTTAAAACTTATTTCATTTGAGTCCACTAAAAATGAATATTTCCTAATATAAAAGTCAACTGCAAACACTACTCAAACACTTAGTGAAATAATTAAAAACATGTATTTAACTGAAATATTATGCAGTTTGTCTTTACAGCAAATTGCACACATGCATGTGTTTAACAAAAAGCTTATCTCATCAGCGACTACACAGTTAATGCCTTTAAATAAACCAACACACAGCATAACACCAACTTTTTTTTGCTCATCCTTTGCTTAGACTCTACTCTTCAGCACAATAGTGACCCAAATAACTCAGAAAATACAGAAACCCTTTAAACAGAACATTAGACACTAGATCTCATCTATATCATCTATAGCTTGTGCAAAAACATAAAATAATACTTCAGTTCAACATTTACTCTCCTTATTAGTTATTGATTTTTCTTTTTTTTTCTTTTTTTTTACTTTCACTAATATTTCTGTGAAATTAACTTATTTATAGTAAATTTTCCTGTTAGGTTTTATAGTAAACAGTACAGTGATTAATCGAGTGATGATTGTACAGAAGTGATGAACACCTGCTGTTAACAAGCAGGAATGAGTGAAGGAACGAGAAACAACAAGAACAGAAAAAAGAGAAGAGACAAGCAGAAACACAAGAACTACAACTGACTTCTAGCCAAAACCTTAGATGAAATCAACTGAAGATAATAGAAGACTAAACAACTCCAAAAGAGGATTAAACAACTCCACAGACAGCATTATCAGCTTAATTTATTACTAAGCAGTTTCACTTTATTTCTGCCATACGTCTACAGAAGTACTTATTTAGAATTACAGAGGTTAAGATGTTGATGGTTTATTGAAAATAATAGTTTAATTTGAAGTAGGGGTGTCGCAATATACCGGTGTTGACGATAATCGTGATATTCAAAGCATGAAATATCGACATCGTGTTCATTTAGAGTGTGACAATATAACGGTATTGGCGATAACCACAATGTTTAAAATGAATAGGACTCTTATGATAACATGACACGTAAATACTCCAGCGCCAGTACCTGGTTGACCTCTCAGGTGGCAGTATTGCACCCGCTGACACCTGTCAAATAAGAAGACGACGCAGCGCTCGTCCGCGCCCGCGCAGCTAGAGTGGAACACCCTGTCCACACCCGAAAAAAGTAAGCTCGCCAGTAGTAAGAACAGAGTTCTTCGGCTTCAAAGAAAACAGCACCTTAAAGGTGGTCGCACACCGGACGAGAAGCGCAGCGCCACGTCTTTAAAATTCGAACACATTCTCTATGAGTGTACACACACCGGCGGCTGCGACGCCCAGCAACGGCTCAGGACCATGTTCAAAATCCTGCCGCGACACAGAGCGTCATTTACATCCTTTTATATTAACTTTACATTATATTTGTCTCAAATCATCGTAAATGATTTCACCCTGTGCTGCAATATACATTTAATTTTACATTAATTTACAGAAATCAGCTGCTTGAATGAAAATTGCTGATGTTATCGGATTTTCAGGTGATATTCTCAATTCATTCAGTTAACGGACGCTCTGAGGTAAAGTGTTCAGATCACAGACTCAGCAACTATTATTTAATTGTACAGTGTAATCATAACATAGTACAGACATTATCTCAATTCCATAAAGTCCTTAAACAATGATATTGCTGGCCATAAACTGAGACGCGCGTGCGTGTGCGATACCTCGAGTTGTCATAGACGCGACGCGGCTATTATTTTACTAGTCATGGAATGGGAAACGTGACATTAACTGTTAACGGGGTTTCTGTGTTCATATATTAATAAAGGGTGATTATTAAAATTAAGAACCCCGTTTTCTTTACTCATCTTATTTTTGTATTTGTATTTGCACTTGATTTTTTTATTCAAATCTGCTATCTGCATGACTTTATTGGCGCCGGTGCAACAATAGGTTTAAGAGCTTTTCAGTTCTTCAGGAAACCTTCAGACAGTGTTTTGCTTCAGTTTGAAACCAGATAAACTTCACATGCTTGTCTTCCTTCACAAGAATTTGCCATAGATTGAGTACGCAAGAAGTAAAAAATGCATGTGCCTTGTCTATCAGTATCCTTATGTTTGTTGGGTAAAAAAGAAAAACTATATAAACAAAGTAAAAATGAATTTGACTGATAACTACCCGAAATAGATTCTATAGATATCGCGATATATCGATATCGTGAATTCTTTTGGCCACAATAACCGTGGTGTGAAAAATTTAACATCGTGACAGCCCTAATTTGAAGTCACATTTATAGTGATTAGTGTTTTCTTTAGTTGGGCTCTTGACCCTTGATTTTTTTAATGATAGTTTTACTCCGGCTGCTGCAACTTTGTGTTTATTTGTGCATTTGAGCATTGGCGCTTGCAATGCCAAGGTCATGGGTTTGATTCCCAGGGAAAGTAAGAACTGGTAAGAATGTAAATGTGTACCTTGAAATGCAATGTAAGTCGCTTTGGATAAAAGCGTCTGCCAAATGCATAAATGTTTATCTTTATAAAACACAGCCGTAATGGTAAGAAAAACAGGGGGGAAAATTGATCAGGTGTTGATGGTTATGTATTGATCTGATTCACTTATCTCATTCAGAGTCTAAAGCTCTGATCATGTGGGTAATGTGTGGTTTAATGGTATTGATTATAGTAGTGATACTACAGCTTGAGAAGTGCAGTGACAATCAAAAAATCTGGACGCTTTCAAAAACACATTGTACTCAGAAAGTTAAAGATTGATAAAATTAAAACTTAGTGCTAGGTTTAAAGGTTAGATTTTCTTTTCATATTTTAACAGGCTGGCAATCCAAAGGAGTCATGCAGCTACACCGCAGAATAATAGCTAGCTATGTCAGTTAATTTGACTAACCTTTGTGGTTGCATTGTCTAATACAATTTGATGTTGTCGTTCCGGCGTCTTTAATTATTTCCCCACATTCTTTGCATCTAGTCGATTTGACGTAATAAATCCAAATTTGAGAAAACATGGCACGGTGGCTCACGTCATGTTTCATGGGACTCTTATGAAATTTCAGAATTTACACTCAATACATGGATATACGTAATCAAGTTCTATGACAAGGGACAGATCTACCACGACACATAGGGAAATATATGTGACGCAGATATTATAAAACCATTCAAATAAAACACAAATTCATTATTTAGGATATGAGTAGTTAAGGATAAAAGACTTGAGTTCTTTTTAAAATATTCACAAGTCTTTATTGTCGAGTCGAGTCGAGTCGAGTCAAGTCTGAAGTTATTTCAGGTCGAGTCTGAAGTCTCATAAAATTCATCTGGAGTCTGAGTCACTAATGCCTAGTTCACACTACACAACTTTAAACATCGGCAGATCGCTGTGCTGTTTAGACTACAGCACTTGACTTGCTCTGGAGTCTTGAAGTTGTTGTGGTGTTCACACTTTGTGACACTACGTAAATGTTCTGCAACAGGGGGTTACACACTACACGAGCTGACAACAACTCTGTCACCCAACGACTCTATCCGGTCCCAAAACCACATTTTGTCACGAAAACATGCGCAAGAAGTGGAATGGGAAATGGCGCATTCCAATGGTGCATTGTCTATTTGAAAATGGTAGAGAAACAATATATATATTGTTTGCGCAATGATTTGTTTAGAACCCCGAAAAAAAGGAAAAAATAAATAAATGAAAAAGCAGCTGCCTGTTGTGGTTTGGCAATGATGGTTACAAATACAAAAGGCTTTTGTAATGTCATAACCAGCTGATCATTGGCTGTTGCTCGTCGCGACACGTGACACCACAGGCTATCGAGTCGGCCGACAGCTCCAGATATTTGGCATGCTAGATATTTGTCTGGCGTCGGCGACGCGTCGGCGATGTGTCAGCAAGCGTTTTTGATACGTCGTTAAGTATTTCACACTTAAAGATTGGCGAGCGCGGATCACCCGCAGATTTGCACGTGATTACAGCCCAACCTGTCGGTGAGCTCGTTAACTTGCAAATTGGGCTTAAATCGGGCTTAAAATCCTGTAGCGTGAACTAGCCATAACTCGAGTGCCCATCTCGAGTCACGCAGGTACTGGGCTACTCCGCAGCAGTGGCGACCTGCAGGTCTAAAAATAGTTTGAATATAAACACTTATTATGGGCGTACCGTAGTGATTCAGGATAAGACAAAAATACGGTTTGGAAAATGCATTCATCATGTACTCACTCGTTATATAAATTTTGTAAATTTTGAACAAAAAAGTTATGTACTGCAGCTTTAAAAAGGCAAGGGTCAAGAGCTCAACTAAAGCATAACCACAATGGTGAATTTAAACCAAAATTTTCAATAAAACATCAACATCATCTAGATCTAAACCACTGTTATTATAAATAAAAACTTTTGTAGACGTTTGACAGAAATAAAGTCAAATAAGTGAAGCTAGTAACCCTGTTTGTGGAGTTGTTTAATCCTTCTCTGCTAAGATCTTGAGATAATCAATGTCTTCTTTTATCTTCAGTTGATTTAATCTAAAACCAGGTGCACACAATATAATTTTGGCCATGATTTGGCTGTCTGAGACAAATTTTGCAAATCCTAAACGATTCTTCTGATCATAGGCTAAAATCTGAAGTCTTTGATCGTTAGTTTGACATGTTCACTGACGTCAGAAGATTTGACTCAAATTGTCTCTGTTTTCAAGACAATCCATGACCAAAAGTTTTCTTTTTTGTAGCCACCAAAATTTTGCAAATCCTAAACGATTCTTCTGATCATAGGCTAAAATCTGAAGTCTTTGATCGTTAGTTTGACATGTTCACTGACGTCAGAAGATTTGACTCAAATTGTCTCTGTTTTCAAGACAATCCATGACCAAAAGTTTTCTTTTTTGTAGCCACCATTTCAGTCCCACATGTATTGATGAAGTTAAACTCTAGATGAGTTTTCTTGTGTGCATCCATTTTTAACGCGTCTTGACTGTCTTATACAATACAATTGTCAGGAATCAATCAGGCTCATTCACATCCACAACACAAAGATCACACTCACCCGAATACTAATCACCTGCACCTGTCATCAATCCCAGCAATCACTGAACACTACAAAGGAACACACCTCACCTCCAGTCCCTGTCAAACCTTGAACTAGGAAAGACCCACTAACCTGCTCTCTGTGCATTCCAGACTTATGTTCTTGAACAGTTCCAGTCTGTTTCCACAGTGATACTTACCTGCTTCCTCGTCTTGAGATCCCGTGTTCTCCTCGGTGTGTTCCTCGGATTGTGTTTCGTGTCATACTCAAGCCTGCCGCTATCTGCAAGAGAAAAGACGATCATTTATGTTATTCTCACAGTACCTGTTTATGCATCTACATTTATCTGCTGTCCAACGAGAGCTTCAATAAATGTTATACTGAATCCTTCTTGGTATCCGAGTATACATTCTGACAACAATACAATACAATACAATTTTATTTGTAAAGCACATTTAAAACAACCGAAGTTAGCCAAAGTGCTGGACACTGACATAATTTCAGACAAATTATAAACACATAACATAAGCACAAAACACAGTTAAACAAGTGACAAACTAAAAGAATAAAATGCAGAAATAAACTCTCAGGCTGGTTTAAAGGCCAATGAATAAAAGTGAGTTTTAAGTCGTGATTTAAAACTGTCAAGGCTGGGAGCCACTCTGACACGCATAGGCAGATCATTCCACAGCCTAGGGGCCACGACTGAAAATGCTCGATCTCCCCTATTTTTAAGTCTTGTTCTGGGAACAGATAAAAGTAGTTGGTCAGCGGACCTCAATGACCTCAGAGGAGCATGCATCTTCAATAGATCATCTATGTAAGCTGGGGCTTGACCATGAAGAGATTTAAAAACAAACAATAAAATCTTAAACTGTATTCTAAAACAAACTGGTAGCCAATGAAGAGAGGCAAGAACAGGCATAATGTGCTCTCGTTTACGGGTTCCTGTAAGGAGTCGAGCGGCAGCATTCTGAACTATTTGCAATCTAGAGAGAGAGGCCTGGTTAACTCCTATATATAAAGCATTACAATAATCCAGGCGAGTGGTGATAAAAGCATGTATAACCCTCTCCAAATCTTTGAAAGATAAAAATGGCTTCAATTTGGTAAGTAGCCTAAGTTGAAAGAAACTAGATTTTACAACAGAATTTATCTGTTTCTCTAGGTGAAGATCACTATCCATCTTTACCCCAAGGTTCGTTACCATAGACTTGACGTAGGGCGTCAGGGGTCCCAGGTCCAATTTGGAGGTGCTAGTAGAACTGCTAGGTCTAAAAATCATAATTTCAGTTTTACTTTCATTAAAATGTAAAACGTTTAAAGCCATCCATGCTTTAATGACATAAACACAATCTAACAGCCTTTTTATAGAATCCTCACCCTTACTTTTTATAGGCAGGTAGATTTGTAAATCATCTGCGTACAGATGGAAACTAATGTTATGCTTCTTTAAGATGGAACCTAAAGGAAGCAAGTAAAGGGAGAAGAGAATCGGTCCCAAAATAGAGCCCTGCGGTACTCCACATGTCACTGGTGCTGCTGGTGAAGTAGAGCCCCCATACCCAACTTTAAACACTCTTGCTGAGAGATATGATCTAAACCATTTTAATACAGTGCCTTTAATCCCCACGTTGTGCTCGAGACGCGAGATAAGAACACTGTGGTCAACCGTATCAAATGCTGCTGTAAGATCTAAAAGCATCAAGATTGTAGAATCTCCAGAATCTGTTGAAATCAAAAGATCGTTAAAAACTTTTATAAGTGCAGTCTCTGTGCTATGAAATGCTTTAAAACCAGACTGGAACACCTCAAGAATACCATGCAGATCTAAATAGGCTTGTAACTGCACTAGGACTGCCTTCTCTAAAATCTTGGACACAAAAGGAAGTTTAGAAATCGGACGATAATTTGAAAGAACTGAAGTGTCCAGATTTTGTTTTTTGATAAGGGGCTGCACCACAGCCTCTTTAAAACAAAGTGGCACATAACCAGAAGTCAGACTACTGTTTATGATAGCTTGAATGTTTGGTCCAATAGTTTTCCATACCTCTTTAAAAATACGTGGTGGGATGATATCAGTGGGAGAGATTGAAGGTTTTAAATGTGTAACAATATCATTAAGGGCCAAGATGGAAACAGGCTCAAACTCAATGAGGACTGCAGCACACTCTATGGAAATGGAAGGATCAAAGGCTGAAGGTGAAATGCTAGCTCTAATAGTGGTAATCTTTTCCACAAAAAAGTGGAGGAATTTTTCACAGGCCACAGTAGATTCTTCCTGCATTATAGATTGGGGGGTATGAAGAACAGAATTAATTGTTCTAAAAAGAACATGAGGTTTATGGCCATTTTTATCAATAACATCAGAGAGGTATTTAGCCTTTTCAGTTTTAACAATTCTCTGATAATTATGCCAACAATCGTTTAGGATATCATAAAAAACCTGCAATTTATGTTTTTTCCATTGGCGTTCAGCTTTCCTACACTTTTGCCTAGCCGCTCGAGTTAAATCATTAATCCATGGTTCAGAATTAGGTTTGGAGCGCCTGGGCTTTAGTGGTGCGATTTAATCAAGAATATTTATACAGGTGGATGAAAAACAGGAAACAAGCTCATCTGTACATAGGAAAGCAGATGGCTCTATAGTGTCTATGACATTACTAAATGCTTCGGAAAATTGTGCAGCAGTGGCAGGTTAAATCATCCTACGGATACGAGGTGGAGCACATTGCTTAACAGTATTGTTTGGAAGGGAAACATCAAATAAAATTGGTGCATGGTCAGAAAAAACAGCCTTTTGTACCTCAATATTTGAAATAGGCAAACTGCATGACAAGACAAGATCTAATGTGTGGCCATGAATCTGTGTTGGACCACTTACAAACTGTATAAGGTTAAATGAATCAATTAGTAATCAATTAGTAAAAAATCTTTAGCCAACAGATTTGTGGGACAACATACATGAATATTCATATCTCCTAAAATTAAGATCCGATCATATTTTGGCATAATTTCAGACAATAATTCAGTAAAGTCTCTGATAAAATGCTTGTTATATTTAGGAGGTCGATAGATAAGAGCACACAAAACGGGCTGAAATTTGCCCAATTCAAACATTGTTAACTCAAAACTCGAAAATGTTATCATTGACAACTGCCTGCAATTGTATTTATCCTTAAAAATAACGGCAAGTCCTCCTCCTCGACCAGTAGTCCTCGGGGAGTTAAAATATGTGCAATCCAGTGGTAGAAGTTCAGAAAAAGGGCTCGACTCACCAACATTTAACCAAGTTTCAGTCACAAATAGAAAATCCAAGTTATGCTGGGAAAAAAGCTCCTTTAAAATGAAGGTCTTATTCACCAGCGATCTAGCGTTGACCAGGGCAGCTCTGACAGGAGCAGGGGAACTGGCCATACGAGTTACATAACTCAAAGACCGAAGGTTTCCATGGTTAACACCGCCTTTCCTAGGGCGAGGTGAGTGTTGGCGAGAATACTCCATATCTGAGCCGACAATCGGTATCAACCAGGTCCCGGCAGGATCCATAGCACGCCAGGATACATAGTGAACCAAAGGCGAACCAAAGTGACGCCGGGCTCCACAGGCAGAATAGTCCGCTAGGTAAGCTTTCAACCTCACCAGCTGGCCGCTGCGCTTCCCACGGCGTCTCGAGCGTCCTCTCCGGACAAGGAAAGCCGGATTGCGTACAAGATGAGCAGGTATGTTTAGCAAGAGGGGAGGGAGAAAAGTTTTCTGACCATCCCAGTCACACTTAGGCGACTTTTCCAACGCGAGACGGAAATCGATCAGCGTTTGACGATCATAAACCAGCAGAGAGTCAATACATTGCATAAACAGTGACACAAGCAGTAAAATCACGAACAATTTGCTCAGCACCAGACGGTCGGCCACAAACACTGGCGCCATCTTGGATGCACATAGTCTGACATTAATGACAACTGAGATCTTACAGTGTGACATGGCTTACAGCAAGGATCATGTTCAGACAGTCTGACAAGGGACAATCATAAAGGACTTTTATAAATTGTACAGTGTGCACCCGGCTCAAGGCTGTGGCTAGAAGTCAGTTGTAGTTTTTGTGTTTCTGCATGTCTCTTGTCTATTTTTCTTTTTTCTGTTCTTGTTTTTGCTCATTAAGATGCTTGTTAACAGCAGGTGTTCATCAGTGTCTGAAGACACTCCCTAAAAAATACACCACGTAAAATGTAAACGTCAGACGTTGTTATAGGAAACATGCTGAAAAGTCGCTGCTGAATCGGATCTGAACAGTTGCGATACACAGTGCGGACATCAGTCATTTTAGATCAGATTCCAAATGGATACAAAAATAATCAGATTTGGACTGACAGTGTTAAAGTAGCCTTTGCGCTAGAATTTCACTGGATTAGCAACACAGTCCCCACCTGTTAAATAAAGCAACATGCAGCATATTCTCATACTGAAACACAGTACTGAAATACTCTACTCTTCAGCACAATGGTGACCCATAAAACAATTTTATGGTAAACTACTGGCAAAAGTGTTGCCTGTATATAACTGTTTTTAACTTAAAGTTTATTACTTTTTGTCTCACACCTTTAACCCTTTCAACCCCAGAGGAAAAATATCGTATGCACTTTATTATTTCAATATTCCTCAAAATACCTGATTACTGCAACTTTGCAGGATCTCATTCTGTAGTTTCAAGACCTATTATAAAAAATATACAACTAAAATACCCATAAAAAATAGTAGACAAAGTAATAGATCAGTGAATCAGACAAGTCCTGTATATTACATCTCAGCTTTCTATTTTTACCTAGGACTCCCTCAAGATGGGTGACTGGAGTGCATTGGTAAAACTTCTTGACAGTGTGCAGGCCCACTCCACAGTTGGAGGGAAGGCCTGGCTCTCTGTGCTCTTCATCTTCCGGATCCTACTTCTGGGAACAGCAGTGGAGTCTGCTTGGGGTGATGAGCAGTCGGCTTTTAAGTGCAATACCCTGCAGCCTGGTTGTCAGAATGTCTGCTATGACAAATCTTTCCCCATTTCACACGTGCGATTATGGGTGCTTCAGATCATCTTCGTGTCCACCCCTACCCTTCTGTTCCTGGCGCATGTGTTCTACATGACGCGCAGAAAGGAGAAGACAGGAGAGGCTGACTCTGAGAACATGAAACAAGGCTCAGAGACCCGCAAGGTGAAGATGGAGGGGGCTCTCTTGTACACCTACATCATTAGCATCTTTTGCAAGTCTCTCTTTGAGGTGGTCTTCCTGGTCATCCAGTGGTACATTTATGGCTTCAGCCTGTCTGCTGTGTACACCTGCCAGCGCTGGCCTTGTCCCCATCAGGTGGACTGTTTCCTTTCTCGACCCACAGAGAAGACTATCTTTATTATCTTCATGCTGGTGGTTTCTCTGGTCTCACTTTTGCTCAACGTCATAGAGTTCTTCTATGTTCTACACAAATGGATCTCAGGCCGAAAGAATGGCCTAAAAAACCCGTCCCCCACTGAGCAGCAGTCTTCACTACTGATAACAAATCAGGAGAATGAGCAGTATAGGTGCACGAGCAGTCGACAGGGTAGGGGAGCACATATAACGGCATTAAGTATTTAACGCTTTCACACGCAAGTTTATTCTGGCTGACCCCCCACCGTGAGTTTTTCAAGGCGACCGTTATTTAGAATGTGTCACTTTATGGTTTCCATGGTGATGCGTCATTGCTTGTCACGTTACATACCGCAGCAACAACAGAGCTGAATGAATGATGATCTGCTTTTATGTCATTTTTTCTTTTTTATTCAAAATATTCACAAATTTGTTACATATGGCATGAAATATCTGATATTCCGATTGTCAAATATATGCAATTGGAAGTGTTTTGTTGTTTAAACACCTTTAGAACGATCGCGTTAGTTGAGCTGTATGCGCGATGGGCGCCGCCATCTTAGTTTGTGCCGCAGACGCAGTTCAGAGAATCGGATCTGTTGGATTTACAACACGTGAATTCATCCACTTCTCCCGAAATATATAAAAGTAAGTGGCTGGTGAACTGGGAGAAGAATAGAGTAAACTTAAAAGTTACTTACACAATGTGTATCTGATATGAATAAAACGTGTCTAATTATAATGGAAAGGATTATTATTTTCTCTTCCTTTGACATCAGTGTGTATGTTACAAACTCTAAATGTATAGTTTTTTTAGTACTTATATGTCTGAAACCTAAAATAAACATGGTTGAAAACACTGAAAAGTTGTGATATATGACAGCTCTGAGCGCGCCTGTCTCTGGCTCAGCGCGTGAAAGCACATTTGAATTTAGCAGTTGATCACGTCATGCACTGACCGTTCTAATCACACCGGTGTGATCGTACGCTCCAGGGACCAGACTAGACTGATCACACCGGTGTGATCGTACGTGCGAAAGGGTTAAAATACCAAATATGAGTGACTGTATTCAGCTACAGTTACAGTTAAAATAATTGGTAATCAGATTAGTCACATAAAAATAAAAATAAAGTTTTTATTACTGAATGAATGAATTACGTAAAAAATATTTCTATCTAAATGTAAGATTTATGCATTTGAATATCCTTTAAACATTAATTTGGATCACACAGTTTTAACATAAACTATAATGTTCTGAGAACCTTACCATGCAGTTCTAATAATGTTGTCAGCAAGTAGTTTTATTTTGGTTCCCAGAATGTTCTCCTAAAAGGTACACAGCAAAAACTACTACTGTTAAATTAACTCTCTTGGGAGTTTATTTGACTCCACACTCAAGAGTGTTAAATTAACACTGAAGCAGTGTTAAACTTAATGAGATAATTAAGTGATTAATTGAGTGATGAGTGACCATTATTGAAGACACCTGATGTTAACAAGTAGAATCACTGAAGGAGAAAATCACTATTTTCAGTGTTTCAGTGTTTGCTTTATTTGGGCTCTTGACCCTTACATTTTTAACTTTAGATTTTGTTTGACTGTTGTAACTGAGTTATAACTGCCAGATGAACAAAGAGAAAAGGTGATCAGATGGTGTTGATTATGTTTTGACCATTAAAGTACCATATACCATTAACCCTTTAGAACCTGAAGCTAAAATAGGTGTTTTTCGCATATTTTGATTTTTTGACTGTAAAATTCTTCATCTTCATGTGAAAAAAGATTTCAACAAATTACAGTTATTGATCATTACTGTGTGTGGTGAGTTTGTAAATAGAATTTTAAAAAAAATAATAAAAAAAAAAAAAACAACGAGAATAAATTGACTGATTTTTATTTAGAAAAAAACAACCTAACTAACACTTTAAAGTAGAAAAATTAACTACATATATACAAGTATTCACAGTTTTCATTTAGGACACTTTTTTTCATACACACATACAGTACAAATGCAGGCATACATAGGCACGCACACACTACATGCGTGAAAGAGTAACGGCCAATCGCCTCCCAAGTTTCATTAAAAATCATTCCAATCCCCTCTTCTGCTGTCTACCACTTCTTTCGCCATGTATTTGTTTGTTTCTTTTATTATTTTATGCAATCCAAAACACTCTAACCTGCCGCGCTTCGCATCTCTCTGTCCAAATCCTTCCTTCCCGCTCTGCCAGAAAGCTGCTGTCATTTGCTGAGGGAAAGCATGAAATTACCGTATTAAGCTGTATCTATTGCCGAAAAGCGCATGTTGTCTACTATCAGGGGCAATTTGAATGGTTTTGATAGTGCAAACGGTTGAAGAGTTACGGTAAAAGGAATACAGCTTGTTGGTATCTGTCTGCGTTGACACAGCCGGTTTAAAAGGGTAAAAGCAGTGTTGAAATTAATGAGATAATTAAGTGACGACTGATAATTAATGATGAACACCTGCTGTTAAAAAGCATAATCACTGGATAGGAAAGAGGAACAACAAGAACAAAACAAATTAGAAGAGATGAGCAGAGACACAACTACAACAAACTTACAGCCACAAACTTAGAAGATATCAGCTGAAGATAGAAGACAGAACTCACCAAGATGATTAAACAACTTTACAAACAGCATTACCAGCTTCACTCATTACAAGCCAGATTGATTTCTGTCATACATCTACAGAATATATGTTTGAAAATTAACAGAGGTTTAGATGTTGATGTTTTATTTAGAATGTTTTTTTTAAGTCACCATAAGGGTGATTAGTGTTTGCTTTACTTTTGGCTATTGACCCTTAAATATTTGTTTATCTCTATTTCCTGTATTTTTTGGCACCAACATATCTTGATTCCTTAGTGAAACGTCATACATCTGATAAATCCCTGAGACCTTCCAATCAGTCACTTCTAACGATTCCAAGATCTAGATTAAAACCTAGGGGTGACTGTGCCTTCTCGATTGCTGCCCCGAAGCTGTGGAATTTTTACCCATTCACATCAGATTGGCTCAGACTATTTCGAGTTTTAAAACATTGTTAAAAACTCAACTATTAAGTCAGGCTTTTAATTCTACTGGGCAGTGAGTCATAATCTGTTGTTGTTTTATGTTATTTTCTGTTTACTTTGTATCTTTGATATTACATTTTATTATCTTTGTACAGCACATTTGGCAACTGTAGTTGCAATGAATTGTGATATATAAATACAATAAAGAAAGAAAGAGTAAAGAAAAGATAATATGGTAATAAGCTGATGGTTATGTTTTGATGATGACATCATCTTCTAGTGGTCGGTTTCATTGATCTCATTCAGAGAATCAATCTCTGATTATGTGGGTGATGTATTATTATTTTCATATTATTCATTATAGTAGCCTTGTTCTAGAACATGAGCTCCAGCAATATTTTGCCAATCAGATACGAAGAAAGATTTACAGCATCAGTTAGAAAACAACACATCATAAAAGACAGCACAAATCAGCATATGATTCTCAACAATGGTAACAATCAACAAAAAGCTTCATGTTGCAGTGCATGCTGGGTACCAGAATAGTATGAGATTCACCCATGGCTCCCAGCATGATTCTGATTGTCACAACATTGCTGGATCTCAATGTATTGTTTTAGGTGGTGTATTTATACACAGATGCTGTTTTGATGGATGTAGCGGTATTGCTTTAAATTAGATGAGAGGTTTTAATGCAGTGTTTAAGAACTGTGTCTCTGTGAAGAAGAACCAGCCCAAAAAAAATTTAAAATCTCTAGTTGACTATAGTCAATACTGCACATCCCTTTACTATTCCTATGATCACACCAAAGATGAAGCATCAGTTTTACTCCAGAAAATCGCATAAGAGCTGAGTAAACACAGTATAAGATGTGCGTAAGTATATAAAATTCAGTAGAGTTGAGGGAGCATTTTCTTTGAATACAAAATGAATCCACCTCGTCTTCAGTGGCTGGCTCAGATTTTGGGAGTAGAGAGATCAATGTGAATTAATACATCCAGTACAACTCGCTGTGAACTCGATCAGGGCGCTTCTATATTAAAAGGGCAATGTCTGTCAACATTTGTGGGTGGGGCCTGTGGCTGCTGTGACGTCACACCAGCCCCATAGCTCAAAATAGGTCGTTGGGAGACACTTCTTATGATTTATGGGGATTAAAAAAAAGGAGTGAGTGGATTTTTATCACTATAGGGTGGTTGTGTACACACACTGCCAACACACATTTATGTCCAAACACCATGCAAAAGGGAATTTTGAAAAATAGGTCCCCTTTAAAACACGTTATACCCAAATGTCAAAAAATTTACTTGAATCAATGAACAGTATTAATAAAGCCCCAGTCTAACAGATCATTAACTAAAAAAATAAAAAAATAATTGATTTAGGGTTTAGTACCCTTTAATGATTGTCATAGACTAATATGAACCATAATTGTATTACATATAATATAAAAATGGAGGGGTTTACTCAAAAAGGTAATATAGTTGTCCAGGCTGACCAATAGCAGCACATATTTAAGCCAATCACAAATGCCTTTTCAATTTTAAAAGTTGTGGTTTCATCCAATAGGTACTGTGGCAACTTTTAGGTGGTTCATTCATATGTTAATCAGAACCATTCACACTTCTGCTGACTGCACACCTGACTGCATTATGGCCCTACCACAGTACCTGGATACATTCAGAATTACTAAACACAACAACATAAACATGACAGATAACAACATTTTCCTGAATGTCTGTGGAAACAATGTGAAACAATGTCCTAAAATGTGAAAAACGCAATCTCCGCCTCCATCAAAACGTTACAGCAAGACGCTGCCGCTTTATCCAGCCGAGAAAGTTTGCATATCAATTGGCCATACAGCGGTGGGATGTTTTGACTTTCCGTTCAGTTTGTATTTCACACAGCGTGATGGCTCGCGCTCTTGAGAAACAATCACAGAACTATTTCGTGTGTGGATTCAAAAGACTAAATCTTGATGCAAGAAAGGTAGTAGCTGTGGCCTTCCCATTGCTGTGGTGCATTGTGTTCAGTGTTTGAAATGTTTTTGTCACTACTGCTGTAGTTGGATTTAATTGATCCTGGAAATAATGGATTTTTGTTCTGATCTTCTAATAGGCCTACTAGTTTTGAAAGTGTAGCTTAACACTAAGCACATGTTTGTTTTCTCACAGTATTAAGTCAAGTCAAGTCAAGTCAAGTTTATTTGTATAGCGCTTTTCACAATACAGATTGTATCAAAGCAGCTTCACAGTATTAAATTAAAATAATACAACAAAGTTTGTTTCAAGAGGAATTTATTGATTGATAAAATTTGATTAATATCCCCAAAATATCCCCAACTGCACTCATTAAACTGCACTCGGCTGGATATTAAAACTAATATTTCAAAACTGATAGTATTGAAAACAAATAGATTTTCATAAACATACAATTAAAGCAGCCAACGAAAAACTAATGTTTAAAAGTCAAGGGTCAAGAGCCCACCTAAAGCAAACACTGATCATCATAATGATGACTTCAATAACATTCTTCTAGATCAAAACAACCTTTGTTGCATTAATTTCCTGTTATCACTAAGATGGTTTGAAACAATCTGCATTGTAAAAAGAGCTATATAAATAAAGGTGACTTGATTTGACTTGAAGTTTCAAAATTGTAGCTTAGCATTAAGCACAAATTGGTCTCTCTCACTCTCTCTTTCTCTCTCTCTCTCTCTTTCTCTCTCTCTCTCTCTCTTTTGAAATTAAATTGAAAATTTGGCAATGGCATTGATTAGCAGACATTTCTTGCAGATACATCGAAATATCAATACCATTCATCATCTTTCTTGGATGATTTTGTCGTTTATTTTGTGTGTGGAGATTTTTTGTGTGTTACCTTGAAATTAAAATAGAGACTGACTAGTTACATTCGCTTTGAGAACATTTTATTTGTGCATTAAATGAAATTTTGACAGAAATGTCAGTAATTAAACACTTGTTTAAAGTAAATAAAGTTGTTCAATTAACTTTAACAGTAATGGTTAACAATACATTTCTGGTTTTCTAAATTAAGTGGTTAAGAATTGTCTCAACAAGAGTAAATTGTTTATTAAATTGTAAATTTCACATGATAATTCAAATGAAAATTATTTGATTTCATTGGTTAAAGATGCATGTTGCTCTTAAGTTCCATTTGCCTTAATTAAGTTGAGATAACATAATTCAAATGTGTGGACATTTGTGTCATAATTATATTAAGTTACACCAACCATTTATTTTGTGTATTTTCAATTTCATTGGATGTGAGTATTTTGAAGGAAAGCAGATATAATTGACAGGTTTTTATTTTTATTAATTTTTTGCTTTGAAATTCTGCCTCAAACCTTACGGCTGAGTGCAGACAGGAAGACGTAGACACATACGATGAAGATTCAAATGGGTAACTTATTATAATCCAACAGGTAGTTGTAGTGTTAGTATAGGTAGCAGGTAGTGTAGCAGGTAGTTGTAGTGTTAACATGACTGGACAAAGAGTGCAGGATAAGAGGACCAACACACACTTATAAAAAGTTGATTAAACTAGCACAGCTGACATGGATGAACTAATAATGATGGTAACCGGATACTTTTTTCATTATTAATTATTACAAATAAACATGACAAATAAAAACCAACTGAAAGTCGATGAAAACTAAACTAAACTGTTCTGTTCAGATGTGTGACACATTTGCATTCATTATTAATGTCAATAACATGTTTTACTTAATCTAAACTATAAGTACACACAGGCAAATGTTACAATCATAACACCTAGGTTGTATCATTTTAATGAAATTCAGCAGTGGTTTAAAATCTACTCATTTACAATTTCATATGAGCAGCAGAACATACGCTGGGCTAGATAGTTATTTCGGCTTTTATAATATAATAGATCTTTTCTAATATTGCTGCCAAATCAGGCCCCAAAATTGGCCCCCAATTTTACAGACAAGGCTTAAACCTAGTCCCAGACTAAAATGTGTGTTTGAGTTGCCTTAACTGAAAGCAACTTGCACTGACAAATCTTAAAAATATGTCAGTTCCATTGTTTTGTCGCGAGATGCACAACGGTGATGTTTTTATGGCGCAGTTTATAAAAGCTAAATATCCTAATTAAACTAAGGCCTAATCCTAATGTAAGCCGGGCTGAAAACCTATTAACTTTTTGAAGTACGTTGCAATAACTGTTTTAATAATTTGTTGTTTTACCTCAGTTCAATTAATAGTGGATTGTAGGAACCATTTAATACGCTTGTGTGGAACAACTTGAAAAACATTCTATGTTATTGAGTGTTGAAAGGACTGATGACCGATACCGATCTTGTGCATTTTTAAAATTGTTTTCTCTTTTTGTTTGCTCACCACAACTGGTCTGGTAGACCATAGCATTCTAAAAATGTAGCCAAACATGGAAAGATTATAGCAGTCAACACACCTAAAGCTCATTAACTCGTGGAAATGAGCTGCTGCCACCTCCTGGCTCTTCTAAAATACAATAGTGAATAAGTGAGACTACAAGTGTTATCTATGTCTGCTCTTTATTTTTTTATTTATTTTTTTATTAGGAACATTTAAAAAAAGTTTACACTTGGATAATTGTATGTAATAAACAGTCATTCTATTGTTATTTCAACAGAATCATACAAGGTTCCCAAAATTTGTTGGTGAAAATGGGAGGATGATTCTCAGTTAATCATTTATTTTCTCAGAAAGTGTATTTATTGTATGTAATCTCACTTCTGTTAGTGCAACTACCCCTCTCTTCCCTGAATGTGCGCAAGTCTGGGGGGGAAAGAAGAGGAGGGGGAGGCAACTGGAGACTTGTTTCCTCTCATCATACTGATAACATTCAACATCCTTACATTAAGACTCTGCCCATTATAGTAGTGGCCATTTTGAAAAGTACAGTATTAAGTTTTTTCGCAAATTTTTAATTTTAAGTTTTTCAAATATTGTCCAATTCTTACTAAAATTGGCTCAGATGATCTTTGCACTGAGCCACTCAGAAATTCAATTCAATTCAGTTCACGTTTATTTGTATAGCGCTTTTCACAATACTCATCATTTCAAAGCAGCTTTACAGAAAGCGCATGAGGCCATACTACAATTTAGAGTGTTCTGTTATCAGAGGTAACTGTCTAAGTTAAGTATTTCAGAAATTAGTCATTATTTTTGTTGTTTTTTGCGCACAAAAATTATTCTCGTCGCTTTATAAATTTAAGATTGAGCCACTGTAGTCACTTGGACTATATTAACGATGTCTTTAATGCATTTTCTGGGCCAGCAAGTTATAATGTCTTAGAAGCCTATGGAGGAAGCTCTCAGATTTAATCAAAAATATCTTAATTTGTGTTCCGAAGATGAACGAAGGTCTTACGGGGTTGGAACAACATGAGGGTGAGTAATTACTGACAGAATTTTCATTTTTGAGTGAACTAACCCTTTAATAACTAATGATCTTTGCAATGGAAGTGAATCAATCTAAACTAACTTTAGCTGGACAATAACTTTATTCTAGACCTGCTGTAAAGCCAAAACAATCTCTGTTACTTTAATTTCCTATTATCACTGTAAAGCTGCTTTGAAACAATCTGTATTGTTAAAAGCACTATATAAATGAAGTTGACTTGATTAAAGGTGTAGTTCAGTTTTGGGGTGTCTGGTTTTCTTGAGGCTGAGAATCGGTACCAACACTAAAACCTATTCAGGCCAAGTGCAGGGCCTGTTATAGGTTAGTAATTGGCTGAGACTTGGGCCAGTTATAACGCATGTGTGGCCCTTGTCTTTAATACAGAACTGGGCCACTCCAGGGCCGTCCTTTTTTTTTTTTTTTTTTTTTTGCCTGATGTGGGCCGTGGGAAAATGGGCTGAGTGGACAGAAAAAAAATACTATGTGTGTCTGCATTACATTGAAAAACAACACTGAAGTCTGTTTGATCACTGTCAGCTCTCATGAGAGTTCGAGTCATCACCCATAGCTGGATAAAGAGTCTTTTTCTCACATTGATGATCAAGTTTGAGTTTCCACTGAATCCGGCTGATTTTCTTCTGTCACGTCACTCCTACTAGCCTCCTGGTGTTTATTCAATAGAGGTTTCATTTCCTTTGATTCTGCTGTGTTCTTGCTTGATTCATTGACTGGAGTTTCATCAGACCCTGCTGCATTCTGGGTTTGGGACAAGATATATTTTGAAATGCATTTTAAACAATATCTAAAGCAGTCCTAGTCCTGATTTGTTCGTTTACATTTATTATTTAGCTCCCGTCGGTAGATGCTGTAACTATGTTCAGAGAAACAGGATGTCTTCCTCTTTCTATATTACAGTTCAATGATCAATGATCTGAATTAGTTTGTCAAATAAAGGAGACAAACACAGTGCTGAGGTTCTCCAGGAGCAGGACTGATCTAAACAACATCTCCGTGCTTTTATAGAAGTGTTTAATTTCATGAACATCTTTTCATTATTTCAAATCAACAACAATTCTGATAATAACCTGAGAGCCCTGATTGTTTGTTCATGACAAGACATATTAACAAGATGTATGGTGTTTGACAATTATTGAAAGGCGCAGTCAATAATTGTGTCCACCATTTAAAAAGTTTTTAAACGCATTTGATAAATCCATTTTCAATGATGGAGAGTCAAATCAGTAGTCAGGAAATATTTTCTCTCCGCTCATGGTGACCATATTGAGATCACATGACCAGCTGAATACTACTCACTTTAGAAATTGTATGAAAAGTTAATGTATAGATACTTTGTCAAAATGTTAGACCGGTTCCAAATTACTGAGGGTGCTTCTGGAAATAGTGAGGGTGCTTCTAGCCTTAACGCACATCTATTTTGACATATAGTTTTGTCCCTTCCATTTCTATTGTGCAAAAAGTGCTCCCTTTTTAATCACTAAGAAGCTGTTGCTTATCTTAGTTCATCGCAATCTAACAAAGTTGTTTTAATCAATGAAGGTACATTGCACAATGAATCTCATATTTACAGTATATCTTGGCGACACTTTTTTTTATTTTTTTTTTTTATTTGTGAGCTTGCAGAACTCGGCACTGGACAAAAACCCTGGCATATGCCATTGAGGGGAATTTTCACGCAAACACAAATACCCACTGTATCGTTTGCTAAATCTGTTTTGCCAATATGCTGTTATTACAGCTTCAACTAAGGTTGTTCTTGCTTTCTTTAAAGCAACCCATTGAACCGGGCCAGTATAAAGTTAAAAGTTGCATGGGCCAGTGAAACTTCGACATAAAATTATTGAATGCACCTTTAATATGAAGCAAAAACATCCTGATATTGCAGGTCCATTTTTAATTATGATTCACGTTAAATATGATACTAACCTGACATAACTGCACACATGTTTTGATCCCTGTTTGTTCAGAGACAGAGGAGGAAAAGAGATTTACAGGATTATTAAGAAGCTGATATGATAAAACAAAACACATCAGACTGTAATAGATGATTTAGCTCAAAAACATAAATCAGTAATAATTGAAATAAATGCATGGGTCAACATATTTTGTTGATCCTGGAACAACATTTCGGTCCGTAAATTTAATCCTAACCATATTCCTACCTCTAAACCTAATCCCTCTAAAAATGATTGGTAAATAACACTGATGTAGAAGCACTAAACCCTGGTTGGAAGCCTAAACTTGACAAAAACTGTAAACTTGTCCCTCAAATCTGATTGGATGATTGGAATGTTGTTCCAGGATTAACAAATATGTTGATCCAGGGACATGTTACACTTGGTGAAATCAGGTTCTGCCAAATGAACCTTCAAATATCAGGTCTAGATCTCTGAGAATTTAATTGTGTGTTCAGTGAGTTTTCAGAAGTTTAGTTTAGAATCCCTGAACAATCATCATCATGGGTAATGAGTAATAATCACTAAAACAACAGAAATCTCTCTAGGAAGGAATGATTTCATGGACCACAATAAAATAGTAATAAAATGCTTGTGAATGATTATAATGAGTGCTGTTCTGTCTGATCTGTTGAATCTTCATTTATATAAACTGTGAGCAGCTGTCAGTGAATCAAACTGAAGCTTGAGTGTGTTTGAGTCTCAGTTCAATCAAACAGCAGATCACAGCACGTCACAGTCCATGTGTCAGATTCATCAATCATCACAACACAAAACTGATCATATATTTGAAAGTGACACGTCTTAAAGACAGATAGATGATTGGTCACGTGTTCTATTTGGATTTGAAAATACCTTGAACAAACATGAGAGGCACCGACACACAAAGTGAATATCATTAATCTCTCTTCAATAAAGTTCAGTTTGTACTCACAGGGTTCAAATACCAGTAAAATCATCAGAAATAGAGTGAAGATGAATTCAGAGGAAAAGACGACGACTCTCAGATCTCCAACTGCACCGTAACCATTCTCTGAGGATAAAAATAACTCAGGATGAGTAACTTTGAGATGATTTCTGCCTTACAGTGTAATATAACCAGTCACTGTATTAGTAAATTATTAGCTTATAATATTTATTTTAGTATTTACCACCTAATGTAAATATATTGATATAATAAGACACTGTATGATGTTCAATTGTTGACTCACCTGTTTTCAGTATCAGTTCTGCCATCACTGTTACAGAGTTCAGTAAAACAACAGCAACTGATCCAAACAGATACACAGGGACAACACGATGAAGAGCTGTAAAATCAAATAATACAGTTTTGTTTCATTATTTAGATAAAATGAGACATTAATGGCCATAGCAATACAGTATATGGAAAAAAAGTACATATGAAAAGAAAAAAAAATATTATTTCAGGCTTGGTTTTGATCTCCATGTTCTAAATGTGTTTCTTGGTCTGTTTTACAAATTAATTATGAATTATGATTTTTCAATATTCATAAATAAGCAAACAAATACACCCTCATAACATGTTTACCACATTAGACACATTTATGCTTGAGTTAACATCAGAGTGAAATATCAGCTCATGATCATAAATATTGTTAAATTATTTTCATTTTAAAACGCAGTGTTGAACCAAAAATGCACTAATGTAGACAGGGCCTCAATCTCTCTTCAGAAGAGAAAAACAAAAGAGTTAATTGTAGAAAAACATCACAATGAGAAAATTATCAGAGCAGATGATTAATACTGTACCAAAATCAAATGAGCGGGTGAAGTTTATCACTGCCCAGAGTAACTGAAGAAACCCAATCGTAGAGGCCCATCCGACATGATCTGAACATGAACAAAAACATCAGCTTCATCAACAGTTTCTTTACAGTGCCTTTATTGACAAATAAACTTTTAGCTTAACTTAAACGTAATATATACTATAAATATTTTTCAGTTCCTTGTTTAGTACTATTTAATATTATGGTACCTTTTTCATTTTCCAGAGCAATGATATAGAAATAAACCATTACAGCATTCACCAATAACATGAGAACAAACCACACTGATCTCCTGACCAAAGGTGAACCTGAAAGACATTTAATATTAACAGAAATTGGGTTTGAAACTGACTTGATAAAAAAATGTAAAAAACAACACTGCAAAATCAAGACGATACACAGAACATCAAACATAATATATAAAACATCTCACAAATGTCCACACAGAGTGATCATAGAATATTGTGTGAAATCACTGAAGAACTAGACATATTTCCACACGTAACTCGATAACTCCAGCTCCCCCTGGATATTAGATCTGCCCCCTCCATTTCTGCCTTTAAATCCAGGCTAAAAACTCACTTTTATTCCATGGCCTTTTTTTGTTCCCTAACCCTGTACTCCTGCTCATTCTCTGTATTTCTGTGTTGTGTGCCCTGACATTGAAGGTTTTCTTTTAGGTTTTGTATAATTATGACTATTGATCCTATTTGTTTTTTTTAATTATTTGTCTTTTTAGTTATTCACTGTTCAGCACTTTGATCAGTTTTATGCTGTGTGTAAATGTGTTTTATAAATTAAATACTTACTATTCAAAGTCATCAAATATAAGAAAGTAATGACTAATAATGGCTAATAGACAAAGTCACATGAACATTTTTAATTATATATTAATCACAACATGATGCCATGAGTTATTTATGTGTTTATATCAGAGATCAGATCATAATTCAAACACTTACAACCCATCTCTTCCCCACACGTAAGATCCCAATTGTATCTTGTCACTGTGAGAAACACTGGTAAAACTGCAACAATGAAGAATCCTGAAAACAGAAGAGTGGTCATATTAATACAGATACTGAAAACCATTCTCACTGTATATTTAAAGTGATTTACTAAAATATGTCAGTTATTACATTCATCAGTTATTACATTCATGAGGGTGAATATCTTGTATCTACCATTGCACTTACAGAGGACCATACAAAATTAATAAAAAAAAAAAGTAAATTATCAGCATTATGTTTATATTTTTAAATGGAAACTTCTAGTGATCCATCTGAGCTAGACAGGGAGTGTTAAAATAACATGTTTTTCCATGTCTGAAACTCTCAAACTATCTTAATACTTTGAGTTTAAACACTGAAATGAATGACAAGTACAAAGAGTGGGTTTTAACATTAATAGAAAACATGGTCATCAGTGGTAATCAAGTTAGCTTGCTGTGCATTTCCAATTAATATTTGAAAGGTAATTATGTTTTCTTGCACTATTACTCATAAATGAATCTCAATAGTTCATAAAGTTGAAATTACCCCCTCTGGCAGATCCAAAGGCGAAGAACAGGAGGATGAATTGTAGTGAAGGCAGAAAATCAAAGATTATTCTAGCCAGAACTTTGAATAGCGTAATTATCCGTTTGGTCAATTTCCCAATTAATTTAGCCAACACTGTATAAGAAAAAACAAAACAAAACAAAAAAAATTAACAAAAGGATCCAAATGTTTGATCTGATTTTGAAGTAATGTCATGATATACAACAAGTATCTTTTCTATAATTGACGTAACTGAAGATAAAATTGTGAAAGTAATATCATCTATAAGGACAGATGAAGCATTCACACTACTGACACAGTTCACACTGGTATATTGTAGTCGTCTGTGGTTCTTTTGCGGTTTCTCTGAGGTGAATAGATACAAATTCAGTGATGTGTTGTAAGATTAATTTGTGATGTGGTGATGAATGACTCCAACACAAACACACATTATATTTTAGCATTTCAATGAGCATTTGTTGGACTTTTATTTGAGACAATCAAGTACTAAGTACAAAATGTTGGTTGAATGTCTTCACTGAGGTTTTCTCTATTAGATCACCAAGTTTATTTCAGGTCACTCTATAAGCTGAGTTTATTTCAGGTGACTCATGACGTTAGATCTAAAGAAGATGTTCAAAATGAGAAAAGTGCAACAGCACAGTCACATGAATGTTTTGCAGAATACAATTGTGTTGCTGCAGAAATGAATCATGTTTGTGACACATTCGCATGAGCGAATGATGCTTTGCTGTGTTGATTCTATCATTATAGCAGCTTTCAATTACTGATCAACTTAAACAGAAGCCACATGAAATCCAGATCAAACTCGCCACTCACTGACAGAAACTCTGAGCTGCACTTAATCTGATGATTTATTGCATATTTTTTTCATTTATGTCCTTTAATGCACAATTTTATTAATTTTAATGCATTTTAAAGTGTAAACTTTAATAATGGCATATTTCTTTCTTTGCATTTATGATGCCTATGTAAAGCACAATGAGTGTAGTAATCATGATTTCACAGCACAAACTTGTCACTGGTAATTGACCGAAGGAATGAGATAGAAATACTTACAGTACATAATATAGAAGAGGTTTAACAGCAGAACTATTACAAAGAGGACTATTATCATGACACCTTCAAATCCTGTGTAATTCAGACTTTTGTCCCAGGCAGATTTAAACAGAACTGGAAGAAAGAAAGTGATAAAAACAACAATTACTAAACAGAAGCCTGATCAAAAAAAATATAAATACAAAATAAAAAACAATCTCCTCATTGAACAGATGCTGTTTATGTACAGCATTACAGTACATTAGCTGAACTGTCAGTCTCTCTGTAGGTTTTTCCTGTCTGATTCTGACCCTGTGACCTTATATGACCCCTGACATGACCATAAAACATGCTGAGAAATCATTTAGAGGTAGTTTATTATTAAACTTAGTCACTAACATGATGTTTAGCAAAACATTTTATTTAATAAGCTGGTGTAGTTAATAAGAGTGATGATAAATGGTGTCTCAAACATACAGAGATTTAGCACTTAACACATGCAGAATCTACTAAAACAGTAACACAAAATACTTCCAAGTGTAATCATTATTTCAGATTTGCTGCAGAATGTTCAGAATATTACATCATTTACATTTGAATCATTTTAATGTGCATTTTAATGCATTTATGACAATAACTGTTGAATGGCATTTGCATTTGTTTACCTGAATAAAAAACAGCTGAAAAAACAATGTATTCTGTCTCATAACTGTAATTTTGAATAAATGTTTTAATGTTTCCTGTAAACAGAAAAGATGAAATAATTACAACAACATACAACAACACAATTATGAAACAAATTATACTAAAACACTGAACTCTTTAATGTAAAATTCTTTCCGCTTTTTTGATAAATTACTGACAGTTTATGTGAAAACATTATTCGCATTATACTTCACATGCAATATTTATCTATAAATAATCATACATTATAATTCACATATTTATCTATATATTATCATGAATTAATCATACCTGTAAAGTTATTAACATATGGAGCCGCCCAGAGCAACATGAGAGGTCTCAGAAAATAAAGAGCAGAACAAGAGGCCGACTCAAACAGAGATCCTGAAACAAAACCAGATAATAATAACTGCTGTATGAATGATACATTTTGATGCATTGATATACACTTAGTAGTGAAACACTCACCTTCAGAAACACCCCAGAGGACAAAAGCAAGAAACATCAGAATATTTGGACAGACGACTAGAAACATCTGAAGATTGAAGACTGTGTCTAAAGAGAAAATACCAAATAGCTCACATTAAGACACATGGTAAATTATGTTTTATTGGTCCCACTTAACAGCAGAGCAAACCCTGCTGCATCATAGCTCTTGATTAGATCTCTGTATTGTGAAAAGACTTATGACTCTTTTTTTTTATTATTTACATCCAGAAGCATATTGTACAACCAGATCAGTTCATAACAATGTCTACAACTACATTTATAACTTGATTCAAACTCACATTACATGTAATATTAAATATAACAACATTTAATTAACTTTTAAGGTTAAGGCTTAAAGAGTAAGTCTCTATACCAGATTGACTTACCTACTAGTCTCAGTTCCAAATTTCTATTGATTGAAAACACTTGTCTCTGATTTCTGTAAACTTTACATGCATATTTTCCCTCATCTTCAGCTCTCAGATTCTCCAGAAGGAGGGAGAAGTTCCAATGTTGAATCTGATCAGTAAAGAAATGAGCTCGATCATGATAATCCTGCTGCTGGACCTCTGCTCGACTCTCACCATCTTGATACAGATGAACCAGAGCCTTAGTGTCTGTTCTTCTCCATTCCACCTTCAGACCCTCCATTGATAAAGGTTTATCAGTATAATAGGGCAAAACCACTGAAGATCCCAGAGGAGCAAGAGTGTGACAAGAACATTTAATATCGAATCCTGAAAACAAACAGACACGTTTTTTTTTGTGTGAAAAAATAGCTATTAGGCACATGAAAAGTGTTTTGTTTATAAAAAAAGGTACTCTTCTTAATCGTGGGCACAGAAGATGTGAGGTTGAGCAAGGCACCTAACAAGGACTTGGCAGAGGCAGCGGCAATGATGAATACAGAGGTATGAACATACAATTGTGTATGAAGGAACCAGTGGCAGAGAGGGTTTGTGAGTGGGTAGGGTTGGGAGACCAAACTAGATATTTATTAAACAGAATAAACAAGCTGCATTTCCACCGAAATTACCCGGAACAATTTGTCCCAGGAACTTTTTTCCCCCCAGACCTGTTGCTGTCTGCGTTACCACCGCGATCTAAAGTACCATGAAGATGAGGCAAATAGTCAGGTGACGTAGGACTGCAGGAGTTCCCGCAGGATTTCATCCTCTGAATGTAAGCTTAATAAAGCCTGAACCTCGTCATCATATTTTTTAAACTCCATTGTTGATTCGAATAGCAAACAACTGTTACTGCATGCACCGCAACAGTTGGTGGATAAAATAAAATGTTGCGTGGAGTCAACCAATCAAAATGCGACATGAACTCAACCAAGCGTCCAAGTCCCACCCATGAAAGTTCCTGGGCTGGGTTTCCCGAAACCTCCTTAACGCTACGTCGTTCTTAAGTTACACCTTCAGCCTTATCGTTAATACGTGTTTCCCGAAACGTTCTTAGTTAAGTATAGCTTCTGTAAGTCATACATTCGGAAGGTTGGTCTGGACCACTCTTAGCTTTACCTTATCACTGTTGCAGGTCTATACGAATATAATTCTGAAGTTTTAATACACCCAGACAGTGTTCAATTAGGCTAATTCAAGTGTTTTTATGCAAATAATTAAATTGTAATTACAATGATTGTTGTTAGATTTTTTATTATATTATTATACAATATTATTAATTTAATTAAAAAGTGCTTTTAAAGGCCAGTAAAAGCATAGGCAACTGTCAGTTAAGTCCTATTCGGACGCTAATATTGTTTCTCTTGGGCTCGTACGGTATTTTAAACATTTACAGGGGTAAGTCGGTGATTTTAGAGCCGGCCGAATCCATAATATCAGTGTTTTTTTCTCACCCAACACGCATAAAAAATCCATGACCAAATTAGTACCTACTTTTTTTTGACAAACAGGTTGTGTGGTAATTTAATTGCCGTCTGAATCCACATCTCTGAGTTTACAAGAAGAGATTCAAAATCCACTTTTTAAATCCTTTTTGATCACTGCCGAGCACCATTTTTTACTTACGCAGTATCAACTTTGCGTCGGTTGAATAGACACAATCCTGGCCACTGTAAACTTTACATATGTATTGTCCATCATCTTCAGCTCTCAGATTGTCCAGACGGAGGGAGAAGTTTCCATGTTGAATCTGATCAGTAAAGAAATGAGCTCTATCATGATAATCCTGCTGCTGGACCTCTGCTCGACTCTCACCATCTTGATACAGATGAACCAGAGTCTCTGAGTCTGCTCTTCTCCATTCCACCTTCAGACCCTCCTTTAATAAGGATGCGTCAACATGACAGGGCAAAACCACCGAACCTCCCACAGGAACAAACTGATATTTAGAGGAAATTCTTACAGTGAAATCTGTAAAGGAAGAGACAATTAAAGGGTATTTTGTGCAACAATGTTTGGAGAATAAAATGCTAGTGAAGACAATCACTGTTGTGTATATTTCTGATTATCTTGCAAATACCTCACATACACTCACACACACACACACACACACACATCCATATATCTACATTAAGTAGCACAAGCTTATACTAGATGTAATTTTAGACTTTTTTTTATATTGCTTTGTTGGTGCATAATTGGTGCTATTTTAGACTAGGGCCAGATTTACTAACAGCTTGCGCCAGCACAAACCCTCTTTGGCATTAAAAAACTACTGTCAGGATTTACTAAAGACATGCAGTGAAAATTAGCGCTAAAAGGGTGTGGACAGTTGTTTTTGCAGCTGACCTTATTTCATATGCATGGGAGTTTCTCTTCCAGATGCAAAATTTATGGGAGGAGATAATTTAAATGAATATTTAAATGAATAATGCAACATGATTTACTAAGGTTTGTGCAAGGCAATTTACTGGTATTTGCACCATTATTTACCACACACAAAAAAACATGTCTTAAACCAGATGCTATTGTGCTGCTCTTGGCATATTGCATTGGTCTTTATGGAAATGATCCAGCTGTGTCTGTGTTCTTTTATTTCTGCGTCATCAGTAGATCAAGTGCAGAAATTTCCACTCCCATCGGCGCTTTTATGGGATTGCACTCTCACGCTAATTTGCCATGTTTAGTAAATTTGCCCCCAAGTACAAAACTCCAAAACTATTCATTGGTTCTTTGAAGAAAAAGAACAAGATTAGAACAAAGAATAGTAACAAAGCTATTACAAACTGCAAACATCTACTATCCCAGCCAGTTTAGACATTTGAAGTAGTTGCTGTTCTTTTTGACAAAATAAATAAACAAGCTAGTAAGAGTAAGCTGTAGTAAGAGCACAATCACAATGGATAACCAAAAGGAGCCTTTAACAGTAGATTCCACTAGGAACACTTTGGAGAATCACAGAGAAGAATCTATGGAAATTACCATGCTTAACATTAACAAAAATGAACCAAAGGAAACTTAAATACAAGGAAGAGTAATACACTGAACAGAAAGAGGTGCGTAGAACTAATTAACAAAACAAGGAAACTAACTAAGATCTCAGGTAGGCAAAACAGGAACAGAACACAGTAAAAATTAAAAACAAAACTGACTCGTTATGTCACGATACCACACACAGGAAACAGGGGTAGATCCAATAGCAGTTTTATTTAGGGTAATCCGTAAATCATAAAACCAGTCCAGGCAGGGGTCAAAATCCATATAAGCAATCCAAAAACGAGAAATAAAACAAGAACAGGCAAGAAAACAGACCTCTAGTGGACACCCGGGATACACAAACCAGACACTGTGACATAACCCCCCCTCTACGGAGCGGCTACCAGCCGTTCCAAGACACACAAAAAAACAAAAACAAGAGTCCAGGAGGGAGGTGGAACGGTGGAGGATCAGGAGGAGGGATGGGGGCCAGGTCCATGGAGGGGAACAGGAACAGGGGGTGATGGCTTAGCCGGTGGCCAGGGCGAAACAGACAGTCCATCGGGCGGCCAGGGCGAAGCAGACAGTCCATTGGGTGGCCTGGGCGTAGACGACAGTCCATCGGGCGGCCAGGGTGGAGACTTATCCTCGGGCGGCCATGGTGAAGCAGGCTGTGCAGACGGACAGGGCAGAAACGTCAGTCGATCGGGCGGCCAGGGCGGAGACGACAGTCCATCGGGTGGCCTGGGTAGAAACGTCAGTCCATCGGGCGGCCAGACACAGGCTCGGCGGTGGCCATCTTGTCCAGAGACACAGGCTCGGCGGCGGCCATCCTCTCCGGAGACACTGGCTCATGAACAGGAACAGACACCAGCTCAGGAACAGACACAGGCTCTGCGGTGGCCATCTTGTCCAGAGACAAAGGCTCTGCGGCGGCCATCTTGTCCGGAGACACAGGCTCGGCGGCGGCCATCTTGTCCGGAGACACAGGCTCGGCAGACGTGACCTGAACAGTTTCTGGATCGGCAGACGTGACCTGAACAGTCTCTGGATCGGCAGACGTGACCTGAACAGTCTCTGGATCGGCAGACGTGACCTGAACAGTCTCTGGCTCGGCAGACGTGACGTGAACAGTCTCTGGCTCGGCAGAACTCATGTGCTTCCTCCATGCATGCAGAACTGCCAATGCATAAAAAAGGAAGACAGCTCTCTTGGCCGTGGCAGGACTGATGGTGGGCAGCCCCGGGGCAACCTCTGGGATGACAGCGGGCTGCTCCGGGACGGCCTCCGGGGCGACAGTGGGCTGCTTGGGCACGGCCTCCGGGACGACAGCGGGCTGCACGGGTACGGCCTCCGGGACAACAGCGGGCTGCTCGGGGACGACTACCGGGACGGCCTCTGGTTCATTGGGGAGGCAGGAAGTCTTCCTCCTCCTCCGCCATTTTTGATGGCGAGGTGCAGGCTCCGGGCTGGACAGAACCAGCGGTGAAGGGAGCTCTGGGCTGGGCATCACCGGCCCAGGGTCGAAGAGAGACTGAAGCGGAGAGTGGTGCCGGGGCTCACATCTAGCACCTCCTCCCCTGCGGCCTCCACGTGTCCCAGAAAACCTGGCCAGACGGGTTCCCTCAAAAGATTGTCCGTGCCTGATGGAAAGGTGCTCAGGGGAATTGACCGCCATGGTCTCCTCAGTCTGACGGGCCCACAACGCAAAGCACTGAAAAATGTTCATACGAGGCAGAACCTCTCCAGCTTGCGAATTCCCCCTCTGCTGCCTCCTCTCCCTCTCGGTGGTTGGGGAAGAGCCACAAAAACCCATACCGCTGGATCTATACATAATGACGGAGTCCTTCTGTCACGATACCACACATACAGGGGTAGATCCAATAGCAGTTTTATTTAGGGTAATCCGTAAATCATAAAACCAGTCCAGGCAGGGGTCAAAATCCATATAAGCAATCCAAAAACGAGAAATAAAACAAGAACAGGCAAGAAAACAGACCTCCAAAGTGGTGTGACGAATAACAAGGACTCCATGACAAACACTGAACCAACAGGGTATAAATATACACAGAAACTAACAAGGGAACGGGAAACAGCTGAGTGCAATGAACAGTGATGAGTCCAGAAAAGGATTGTGGGAAATGCAGTTCATGATGTAGTGGTGACTGTATGGGGAAGAGACCTCTAGTGGACACCCGGGATACAGAAACCAGACACTGTGACACATTATAAGAATAGGGTGCAAAACAATATCTGAAAGTTAAATTTATGGCTGGATTCAGACTATTACTTATTATAAAGACATTAAAGGTGCCCTAGAATTTGAAATTGAATTTATCTTGACATAGTTAAATAACAAGAGTTCAGTACATGGACATGACATACAGTGAGTCTCAAACACCATTGTTTTCTCCTTATTTAAATATCTTTTTTTTTTAAAAACACCCCTGAAAAATAGGCGAATCTCCACATAACACCGACTGTGCAGTCATTAATATGTACGCCTCCAAAAATTTGCATATGCCAGCCCATGTTCAATGAAAGGCTGTGCAGAGGATGCAAGGACTTTTCATACCCTTCTGTCACGATCCACACACGAGAAGCAGGGAAGATCCAATTTGCAGTAAGTAATTTATTAAGGGAAAATCCAAAAACAGTGGTCAAGTCCTGGCCATGGGTCAAATACCAATATAACAATCCAAAACACAAGACAAGCGCAGACAAGCAACAGACACTGAAGTGGCGTGATAAATACAAGGACTCCGTGACACATACTAAAACAGACAGGGTTATATACACAGGGAAATGACAATGCTAATGGGGAACAGGCTGAGTGCAATGATCAGTGATAAGGGACAGCTGAGTGCAATGAAAAGACAAGGATCATGGGGGATGTAGTTCAAGAGTGTGATGGACACCGTGGGGAAGGAGGACATCTAGTGGTGACCCAAGGAACATAAACCAGACACTGTGACATAACCCCCCCTCTACGGAGCGGCTACCAGACGCTCCAAGACGTGACAGACAAACAAGAGTCCAGACGGGAGGTGGACTGGTGGAGGATCAGGGGGAGGGATGGGGGGCCAGGTCCATGGAGGGAAACGGGGACAGGGAGTGACAGTTCATCTGGCGGCCAGGGCGGAGACGACAGTCCATCGGGCGGCCAGGGCAGAGCAGACAGTCCATCGGGCGGCCACGGCGGAGACTTTCCCTCGGGCGGCCAGGGCGGAGACTTTCCCTCGGGCGGCCAGGGCGGAGACTTTCCCTCGGGCGGCCAGGGCGGAGACTTTCCCTCGGGCGGCCAGGGCGGAGACTTTCCCTCGGCGGCCAGGGCGGAGACTTTCCCTCGGCGGCCAGGGCGGAGACTCTCCCTCGGGCGGCCAGGGCGGAGACTCTCCCTCGGGCGGCCAGGGCGGAGACTCTCCCTCGGGCGGCCAGGGCGGAGACTCTCCCTCGGGTGGCCAAGGCACAGGAACAGGCACCACCGGCTCAGGAACAGACACCACCGGCTCAGGAACAGACACCACCGGCTCAGGAACAGATACGGACACCTGTTCAGGAACATAAACAAACACCGGCTTCAGCACAGTGTCCGGGGTTCCAACCGGACTGGAGGCTGCCATCTTGGTAGTGTGTGCAGCCCAGGCACGCCAGACAGCAACCAAATAAAAAGTGAAGACAGCCCTCTGGGCCGTGGCAGGGCTGACGGGTACAGCCTCTGGCACAGGAACAGTCTCTGCATCGACAGATGTGACGTGGACAGTCTCTGGATCGGCAGACGTGACGTGGACAGTCTCTGGATCGGCAGACGTGACGTGAACAGTCTCTGGATCGGCAGACGTGACGTGAACAGTCTCTGGATCGGCAGACGTGACGTGAACAGTCTCTGGATCGGCAGACTTGCTGTGTCTCTTCCACGCATGCAATACCGCCACTGCGTAAAAGAGAAAGACAGCCCTCCTGGCCGTGGCAGGACTGATGGTGGGCAGCTCCGAGACAATCCTCTTGTCCGAAGACACAGGCTCGGCGGCGGCCATCTTGTCCGAAGACACAGGCTCGGCAGACGTGACGTGAACAGGCTCGGCGGCAACCATCTTGTCCGCAGACACTGGATCCGGCTCGGCAGCGGCCATCTTGTCTGAAGACACAGGCTCAACGGCGGCCATCCTGTCTGAAGACACAGGCTCGGTAGACGTGTGTCTCTTACCCCCTCTCCATCTGCGACGGTGAGATGGTGCCTCCAATTCGTCCCTCACCCTCCCAGAGTCGAAGGGGGGCCATGGTGGAGAGTGGTGTTGGACTCCCTCTCGACCACCAACTCCTCTGCGACCTCCCACGAAAAATTACTAGACGGGTTCCCTCAAACATATCTCTCCTCTCCCGCTCGGTGGCTGGGGAGGAGAAGTTGGAACACATACCGCTGGATCTGTCTGTGACGGAGTCCTTCTGTCACGATCCACACACGAGAAGCAGGGAAGATCCAATTTGCAGTAAGTAATTTATTAAGGGAAAATCCAAAAACAGTGGTCAAGTCCTGGCATGGGCCAGACAAGCAACAGACAAGCAACAGACAAGCAACAGACAAGCAACAGACAAGCAACAGACAAGCAACAGACAAGCAACAGACAAGCAACAGACAAGCAACAGACAAGCAACAGACAAGCAACAGACAAGCAACAGACAAGCAACAGACAAGCAACAGACAAGCAACAGACAAGCAACAGACACTGAAGTGGCATGATAAATACAAGGACTCCGTGACACATACTAAAACAGACAGGGTTATATACACAGGAAAATGACAATGCTAATGGGGAACAGGCTGAGTGCAATGATCAGTGATAAGGGACAGCTGAGTGCAATGAAAAGACAAGGATCATGGGGGATGTAGTTCAAGAGTGTGATGGACACCGTGGGGAAGGAGGACATCTAGTGGTGACCCAAGGAACATAAACCAGACACTGTGACACCTTCCCACAGAAAAGAAATGTCAACAGGCGTGGTTGATGTTTATCTATAATCGGATACCGCAACAGTTTAATTCGAAGTTGTTAGTTTGCTCTGCCCATTTCACCACGGACTGTTTTTCTAACCTGGGACGATATCAAGCAGGCTTCTCTCAGCGTCTCATACTGACGAAGGGGGCAATTTCAACTTTATTCCAGCAAGCGGTAAGTAGTTTTACTACGGAAGTAGCGATCAACTTCACATCGTTTCTCTTAGTAGGATGAAAATAATCTTACTTAAACTGTGATTAATATATATACAGAAAGCGATCAAAGAACAATCCCTTTCCAATCGCCCAAGCTGTCAATCACACAGCGCGAGTTAATCTGGACACTTGCCAAAACTCGTTATGAAATGACGCTGTTACACTGCACAACGAAGGTCTTACTGTATTTATATATCTCATGTTTGCATTGGTGAAATCATTATTGAGAGTGCAGAAACTGCATTGCTGATAAGATCTTTTTTTCACGCGATCAACAGGCTGTCATCTGCTCAATGCTCATCACTGCAACCTTTTATGTGATGGGAATAGATCTAAATACTTAAAAAACTTCTCACGATTCGTTAATCCCGATAGCTGTAATAGTAAAAACGTATAATAGCTGTAATAGTAAAAGTTTTCCAGAGAGTTCCACATGTAATGCCAGATATTTCATATGCAAGGCTTGCAAGCATGTCAGCCAATCACAGCAGTGGGCGTTTACACTTAAGTCTCACAGCAGACACGCCCCTTCAAACAGAGTGTTCAAATCAGAGGATGAAATCAGGCTAGGAAATATGCCTTTTATTTCTAAATTATAACAACTTTTGATCTAAAAAACATACTAACATTATAAGGGCACCCCATGAAACATTATAAAATAATAAAATAATCCATTCTAGGGCACCTTTAAACTCAAATGTAATATTGTCTGCGAACTGAATGTGAGTAATTGAACATTATGTATTGTAGAAGTACAGTAGGTTCAGTTTGTTTGTTTTTTACTTACTCAGTTTCAAATCTGTCTCTGCTGAATACACACAACCCAGGCAGCTGTAAACTTTACATTTGTAAAGTCCTTTATCTTCAGCTCTCAGATTGTCCAGACGGAGGGAGAAGTTTCCATGTTGAATCTGATCAGTAAAGAAATGAGCTCTATCATGATAATCCTGCTGCTGGGCTTCTGCTCGACTCTCACCATCTTGATACAGATGAACCAGAGCCTTAGTGTCTGTTCTTCTCCATTCCACCTTCAGACCCTCCTTTAATAAGCATTTGTCAACATGACAGGGCAAGACCACGGAATCTCCCAAGGAAATCTGACAACCAGGAGGACCTTTCACAGTGAACCCTGAAACGGAAAATACTTTTATTTTCTAATGTAAAATAGTTTGGGAAAACCCTGATTTAGACAAACCTCAGTCTTGACATGGCCATGAGGGCAAGATGGAACATGGCAATAGATTTAGCAGGGGTAAAAGATTGCTTCTTGTCCAAAACTGGGGTTCCTCAATTAGTTTTCTCCAAGAGCAAAATTCTTTCAACAATACATAGCCAAGGGCCACTGACCATGTTATGACAAAGTGTTTGTGCAGCTGCTATTAATGCCTAGTTCTGTCATGAAACTCTAGATGGCTCAGGCTGATGGGTCCTTAACACTAGAAGTGCCATGGCGGTCATTTTGACCGTTTTGAATTTTATATCTGCAATAACTTTGCTGAAAAAATAAATAAAATCCTGCTGGTACCTGACTTTTCCTAAAAGTGTCTGTATTTTAATTTAAAATGTTTTTCATATAAATTATCACGACAGTTATAACACCTTCCCCAGCTCCACCTGAATAGATCTTCTATGAGTAATTAAAAAAAGATATATTTGTGCAGCAGCAGTACATACAGGGGCGGACTGGCCATCTGGCAGACCGGGCACTTTTTCCTGCTTTTCGGGCCGAAAATAATAATAATACATTTGTTTTCCTGTCTAAACGGCCCATAAAACTCGTACATCGGCGGCCCCTTCGTTTTGTTTTGTTTTGCTTAGCTTAATTCGCTATGGTCTTTTTCCCGGTGTAATGCATTGGTCAAAAAAAGTCATCATAGGTTTTTTTTTCTTTCTCACAGACCGGACCATGAAAAACATAGATCAGTGCCCCATTGATTCTTTTAATTGATTGGCACTGGGCTGGCCTAATCACATCTTTAAACACCTGCTCCTTTGGGCTCTACGCACACGTGCTGTGTCAGTGTGTATCTGTCAAAGCAGTCAGAGAGATGGAGAATAAAACGCAAGGAATTTGCAGAGAAATAGCGTGAAAAAAAGAAACAGGCCCTTCAAGCAGACACTGTAAAATGTGTAAAAATAACAGATATGTTTTCTGCAGCAGCAGGACCTTCATCAGCTCCTGTGGCAGATGATGATAGTGAGGAGGATAAGGAGAGATGAGTGAGTGTAGAGTCCGTGGTAAGCAGAACTACTTTCAAAACACTTAGGCTATGTCATGAGTGTATATATGAACCCATTTCCCAGTTACGCATTATTTACACATCTGCATAGTTGACGATTACCGCATTTTATTAGAATTGTAATGAGACGTGTTTGTAAACCATGTTTTTCGCCAAAATAAAAGCTTGATGCAGTTTCCGTCAAAATGAAAGATTGTGTGTTTCTCTTTCAAGTATAGAAGTTAGTACAAAACTAATTATGAAAGTTTCTTTTATTTTACAATATATGGCTGTTACTGTCATGGGATTAATATTATAACTATTATTATGTAATAGGGGGGGGGGGGGGGGGGGGGAGTGCATGCCCCCTAACCCCTCCAGAAGGCCCCAGGTCCATCCATAATTCCACACAGAACTCAACATTCCAGACCCCACATCACCAATCCAGAACCATAAAATCCAGGCTCCAGCCAGATCTACGCTAAGAAATTTATGGCCATGCAAACGGAAGAACGTTGTCAATTTTATATGGTTTGGAAAAGACTGATTGGTTCAGAGATGGCAAAACTCAAGTCCCGACCAAGATAACGGCAAAGGTTGCTTGATCCCACGACAGATATACAAAACAGACCTCCTTCTTCTTAAGGACCTCTGAATGACCCAGGGTGTGGAAGCTCTTAAAACCACAGAGAACTGAGACTTTACCTATAAAAATACATAAAATCATCCCAAAACAATTCTCGATGGACTTATAATCAAACATCGTGCAACTACATAATTCTATATTGTGTCTACAACCTATATGTGTGTCTAATATGCTTAGATCCCATATAAGTCATGTAATTGTTATAACTATAAGATGTTTGAATGAAAGTGTGTCTTGTTTTCTATCAGTACGATCGTATGTTCTTAATTCAAAAGATGGCTTGATTGAAATCTGTGTAAAATGTTTCGTATTCTTATAATAGTATGATGTCTAAACTGTGGCCTCTTTTCTCTCTCCTAGAGCTAGAGAGTAAGGAGATCACAGATAACGCATGATTTACGATGAGAAGTGAAGAAAATGCCACCTCTCAAATAAAGAGTGTCTAATTGGTCAGAACTCATCCAGGAGGCTGGACAAACATTTGAGTTTAAAATCTTAGGACCCGAACAAAGTTTTGGGGGAAGAGAAGAAAAGAAGAGTAGAGTCAAAAACGATCATGGAGAAGCCATGACGGAGTAACCAGACAGACAAGTAACCATGTAGACGAGCAGAGACGAAAGAACCCAAATTAAGATCAGAAGAAAATGGGTTAAACAGCCTCATTCAAGCCATCTTACGACTCTCGTCTCAATTTTCTTTCTTTTCTTAGTTTTCTTTTTTTTTCCGTTGTGAGTCTCGGTTCTAAGTTAAGTTTTGCGGCAAAGTTTCGGTCCACGATTCGATTGCAAAGCCTGCTTCAAAGACTTTCCATCCATCCGCCATCATACCACGTGATTGGCCGCCCCAGACATCTATCCAGGCACGAACAGACGCCAGCCAAGTTGGCTGAGCCAATGAACCCAGGAAACCCCTTTTTTCGCAGACAAAAGGGAATCCCCAAAAAGGAAACAAGCAAGTAGCCTCCAGACTCTTAAGCTGAACTGGTGTATTGATATAGATTTAATAACCCACCTAAGAAATGATAGAAGGGTTAAATTAATGATTGATGGTTCGCTCAGGTCATGTCTTATATAGAATCTTTAGATTTCATCATTTCACTCTTAAAACTCATTCTTTCCTCACTCTCTTTCTTTCTGCAACTCGTATGAATGTGTGTGTGTGTGTGTGTGTGTGTGTGTGTGTGTGTGTGTGTGTGTGTGTGTGTGTGTGTGTTTGTGTTAGATATTAGTTTTATGTGTTAGAATAATCAATAAAGTCTTGTTTGTATTTTAAAGAGAAGTGTTACTTGTGTTATGTGCTTACGAATTTAATGTCTTAAACTGCTGATCTAAGTTACCTTGCTAATAAATAGTGTTTCACTATTAGTTTGGATATTTATATCCGCTGCAGAGCTGATAGTTACGGCCGGTAATGATCATTTGCTCAGTCGTAATAAGTGATTCTTTCGAATTTCCTGTAAATTAATCAATAATTCCTTTTGAGCTAAATTGATCTGTCAGAATCACTACAATTACATTACACATTTCCTCCATGCAGAGGTGGTGAGGACCAAGGGCCCTGGTCCCAACAAATTCACAGTATTCAAAAAACAGTAGGCAAAAAGTACCCAGATTACCTACTACTTCCGCTGAGATTCTGAAGTGCGCATTCTATGGACACTTTACTATCCCATGAAGCCATGGAAGAGGATTTAGGAATGAAAGTGAAGCAACGCAACTGACGCTGGTAGGTCACATGACAGTAACATCATGGCGGATGTAGTACGTCCGAATTTCATTCACACTATCCATATTCATACTATACTGTATAACATACTTTTTAAATGTCGTGAAGTAAGTTCAAATGTAGTACATACTCAGTATGTAATTCCGGATGCAGCTTGCGTTTCTACATTGCACACGTTGAAGCGAAAGTATGTCAGAAACAGAACGGGGTATCAGTTTACTGTCTTAGTCTGAGTCTAGTTGCAACAAATACGTCAGTTGTTGCCTTGATGATGCTGTGGAGCAAGTAAGCTATGGTGGATGATCAGCTATTTCAGTTTTTAGGACAATTTTTTTAAATTAATGAAACAAAAATAATTCAGCCTGTGATGTAAGAAAGCAGAAGATAATAGGTTTACCATAATATGGTGAGAGGTTATGTACACAAAGACAAAAACAGAATGGTAAAAGCTCCCAGACTAGCTGCAAAAGTACATTTATTGACATAGTATTATATATTGATGTATGACTTTTAATGAGTTAGCTAGCGTAATGTACTACATAACATCATCACTTTGGTTTGTAACGATTTGTTCCATGCAAGGGAAAAGCATCTAGAATCATTCCTTAATACAAAAAAGTAAAAAATATATAATTGCCCATTTGAACCGAGATGCATGTTGGGACCTGGGCATGTGGATGCATTTAAAAAATTTTTTTTCAAAAATAACATTATCAAGTACAACAAACTTGTATACATTACATAACACTAACAAATCTAAACAGTTTTCATTTGCATTAAGACCTCTTGTCTAATGTACTTAAAGCAACTGTGTGTACTATAAGTTAACTTTGAAATATCAGTTTCAAAATCATTCTGATGAATAAGGAGAATGGTTTCTGTTTCTTTTCCTTATACTTCCCCTCAAATGTCTGTTCTGGGAGTATGCAAGTTTGTTGAGAGGGTACGAAATTCCGCGAAAAGGGCAGACTGCTTTATGGCAGCAACACACATGCGCATGTACGTTCCACTGTAATTAGGACAGGGAAATATTTGAGACAGTGCATTCCACTCACTTAAGTGTAGGGGGCTCCAATATGGAAGTAAAATAATGACAAATGTTTTTGAAACAAAAAGCTCGTTGAATTGCACTTATTGAAAAAAATAGGTATTTCCTTAGCCGTACTTGCATTTTAATGCATTGTATTTTTAGGGCTTGCATTTGTATGGGCTGAAATTCAACATGGTTGAATATTTAAGCTGTGAATATTTCAATTCAAAACATTTCACACATATTTTCATTATCAAAAATTCAATAATTCATATTCACCTTGCAGATTTTGCATCCAAAATGTTCATTCTGTTTAAAATACAACCTATGATATTCGACAGGCAATTTTCAAACACAGCTTTTGGGCCCTATCTTGCACCCAGTGCAATTGTCTTTGTACACCGACGCATGTATCATTCCTATTTTGCACCCGACGTACAGCTGACTTTTCCCTCGACAGACGCACGTCGGTAAATTAGCACAATGCGCATACACTTTGCTTCTCTCATATACACAAAAGCAGCAGTTGACATTTTTGCAATTGCAAACCACACATTTGCAAACCACACATTACAAGGAAAAATATTCCACACGAGGGAAATCATTGCGGTGTCCATGAAGATGTGAAAAAATAGGCATAAATCTAGCTTACACATTTACCAAAATTATTATACACCTGTTTAACCGAAGCTAATTTGGATGCGTTTCTCCCATCCCCATACAATGTCACTTCTCTGTCTTTTACAGCCCTGACGAGAACGTCGGTCTCCTCGGCTGTGAACCGCTCCTGGCGTGCGCCTGGCAAATCCGCCGTTATAATAGCAAGCCGCCATGGAACTAGCGCGCCTGCTCTTAAAAGGAATGTGAGATGATGATCTGATTGGTTTATTTCACGTTACGCCCAAACCACACCTATGAGTAATGTAGCTACTTCAGACCAACCCATTTTAGATTTGCGTTTAAGTCATTTTTCCCGCCGGTATAATAGTGAGATCCGCCTACAAAGTTACTTGCATTTCGCGTTTGATACTTGCATTTCAGATTGTTCAAATAGGGCCCTTTGTGTCTTTATCAGCTTTTCCATATATATATTGTGGCGGGAGTCCCGAGGAACAATCAGCGTCGCCCTGGCAACACACAAGCAGCACCTGGAGTCACTCACCTCGGACCAATCGCTCACGGCACAAACCCCAATATAAGCAGACAGCTCAGCACAGACGGGAGAGAAGTATCTCCAATGAGGTGTAAGACTTACCGAATCTCTGTATCGCTCTTTCCCCAGACTCGCCGTGACCGATTGGTTATCCACTTCCTGGACCCACTCGCCGGGGTGATCGCGCATTCCCGCACCCACCCCTCTCTGGCAACTGTCACTAGGAAAGCACCTGAGAAGGAAGGACTCACCCAGCACCGAGCACTGACGACGTCGTCGCCTCACTCACCCATATTGTTGTTTTTCCATCACATTGTCAAATAAACTCACCCTCCGGGGCTCACTGCAGTCTTTGTTTTGTCGTGTCGTTCCCCGCCCGGCCACAAGGTGGTGGAGAATGCGGGCATGAAACGGGCCTGAGAACGCCGCCGAACAAGACGATCCTTTGTTCCCCACTGTTTACTTTCGGTTTTGTTTCTTTTCAGGCACGCTCCTCCCCAGCAGCATGGAGGATCTAGTTACACAACTAACACAGGTTAGTGTCCGCCAGCAACAATGTTTTGAGCTTCTGACGGAACAACATGGACAAATTCAAGGATATTTAGCAGACTTACGCCTGCCGCCCGCTCAAAACATTCCCTTACCGGATCCACGCGTTACCGCCGCTCGACTGCTACCCAAACTAACCGCCGACGATGACATCGAGGCCTACCTCAAAATGTTTGAGTCGGTCGCCCGCACAGAGGGCTGGGCGAGAGGTAATTGGGCTACAGCACTGGCACCGTTGCTCACGGGTGAGGCCCAACGGGCGTATTTTTCATTACCAGCCGCCTCTCAAAATAACTATAATGAATTAAAAAGAGAGATTTTAGGTCGGCTTGGACTATCAGCGACCACCGCAGCCCAGCGTTTCCATGACTGGGAGTTTAAAGCCCGGTTGCCCGTGCGCGCCCAGGCCGCCGATCTGATGCGGTTGGCCGAACACTGGCTCTTAGAGGACTCGCCATCACCTGCTCAAGTCGCCGAACGGGTAGTAGTCGACCGAATGCTGAGAACGCTGCCGCGCTCGATGAGACAGGCTGCCGGCATGAGGGGTCCCAAGAACATCGGTGAACTCATTGAAGCTGTCGAACTGGCGGACGCTACTTACCACCGAGAGGCTGGGGAGCGAGCGTCGCCTTTTCCCCGGAGGGTGATCCAAGAGCGACGGCCGCCGGAGGGCCCCCCTCGACCAGTGCACAGACCGTCCAGCCCTCACGACGTGCCGATGCCCACCGATCCGCCCTCCCCGCCGACCAAAGCGTGGATGGCAGGTTGTGTGCTTCACCGAAAGACCCCCCGAGGAGCACCCACGACCACCGTGAAGGTCCAGGGCCGACGATATCGAGCCCTGCTGGACTCAGGAAGCGCGGTCTCCCTCGCCAGGCCCAGCACGCTAGAACCCCAGCCAAACTTCAAGTCAAAGATGCCCATTACCTGTGTCCACGGGGACACCCGCCAGGTATTTACTAACATGCTTACCTTCCATAAAGGGGGGAAAGCCTGGACTCTCGAAGTTGGTGTCCTGAAAGACCTACCCGTGCCTCTGCTATTGGGACGAGACTGGCCGGGGTTGGAAGCCGCTTTAGCCGTGGCCACACAGCCCGCTCGTCCGCGTCGGCGTCCACGTCACCAACCGGGGGGGGGGTCGGAGAGCCGTTCCAGCCTGCTGACGTCCGACAGTGGAAGAGACGGTGAGTCCCCCGCTCATAACACTAATCTCTTCCATAATGTATTCCAGCAGGTTACAGGAGGGGGAGATTTTGGGAAAGCCCAAAAGGAGGATGACAGACTAAAACACTGCTGGCGACAAGTACGCCTCCTAGAGGGCCAGGAGGTCCTTCCAGCTCCTCATCCTCTCCCTTATTTCGTTGTCCAAAACGGTCTGCTGTACTGTGTCGCGGAACGGCGGGGGGAGGTTAAACATCTTCTGGTGGTCCCAAAGAGCAAGACGGATACGGTCCTCGAGTTAGCTCACTCTCACCCCATGGCCGGCCACCTAGGGGCCCAGAATACAACCCAACGCATTCGAGACAGGTTCCACTGGCCGGGGCTCGAAGCAGAAGTAAAGAGGTTCTGCCAAGCCTGTCCCATGTGCCAACGGACGTCTCCCCGGAAACCTCCCCCCAGCCCGTTAATTCCCTTACCCATCATTGGGGTGCCCTTTGAGCGGATTGGGATGGACCTCGTGGGGCCGTTGCCGAGGTCTGGCCGGGGGCACGAACACATTCTGGTCATCGTTGATTATGCCACCCGGTACCCGGAAGCAGTTCCCCTTCGCCAAGCCACCGCCAAAGCCATCGCTCGTGAGCTGTTCCTGCTCTTCAGCCGGGTGGGTCTACCGTCAGAGATACTGACCGACCAGGGAACCCCATTTATGTCCCGGCTAATGGCTGACCTCTGCCGGCTGCTGAAGGTAAAACAAGTGAGAACATCAGTCTACCACCCTCAGACCGACGGGCTCGTCGAGAGGTTTAATCAGACGTTGAAGCAGATGTTACGAAGGGTGACTGCAGAAGACAAAAAGGACTGGGACCTACTCCTTCCCTATGTCCTGTTTGGCATCCGAGAGGTACCACAAGCATCCACGGGCTTCACCCCATTCGAACTTCTGTTTGGACGACAACCCCGCGGTCTCCTCGACGTAGCCCGAGAAGCCTGGGAACAGCAGCCGGCAGTATTCCGAACCGTCATCGAACATGTTCAGGACATGAGGGGTAAGATCGACCGGGTCATGCCATTAGTCCGGGAACACCTGGTGAAGTCCCAACAAGCCCAGCAACGCCTCTACAACCGGGCGGCCCAACCGCGGGAATTTCAACCAGGAGACAGAGTGATGGTCCTGGTCCCCAATGCAGCATGCAAGTTCCTGGCTCAGTGGCAAGGCCCCTACACCATAGAAGAACGAGTCGGCCCAGTTAATTACAGGGTAAGACAGCCTGGCCGTCGACAAACAGTACAGCTATATCATGTCAACTTATTGAAGAGGTGGGTCGGGGACCAGGACCGAACAGCCGCCCTCACCGTCCAAGAGCCCGCGGTTGTGGACACCAACCCTAACCTCTCCGCCGCCCAAAAGGCAGAGCTACGGCACCTGGTCGGTCAGTTCCAGGACATCTTCTCTGACACCCCCGGCCAGACTAACGTCCTTTCCCATGACATCCACACTCCTCCGGGCGTCGTCATCCGGCAACGGCCCTATCGAATCCCAGAGGCCCGCCGGCAGGCTATAGAGGAGGAGATACAGAAGATGCTCAAACTGGGGGTAATTGAACCGTCCCGGAGCCCATGGTCCAGCCCGATAGTTCTGGTGCCTAAGCCGGACGGCACCCTACGCTTCTGTAATGACTACCGGCGCCTAAATGAGATCTCCGATTTCGACAGCTACCCCATGCCCCGAGTGGATGAACTCCTGGAACGCCTGGGAAGGGCCCGGTACATCACAACGCTCGACCTTACTAAAGGCTATTGGCAAGTTCCCCTCTCCACAGAAGCCAGGCCCAAAACGGCCTTCTCGACACCCTCTGGCCACTGGCAGTACCGGACCCTTCCCTTTGGCCTGCACGGAGCCCCAGCAACGTTTCAACGTCTAATGGACGTGGTTCTCCGCCCTCACCAAACCTACGCAGCTGCCTACATCGACGACGTGGTAATCCACTCGGAGGCATGGGAGGACCATTTGGAGCGGCTCCGGAGGGTGCTGTCCGAGCTCCGTCGGGCTGGACTAACCGCCAACCCCCGAAAATGCCACCTAGCCATGAACGAAGCAAGGTACCTGGGTTTCTCAGTAGGAAGAGGACTTGTCAAGCCGCAGGAAAACAAAGTCAAAGCAATCCTGGACGCCCCAAAACCCCTCAACAAAACCCAGGTACGTGCGTTCTTGGGGTTGGCGGGGTATTACCGGTGCTTTATCCCCAGTTTCTCCTCTATAGCAGCCCCCCTGACGGACCTGACCAGGAAGGGACAGCCGGAACGGGTCCGCTGGACTAAGGAGGCCGAACAAGCCTTTCAACACATCAAACAGGCCCTGACAACAGAACCCGTGTTACGTGCTCCGGACTTCAGCTGTCCCTTCCTGCTCCAAACGGATGCTTCGGACACGGGTCTGGGGGCCGTGCTCTCCCAAATACAGGAGGGAGAGGAGCATCCGGTGGTATATATCAGCCGTAAGCTGTCCCAGGCCGAGAGAAAATACGCAGCCGTAGAAAAGGAAGCTCTCGCCATCAAGTGGGCAGTCCTGGAGCTGAGGTATTATTTGTTGGGCCGACATTTCACTCTCTTTACAGACCATGCTCCTCTGCAGTGGATGGCCCGTGCTAAGGATACGAATGCTCGGGTCACAAGGTGGTTCCTCTCGCTCCAGGACTTCCACTTTGATGTGCGCCATCGGGCCGGCTCCAGCAACACCAACGCCGACGGACTCTCTCGGTCCTGGGCAGCGTATTCAGGTCTGTCAGGGGTCACTCCCCTCCCACCCCCTGTCTCCCCTTTTTGTGTCCACCTCCAGGACCAGGACGTCGCTTGGGAGGGGGGGGTGTGGCGGGAGTCCCGAGGAACAATCAGCGTCGCCCTGGCAACACACAAGCAGCACCTGGAGTCACTCACCTCGGACCAATCGCTCACGGCACAAACCCCAATATAAGCAGACAGCTCAGCACAGACGGGAGAGAAGTATCTCCAATGAGGTGTAAGACTTACCGAATCTCTGTATCGCTCTTTCCCCAGACTCGCCGTGACCGATTGGTTATCCACTTCCTGGACCCACTCGCCGGGGTGATCGCGCATTCCCGCACCCACCCCTCTCTGGCAACTGTCACTAGGAAAGCACCTGAGAAGGAAGGACTCACCCAGCACCGAGCACTGACGACGTCGTCGCCTCACTCACCCGTATTGTTGTTTTTCCATCACATTGTCAAATAAACTCACCCTCCGGGGCTCACTGCAGTCTTTGTTTTGTCGTGTCGTTCCCCGCCCGGCCACAATATATATATATATATACTGGCCCTGATAAACATCACACATACTGTCCGCTTGCTCCATTCCTGTAAATCTGTTTTTATGAATGAATGACTCCATCACCCGTTGCTCTGGTCTTCGTCAACAGCCGCTTGCACCTCCTGCTGGTGAGGTCGACGAACAGCTATGGAGATTATTAATCGGTAATCTACTGCTATTCCTGCCATTCCCAGATGTCACATGTCGAATTTGCTGTCGAATCTGAACCACTGAATTTGTGGAAGCAAATTTGTAAGGCGAAATAAAATGGACTGAAAATTGCCTGTCAAATATTATAGGTTGTATTTTAAACAGAATGAACATTTTGGAAGTGAAATCTGCAAGGTGAATATGGATTATTCAATTTTTTTAAATGAAAATGTGTGTGAAATGTTTTGAATTTAAATATTCACAGCTTAAATATTCAACCATGTTGAATTTCAGCCCATAAAAATGCAAGCCCTAAAAATACAATGCATTAAAATGCAAGCATTAATATTCTTTAGAATACCATTTGTGTATTGCCGGGACTACTCACCACAGTTGTATTGAATCACTTGACACTTAGCATTTGAGAAATTGCAACATCTGCAGTAGATTAAACAGCAGGGCAGGAGTGCAGATACAGACGCAGCAATGCAGAGAATAAACACCATTATGTGTGAAACAGAGAAACCTGCAAAAACACAGGACATCAGCTTCTGAACAAAGAGGAACAGCATTGTGGAAAAGTCCCTGTATATTAATTAACAAACATATTTTTTTTTTACAGGTTTTGTGGTTCTAAGTGACTGGTAACACATACAAAAGTGTTCACAGTGAAAGCAGGTTAAACACCAGGGACCAAAGTAGATTTTATCCTATAAGAATGAGTACAAGGCCAATTTTATGTACGCACAAAAGTTTAGATTTATAGAACTGTATACATACCAGAACCTGCGCCAAAAACAAACAAAACATACAAAACAACAACCAAAACAATCATGAAACTCACTTTCACTGACATATTAAACTCAATTTTCTTTTTTAAAACTCACCCAGTCTCTCCAGTACTACAGTTGCATTGGCTGAAAGTCCTCCAGCAAACACTTGACACATGTAAACTCCTTTGTCCTCAGTTCTGACACTCTTTAGTCTGAGAGAGAAGTTTCCTTTGGGGATTTCATCAGTGAAGAACTCAACTCTGTCTCTGTACCGCTCATCTGATGAATCTGGTAAAGCCTCGTTTTGGTAGAGCAGAACCAGAATATCTTCATCTTCATCTGTTTTCTACGGTACGGTGACCGGGAGGGGACATGTTCGGTTCACTTATTTTTGTCGTGGCCACAACGAGGGGACATGTTCGGTTCACTTATTTTTGTCGTGGCCACAACATATTAACTCGTGGGAACGTGATATTAAGTCGTGGGAACGTCATAATATCTCGTGGGAACGTCATATTAAGTCGTGGCCACGAGATCATTTTGTTGAGGTAACGACATCATTATGTCGTGGCCACGCGATGCAAAGTCGTGGCCTCGAGATCATATGTTGAGGGAACGATATATTTTTCTCGTGGCCACGACTTCATATTGTGAGAGAACGACATCTATTTGTCGTGGCCACGAGATGAGGGAGCCACAGCTGCCAATACTGTAACCGTACCATAGCATAGACTGGGCTACAGCAGAGATGGAGATGACAGAAGAAATAACATTTTACTTTAAATTAGGAATGTCATATAAAGATATAGTGCGGTCTTTGGCATTAAGACATGGGTACGTTGTAAGTGAAAGACACATGAAGCGCATTCTTATTCTTTTTTGTCGCACGCATATTTAGGGACCGTCTCAAAATTACATGCGACATTGGCATAAACGTTTCTAACTTCAATAGCATTTGAAGACAATGACTTACATTCATAAAACCAACTGTACATTGTTCACCCAGGTCTCATGTATGATGCACACCTTTTAGATTTTTGATATTTATGACAATAAACTGCTAAATCATATGCAAATATTAAAGTGAGTTCATCATAAAAGTTACCAAACGACTACTCTGTTTTGTGCACATCTACAAAATTAAACCACTCAAATTATTTGGAGGTAAAAGGGTGTTTTAGAGTGAATTTATTTTTTATAAAGAAGTTTAAAAATGTGCAATCATGAGACATGCAACCAGACAAACTAACCAGTGGTGTAGTCTACGTGATACGCAGGTATACGCCGTATACCCACTAGAAAAGGCCAAGGATTTCCGTATACCCACTTAAAAAATCGTGAGGATACGTAACAACTTCGTTTTGTGTCAGAACTTTCACTTTCATTCATAAATTCACCCCGTCTGTGTTTGCGAAGCGATACGGATCGAATCGCGGAATCCAGTCACAAATGGAGCTTGCTAAGCGGAACGTCACGGAATTTGGCTATTTTTGAATGAATAAATCAAAAGTAGGTCTGTACAATGAATCAAATCTAGACTAGTGTCTGTGAATATTAAAGTAAAAAGAGACTGCAATTGTTCTACGTGTCTCTGGGAATGAGGGCTCAATGTGTGCTCCACTACACACACACACACACACACACACACACACACACACACACACACACACACACACACACACACACACACACTGAAGCACGCGTGACTCACGCTCGTGGTGTTTTCAGCGTTTCACTGTATTGAGACATGATGTAGGCTACACATGTGCACTTCATCACAGAGCTGCTATGAGAGTCACTTCACGAGAATTTCACCATTTCATTTGATAAAACTATCGTCATTCATTCGTATCATATACAGACAGAAACTGTAATGTCTTTACGACAACCTGTCATAATATAAGTTCGGTATAACTTGAAGAAATTATAACAGAAATATATTACTATTGCACAGTAGAGTATACTTCAAGTAGGCCTAATAATAATAATAGTTTATTAAAACACACAGAAACTCAAATGTCTACAACCCACCAAAATAAAAGTTCGGTCTAACTCAAAGAAATTAGAAAGAAATTGCACAGTAAAATGAATTTTTAAATAATAATAATAATAATAAAATCTATTAAAACGTTATTTTAAGGGAATATCACACAAGTTTTCATACATGTTTTAATTTAAACAGTAAACTTGCCCAAACAATAACACCATTTTTATTCAAAAACACCATTTCTAAAAGTAAATTTGTATTTGTGCCTATAATGTTTACAATTTTTTTTAACATTTTTTTTTAATTGTCAGCTGATAAAACCTGTGCTTCAGGGACCATATTCATATAACATCTAAGGCTAAATGTAGCTCTTAAAGGTGGTATCAGTGATTTCAGGCCCAAAAATATTTTTATCACATTCATCTAATCTCTCCTAACAATCCGCTAGCTGCCCGCCCCATAAGCATGCCGTCAAAAAACCGCGTCTCTGTAGGCAGCCTAGGCTCTGAGATCTGCACACAAAAACAAATGGTTTAGCCAAACACTCAAAACCAAAACAAATAGTGTTCCAACCAATCACCGACAGGGGGAGGGTGTTGTGAGGTTTTGAGCCAGCTTTTTCTTCAGCTCTGACTTCGCGTGCAGCCGTGCACGAGCACAAAACCTCACAACACCCTCCCCCTGTCGGTGATTGGTTGGAACACTATTTGTTTTGGTTTTGAGTAAAATATTTTTGGGCCTGAAATCACTGATACCACCTTTAACTGGCTGAGTTAGATGGTGATTAACACTAAACAGTATAAAATCAGTCAAGTCTCCCCAGCTGTAAATGTCATTGGCTGTTAAAGTCTTGTGTTGCTTATAATAAATTGACATGTTGATAACAATTAATATTTCATAATGCTCTCAATTACATGTCGATGCATATGTATGCATTAGTGAGTGTGGTGGTGCTTATGTGGTGGTGCGGGGGGGGGGGGGGGGTGGGGGGGGGGTATATTACAGTATACTCACTACAAAAAACTAGACTACACCACTGAAACTAACCAAATTGCACCAAAACATTTATTGAAGCAATGATGGAAAAAACTTTATATCCAGGTTCAGTGAATATTGTTGATTTCTCTGTATTTTTGATCCGCAAACAATGATAAGAAAATGTGATCAGATATTGAAATTAGGCCTGTCAGTTTTACACATAGTTCAATTAGTAATTGAAGTGTTTAACTCACTGAGTCACATAACACTGACCCCACATGAAATGTAAAAAGTGTGTGTGTGTGTGTGTGTGTGTGTGTGTGTGTGTGTGTGTGTGTGTGTGTGTGTGTGTGTGTGTGTGTAAAAATATTGAATGTTTTTAACATGCAAATAATATATGGAAAAAAGGAAAGAAAATGAAACTACTATTTTGGCTATTGGGGTTGTAAGATACTTTTAAGATGTTTTTAAACTATATATTATAAAATGTATTGTACAAATAAACTAAAAGAGACAATCACAATTATAACTGCTGCCATTAAAAGTTCCATTTTATAAAATAAGACATTTACAGTATAATTTATTTGTTACTCACCTGGTTCTCTTCAGAGAGAGAAGTTTCCTTTGGGGATTTCATCAGCGAAGAACTCAAATACAGAGCAGTTCAGAATTACATCCTCTTCATCAAATGCCAACCCATTCTCACTCCCAAGGCGTCAAAAACTGAACCATGGTCAAGAGCCCCCGGCGTCACTTTATGAAGAATTTGGAACTTGCTTTCAATGGGAAACCTGCGGCTTCAACAGCAGACGCAAATTTTATCAGTAGGAAATCATATTTGGCATCAGTTCACGTGTGCCAGATGTTGGTAAGTAGTCGTAAATACGCTTTCATAATAATGTTTGATGTAATGTATTTTCTGTTTGTCAATATTAATCAGATTAGCTCTGTTCAGTCACTGCATTATATCTGTCATGTCCATGGAGGCTTTGCGTTTCATTGCTTTCTATTTCAAAACAGAGTGATTAAACACTGTCTGTCACGTGGCGTGCTATAGGCCTTCAATCAGTTAATCATATTCATATGGTTTAAAGTAGTACAATTAGTTCCAAAGTATTTGTTGTAGGAGCACAGTAAAAGCACAGTAAAAACGTCTCGGTTACGTATGTAACCCTCATTCCCTGAGTAGGGAACGGAAACGTTACGTCGTGACGACGAATGGGGTTTCACTTAGAAAGCCTCTCACCTTCGAGAATACAAAACGAGCCAATAGCAAGAAAATGCCATGGATCTGCAGAATTTGCATAAGTAACTCCGCCCCACCGCGTGGGTATATAAGGAAGTACTCTGGCAACATGTAGTTATGTTTTCTCGCTGAGGAGCCGAGACTGAACTCCGGTGTTCCAGCGGTACAGCGTAAGTGGCAGGGAGACGTAACGCAAGTAGTGGCTGAGTTCCCTACTCAGGGAACGAGGGTTACACACGTAACCGAGACGTTCCCTTTCGTGGTCACTACAAGTTACGTCGTGAAGATGAATGGGGTCCCCAGTCTAATTACGCCACCTCGGCTGTCTTTCAGTGCCCTGCGTAAGTCTGAGCTCCCTGTCATGAACATGAGCAGACAGGGTCCAATTTGTAATTTTGATGAATACAATGCAATTAATATAAACTTTCTGACAGTGTGTGGTACATCCGACTACTTTCCAAGAAGGTGCGCAACTGGCGATAAATATGTACAGGCAGTAGCCAATGACAGCACTAGGAGTAAAAGCTGCAGGATTATGTACGAGTATACAAATATGAATGAGTATCGTACGAATTTGACAACTTGTTAAACCTTGTGAATTATTAAGACTTTGAGACTATGTTCGTACTGATTGGGCTATGGGTTTTGTAAGAAAAGGTTTAAGAAACAACAAATGCTTGATAAAATGTTTGATTTAGGGTTAAAACCAACACATTCATACCATTGTGAATATTTGCCTTTGCAGCTGTCCGTCTCCTCCGTTTACTTCTCCTCAAACAATAATGGACTGACTGAGTCCGAAAAGGCCCTTTTGGTCTTTTCAGCTGAAAAAAGAGAAAATAAAATATCATTAAGTATAATATATAGGATTATTTAAAGGAAAAAGTACTGATTTACCTTACAAATATTGGATTTTACATTATTAGGCATTAAAAGCATGATAAGTGTTGTGGTTATTATGCATTTACAACAAATATCACTTTAAAATTGCCAATACTGAGGTAAAAGCATGGTAAGTTTTGTGATTACTGTCTTTTTAATAATACATTTTATTTATTTGGCGCCTTTCTGGACACTCAAGGTCGCCTTACAAAAAGGTGCATTAGAACAAACTAAAAACTAACTAGGGTAAAAACTAGCATAACAACAGGTTAAAATACATCAATTAAAAACAGTACAGGAGGATAATGCAGTAGTTGTCAGAGTAAGTAGGCTTGTCTAAACAGATGAGTTTTGAGTGTGGATTTGAAGTGTGGGAGTGAGTCAGAGTTGCGGAGGTCAGGGTGGAGAGTGTTCCAGAGCTGGGGAGCAGAGCGGCTGAAGGCCCTACTCCCCATGGTGACGAGGCGGGCTGGCGGGACAATGAGATGGAGAGAGGAGGAGGAGCGGAGAGAGCGGACAGGTGTGGCAATATGAATGAGGTCAGTCAGGTATGGAGGGGCGAGGTTATGGATGGCTTTGAAAGTGAGGAGCAGTATTTTGTAGTGGATGCGGTGTGTGATGGGGAGCCAGTGGAGCTGTTGGAGGACTGGGGTGATGTGCTTGATAGAGGGTGTGTGAGTGATGATGCGTGCAGCAGAATTCTGAACAAGTTGAAGTTTATGGAGGGTTTTTTGAGGGAGACCAAACAGGAGGGAGTTGCAGTAGTCGATTCGAGAAGTGACAAGGCTATGGACAAGAACGGCAGTGGAAAGAGGAGTGAGAGAAGGGCGGAGGCGGTGAATGTTCCTAAGGTGGAAGTAGGCTGAGCGGGTGATGTTATTGATGTGTGCAGTGAAGCTGAGGGTGCTGTCTAGGATGACACCCAGACTCTTTACCTGAGGGGAGGGGGAGATGGAGGAGCCGTCGATGAAAATTGAAAAGTTTTTATTTTACTTAAGGTGGACTTTGTGCCAGTGAGTAGAAGTTCAGTTTTATTGCTGTTAAGTTTGAGGAAGTTTGAGGTGAACCAAGACTTTATTTCATGAAGGCAGTTGGTTAGGGAGGAGGGTGGGAGTGTGCTGTTGGGTTTACTGGAGATGTAGAGCTGGGTGTCATCCGCGTAGCAATGAAAATGAATATTGTGTTTCCTGAAGATGTGACCAAGGGGGAGAAGATAGATCAGAAAAAGCAAGGGACCAAGGACAGAACCCTGAGGAACACCAGAAGTGACCGGAAAAGGATGAGAGGTGAAGGACTTTAGCTGAATAAACTGGGAGCGGTCGGAAAGGTAGGAACGGAACCAGGTGAGGGGAATGCCAGTGATGCCGATAGAGAAGAGTCTGTCCAGAAGGATGGAATGCGAGATGGTGTCAAAGGCTGCACTGAGATCAAGCAGAAGGAGGATGGATAGTGAACCGGAGTCAGCAGAAAGGAGGAGGTCATTGGTGATTTTGAGAAGGGCCGTTTCAGTACTATGGAGGGAGCGAAAGCCAGATTGAAATTGTTCATAAAGGTCATTGGAGGAAAGGTGGGTTTGGAGTTGAGCAGCGACAGTTTTTTCAAGAAGTTTGGAGATGAATGGAAGGTTTGAGATGGGGCGGAAGTTATTGAGGTCAGTGGGATCGGAACCGGGTTTCTTGAGTATGGGAGTGACAGCAGCAGTTTTCAGAGAGGGGGGTACAGTACCAGAAGTGAGGGAGGCATGAATAATATTAGTGATGAGGGGGGAAAGAACAGGAATGGAAGCTTTGACAAGAGAAGTGGGGAGAGGGTCTAGTTGACAATAGGAGGTATTTGATTTCTGGATAAGAGTGGAAATTTGGTTAACAGAGGGAGGGGTAAATGTTGAAAATGGATGGGTTGGAGTAAATGAGGGTGGAATGGGTGGGCTTATGACTGACGGAGTAAGTTGCTGGTGAATGTGTTGGATTTTTGTGGTGAAAAAAGATGACAGTTTATTGCAAAAGTCAGAAGAATAGAGATGGGATGGAAGTGAATCAGGAGGTTTTGAGATGTTAGAAATGAGGGAGAAAAGAGCCTTGGAATTGCCTTCATTGGAACTGATTAACCGGGAGTAGTAGGTAGATTTGGCTTTGGAGATGGAGTCTTTGTATTGTAGGATGTGAGTTGTGTACATGTTTTTGTGTATGGTGAGTCCAGTTTTCCTGTAGAGTCTTTCCAGCCGGCGGCCTATTGCTTTTTGTTTTCTGAGGGTGGAAGTAAACCAGGGTGCTGTGTTAGTGAAGGTGACAGACCGAGTTTTGAGTGGAGCCAGAGTGTTGAGAGTGTTTTGGAGGTGTGTGTTGTAATGTGTGAGAAACTCATCTGTTGTAGAAAGGCTATCTGCACTGGGAAGGTTATTGATATGAGTTATGAGATTGTCCAGGTTGATGTCCTTAATTTTACGGAAATGAATAGTACGTGGTGGGTTGGATTTACTGAAAGACAGATTGACATTAAATGAAAGAAGCAGATGATCAGTATAAGGGAGGTGGTCGGTTTTGCAGTCCGTAGGTGTTATTCCTGAGCAGCAGATTAAGTCCAGAATATGTCCTTTATTGTGTGTGGGAAAGTTGACAAACTGTTGAAATCCAAGACTATCGATACATGAGGTAAAATCTTTAGTGAAAGTGTTATTGAAGTTGTCCATGTGGATATTGAAATCTCCCAGTATTATTACATTAGATGAAAGTGTAGCCAAATGAGACAAAAATGTAGAAAAGTCAGAGATAAAATCCTTGTTTGGTTTTGGTGGTCTATAGAGAGTCGCAATAACAGTGGGAGTAGGTCCAGAGAGCTGACAGACAGTGGCCTCAAAGGAGAGGCAGGCAGTCACATTCACGGGAACAACTTTCCAGTTCTCACGGTATATTACCGCGAGACCGCCCCCTCTCCCAGACACACGAGGTGCAGATTGGTAAACAAATTTTACAGTCTAACACTCCCGGTGGAGTGGTTTCATTGAGGGGAGCGAAGTCGTTTGGCTGCTGCCAGGTCTCAGTCAGACAAAAGATGTCAAACTTACGGTCCGTCAGGAGATCCTGGACGAGGTGGGCCTTGCTCGTGAGAGAGCGGATGTTTAAAAGGCCGATGTTGACCGCAGTGCTGCAGAGACTGGCAGCCGCGTTAGCATTAGCCGAGCTCGGGACACGGGCTAACAGCGAATGATCAGCACGGCGTCCGGTGTTCTTCAGAGGCCGGCGAGTGGTAGACCAGAACGACTTGATGGAGCTGGAATTGTCGTATTGGAAATGTCGTAATTCCCGGTGAGTGCCTCTCTGCTTCTGATGTTCCTCCCAGAAACTCTCTTCGACCATTCCTTTGCAATGCTAATGTCTTGTTTTGGTTCTGCTGATTAAATCTTTCTCCAGATGAATAACAGATGTAAACACTGTTGCTGGTAGCTTGTGGGGAAGTCCACCATGTTCCATGTTCACCTAGGCTTCCACAGCATGCCTCCCTCTCTCTTCTCTTTCACTCCTTTATCTGCAGCAGCAGAAACCGGCTCAGAAATTCATCAAGATGAGGAATAACAATAAAAATAGTCCAGCAGTAGTCCCAAAAACATCGGCGTTTCCCTTCTTCAGCTGTCCGATCGCAGCACAATCTCTTCGTTCAATGACTGATCGTATTCTGAAAGTTTTCAACAATCTGATTTGCGTTCCTCTTCCCAAATGCAGCACAAAAAGACAAGAAAAAGCATCGAGGAAAAACCAGACTGAAACATCAGATCACTGTTTCTTGTTGGAAAGGATGGGGGCGTTGAAGGAGAGGGAGAGAGAGTTAGAGAGAGGGGGAAAAACAGCTTTGTATCGTTGTGTCTTCCCTTGGGTTCACCACGTTGTTTTTGAGCACTTATAATTTCCTTTGTTGTGTCCAAAACATCTCGAGTTGTCCATGTTTATCACACCTTTCAGTCGTCAACACGCGGTCTGTGGAGAACAGCGCAGGTCTCCAGCGGAAAAAAGCACTTCTCGCAGCATAAAGGCGAAATTCAGTGACGGTGCGTGTGTGAATGTGTGTGTTAATGTGTTTTTTCAGCTTCCCAATAATGGCGGCCCTTCTCCCGTTCTCGGTCTCTCCTCCCACTGTATTATTATTATTATTATTATTATTTTTACTACACTTATCACAGTAAAACTAATGTTGTTTTTACTGTGCGTCCTCTACAAATATGTTCTAAAATGTTCTACAAACATAATTAGGACAGAGTATTTCCGACTACTTACCAACATCTGGCATAAGTGAACTGATGCCAAATATCGCGATGTGTTCGGAATGAGACTTCAGCGCGATTTAGTACTGATAAAATTTGCGTCTTTTGTTGACGCCACAGGTTTCCCATTGAAAGCAACGGAGTTCCAAATTCGCCATGTAGAATGACGCCGAGGGGCACCATATTGGCGTCTTCATTGTGACGCCGGGGGCGCTTGATCATGCTTCAGTTTTTGACGCCTTGGGATTGAGAATGGGTTGCATATGCAGATATGGACTCATCTAAGCCTGATACCACCAAACGCTCTGAAAGAATAAAGTTACAATATCACAGCATGAAATCTATTGCATGAAGTTCAGTTAAAGGAGAATCACTTTCAAGTTCAGACTCACCAACATTTTTTAATTGAGCCACAGTCTCTCCAGAATCCTGCTGTCTGTAAACTTTACATGTGTATTTCCCCTCAACTTCAGGTGTCAGATTGTCCAGAGCAGCTTCTGTTCAGTGTTAGTTTACTTCAGAGGTGTTCAGCGCATATGTGTCCTAATAGTTATATTGATATATAAAGTGCTTTTAAAACAAGGTTATGTTAATGTTATTATAATATATAGCTATATAATTCTCATCTCACACCTGCATGCAGACGTTTTATTATTTTTGCAACAGGACATTTGCTATGCTATAATGTATTTCTATAACATTATGATATGATAAATCATATATCATATATGATATATATCATATTTCATATATGATATGACATGTCATATATGATATATGTCATATCATATTTGATAATATCTCATGATATATCATATATCATATATAATATGTCATATATCTCATATCTCATATACCATATGATATCTCATATCTCACATATCATATATCATATCTCATATCTCACATATCATCTCATTTCTCACATATCATCTAATTTCTCACATATGATCTCACATCTGACATATAATATCTCATATCATATCTCATATCTCACATATCATATCTCATTTGTGACATATAATATCTCATATCATATCTCATATTTCACATATTATATCTCATATCTCACATCTCACATATCATATCCCAAATCTCACATATCATATCTCACAAATCATACATCTCATATATCATATCTCATATCTCACTTCTCACATATAATATCTCATATCTCACATGTCATATCTCTCACATATATCTCACATTTCATATCTCATATCTCATATCATATCTCACACATCACGTCTCACGTCTCACATTTCACATCTCACAACTCACATATTATTTCTTACATATGTGACCCTGGATCACAAAACCAGTCTTAAGTTGCATGGGGATATTTGTGGCAATAGCCAACTAAACATTGTATGGGTCAAAATTATCCATTTTTCTTTTATGCCAAAAATCATTAGGATATTAAGTAAAGATCATGTTCCATAAATATATTTTGTAAATTTCCCACCTTAAATATATATAAAAAATATTTTTGTGGGTGGATGCAGCACAATCGCCAATAGAAATGGACAACTTTAAATGCAATTTTTTTAATATTTAGATTTTTCTGCACCCTCAGATTCCAGATTTTCAAATACTTGTATCTTGCCCAAATATTGTCCCATCTTAACAAACCAAACATCAATGGAAAGATTATGTATTCAGCTTTCAGGTGATGTAGAAATCTCAATTTAAAAAAAAAAAAAAAAAAACATAAGACTGGTTTTGTGGTCCAGGGTCACATATCATGTCTCAAATCTCACATATCACATCTCCTATCTCACACACTGTAAAAAAAATAAAATCCTAATTTTACAGAAAATAACTGTGATTTTTTGACTATCATTTTCTTTAATTTTAAATTGTACTCAAAACACTGTAAAATTACAAATAATAACTGTAAAATAAAAATTCAGCTGTTATTTTAGGTATTGTGACATTAATGACAAATTACAGTAATTCACATTTTTTATACAGAAAATTGATTGTATTTTTCATACAGTATTTTTCTGTTTTCTTAAATTACATAAAAAATGTATGTAAAATTGTGACTGTAAGTCACCTGACACCTAGATGAACAATGTACAGTTGTTTTTATGACTGTAAGTCATTGTCTTCAAATGCTATTGAGCTTTAAAGGTCCCATGACATGAAATTTCCACTTTCTGAGGTTTTTTAACATTAATATGAGTTCCCCTAGCCTGTATATGGTCCCAAAGTTTCTAAAAATTTTAATCGGTGTAAATCGAGCTTTTGCTATTTTTCTCTGCCTTTGAGAAAATGGAAGCTCAACCGGGCTGATCTTGAATCTCCTCCTTATGACGTCATAAGGAGAAATGTTACCTCCCCTTTCTCTGCTTTGCCCGCCCAGAGAACATTTCTCGCCCATGAGAAAATGAGCTAGGAAGTAGAACGCGCGCGCGCGATTTTAGTTTGTCCACGAGAGATATCATGGCTTTTGAGCGAGCAAAGCATAATAATTGCTCAATAATTGGATGTACAAATGAACATCGAATGGTCAATACAGAGCTGGGCTTGCTGAACGTCGGACAATTAAAGGAACACTCCACCGTTTTTTGAAATAGGGCTTATTCACCTTCTTTCCTACATTTAGATAGGTGGGCAAATGCATTTTTGTCTCAGTGCATGCATTGTTTTAGTTTGACAGGGTCGGCGCTAGCTTAGCTTAGCATAATGAATGGAATCCTTTGTTGCCAGCTAGCATGTCCTGAGTAAAAGTGATAAAAAAAAATAAAAAACCCCACCTAATTACTTCTTGTGGCCTGCGTATTCACAACAAGTACAAATAGCGATGCAGATTAACACTAGACGATTTCCTATGCAGATATTGACTTGGGACTATATTAGGGGGAAGCACAGGTGAAGCACTGCTACTTGGGCGCAGAGATATCACGCCCAAGTAGCAGTGCTTCGCCTGTGCTTCCCCCTAATATAGTCCTTAATATATAAGTCAATATCTGCCTAGGAAATCGCCTAGTGTTAATCTGCATCACTATTTGTACTTGTTGTGAATACGCAGGCCACAAGAAGTAATTAGGTGGGTTTTAAAAAAAAATGTATATCACTTTTACTCAGGACATGCTAGCTGGCAACAAAGGATTCCATTCATTGTGCTAAGCTAAGCTAGCGCCGACCCTGTCAAACTAAAACAATGCATGCACTGAGACAAAAATGCATTTGCCCACCTATCTAAATGTAGGAAAGAAAGTGAATAAGCCCTATTTCAAAAAACGGTGGAGTGTTCCTTTAAGTAAGTCAACAAATTATATATAAGTGTGTTGCTTTACTGTTTATGGTTACCTAGCTTCTTACACGTAGAATGTGGCTGTCACATTAGCTATGCAGCTATGCAGTTACTTGCGCTAATGTAAAGGTAGACAGCATCAAGTTACACATACTGTAACGCGAGTGTTGTACATTTCTTTGTTATTTGGATAACCGTTTTCCTGTTGGTTATATGGCGCGCGCGATATCCGCATTTCAAGATCGCAGAGCTTGATGTAATTGTAATAAGATAAATTACAGACGTTACAGATCTCTCATGAAAAGGCAACAGTAGGTTCGCGTTAGCTACATGATGATAACTGTAAACCATCCGAATAAAGTACCGTATCCAGACATAATATTTTAAACTAACCATTCGGAAACGTCCTTCTGGAGCCGCTGAGTTGCAACTTCGTCATCCGTTGCTTCTCCATCTGGATCAGATTCTGGGTCAAACTGAAATGCTTGAACGACTGCGTGTCTTCGTGCCATTGCAATATATCCAACATAAACAAACATGCATGGTACCGTTGCGCAAGATGGTCAAGGCCACACCCACCCTCCACCTTGCGCCGCCTTTCTCCTCCTCATTAGTATTTAAAGCTACAGACACCGAAACGGCCCGTCTGAAGGAAGCTCATTCTGGGACTGGCTTGTAGTGGCTATAATTCTGCACCGAGGCTGAATTTTTGGAAAGAGATTTCAGATACAGTGGATAGGACCACTTAGGCCTATATTAAAGCCTACAAAAAGTAGCATGTCATGGGACCTTTAAATATTGTCATATTTTGTATATGATCCCATACAGTAGTGAAATACATAGCATTATTTGCACATGATTTAGCAGTTAAATGTCATAAATATCAAAAATATTAAAGGTGTGCATCATACATGAGACCTATATGAACAATGTACAGTTGGTTTTATGTAACCACTGTAAGTCATTGTCTTAAAATGCTATTGAAGTTAGAAACGTTTATGCCAATGTCACATGTAATTTTGAGACGGTCCCTAAATATGCGAATATCGAACGTCCAACGTCAAACCAACTTCATGCCAGTGCAAAACGTGCGACAAAAAAGCCCATTCAATTTAAGAATGCGCTTCAGGTGTCTTTCACTTATAACGTACCCATGTCTTAATGCCAAAGACCGCACTATATCTTTATATGACATTCCTAATTTAAAGTAAAATGTAATTTCTTCTGTCATCTCCATCTCTGCTGTAGCCCAGTCTATGCTATGGTACTGTTACAGTATTGGCCGCTGTGGCTCCCTCAACATAACTCGTGGCCACGACAAATAGATGTCGTTCTCTCAAAATATGAAGTCGTGGCCACAAGAAAAATATATCGTTCCCTCAACATATGATCTCGAGGCTACGACTTTGCATCGCGTGGCCACGATATAATGATGTCATTACCTCAACAAAATGATCTCGTGGCCACGACTTAATATGACGTTCCCACGACTTAATATCACGTTCCCACGAGTTTATATGTTGTGGCCACGACAAAAATAAGTGAACCGAACATGTTCCCTCCCGGTCACCGTACAAATGACTGGCAGCTGCGGCTGCCAAACAAAAACCTTAAAATTAAAGTAAAATATGCTAATTAAAAAAAAACGAAAACACACTGTTATTTCACAGGTATTTCCTGCATTATTATGATCAAATACCTTCATTGTTAAAAAATCTTAAAAAAAGGGTCAAATGACTGGCAGCTGCGGCTGCCAAACAAAAACCCTAAAATTAAAGGGATAGTTCGCCCATTTAAGACATGAAGTTGTATGCAATCCTTACCAGCACTATAGTGCATACACACTGACCCACTCTGTGGTCACCTCCCTGGTCAGAGTTCTGGCCGCTGGAAGTTTTTCAAGAAAGTAGTCTCGGTTAGTTTCCGGGGCCTCAAAACTGTGCGTTTTTACGTGAAAAAATTATATGCGTTTCAAAGCTTGATTAATTTACATCACAAAAAACACTCCAGACAAAATTCATACCTCAGTTTTAATCGGCACTATTTTCTTTCCATTTCTATCAATCCACGCTGCTGTCAACGTCAACAGTGTGCACGTTCCGATCAGCTGTTCCATAGTGTTTACACAATCGAATGACAAGGACGTAAAAAGTAGAAAATTAACAATGGTGCGAACTTGTAAATTCCCAGGTTGTGACCACAAGAATGTGCCGGGATCACCGTTCAGATTCCATCGTTTTCCTGTTTCGGATATAGCTATGAGACAGCTTTGGCTGGTTGCCATCGGCTACTCTGCGGGAGCTAAAATATCCAGAATCAAGGATTTTTGTGTGTGCAGTGCTCACTTCAGTGAAGACGATTACATCCCCAACCTTGCTTGCCTGCACACAAACGCCGCTTTACGGCTACCCAGATAAATCCCATAGAGTGTATTTTCTGGTGTTCCAGCCACGGCCGATGGTGTTATGAGTGTAGACAAAATGTCCACTGCCCAGTGCTCATTCCTACACAGAAACACAGCCCGTCGCACAGGGCTCGCGCACATGAAATCGACCCAGATCGATTGCGCATTAAATGTGGTAAATGTGCCCACTGCCCAGTGCCCACAAACACTACGTTCTGCATGTCTCAAGGATTCTGTAAAACGAAACCAACATGCATTCGCTCTGCTCAGGCAGACAATGCTCTCAGTGTTGTAAATGTGCCCGCTATCCCACGCCCACATTCACACATAGACATGACAGGTCTTACGGGACTCGCCCAGCCCTCCCCCTCTCGGTTGACCACCGCAGAGGAGTCGAGCTCGGGCAATCTGCCCGCTGTTATCAGCGCGCCCCCTGCCTCAAATGTCATAAGCGCGACGCTTATGTTGCAGCACACTGAAGCCCCTCTGTCGCTGAGCGACCAGAGCGCGCTTCGCATTCAACCCCTAGCCATTCGTGCAAACGCATGGGCAAGGCTACCCGGGGTTTCGAAGTGGGTGCTAGACATTATAGAAAGAGGCTATTCGCTACAGTTCGGTCGACGCCCGCAACGCAAAGCGGCGCGAATCGATACTACGGTGAAAAAGGAAGTAGCACACCTACTTCGGGCCGAAATAGCGAAGTTACTGAGCAAAGGGGCTATAGAACCCCTATCACAAGCTCAGAGCGAAGGGGGCATGTACAGCAGATATTTTCTGGTACCCAAAAAAAAAGACGGGGGTCTTAGACCCATTTTAGATCTAAGACGACTAAACAAAGCACTTCTGAAACGACGGTTCAGAAGGCTCACGACCAAGAAAATCCTCTCGCAAATTTGCCAAGGGGACTGGTTCATGTCGATAGATCTGAAAGACGCTTATTTTCAAATAAAAATAGCGTCACGTCACAGGCGATTTTTGAGATTCGCCTTCGAGGGCCAGGCATATCAGTACACAGTCCTGCCATTCGGCCTATCCCTGGCACCTCGCGTATTCACGATGTGCATGGATGCAGCGCTCGCACCCCTCAGGCTCCGAGGCATACGAGTGCTGAATTATTTGGACGATTGGCTGGTTCTAGCTCGATCACAGTCGGAGCTCATAGAACACAGGACCATATTACTCGATCACCTCGAGAATTTAGGTCTCACAGTCAATTGGGCAAAGAGTTCACTGTCTCCCTGTCAGAAAATATCTTTTCTGGGCACAGATCTGGACTCGCTGTCTATGACAGCACAGCTGTCGCCGCAGCGCAGACTAAGTATTCAGCGCATGACAGAGATTTTTCGCCACGGCGCTTTAGCCCCGCTCAAAAAGTTTCAAAGGATGCTGGGTCTCATGGCTTCAGCATCCTCAGTGCTTCAGCTGGGTCTGCTTCGCATGCGCCCGCTGCAGTATTGGTTGAAAGCGCGCGCCGCGCAGAGCTTGGACCTCCGGTCTCGCGCGCCTCAAGGTCGATCAGAAATGCGTCGCAGCTCTGAAACCTTGGAAAGTGACCGACTGGTACCGGTCAGGTGTAAGCCTGGGGACTTCCTCGAGTGTGAAGGTGGTGTCTACGGACGCCTCAACCTCGGGATGGGGAGCGCTGCTCGAGGGCAGACCGTTATTCGGCCCGTGGTCGGAACGGGAAAAGCTTCTGCATATAAACTGCCTGGAAATGATGGCAGCCGACAACGCGCTGAGGCGCTTTTGTCCCTAGATAAAAAGACACCACGTCTTGGTCCGTTCGGACAACATGTCAGTGGTGGCTTATATAAATCACCAAGGAGGTATCAGATCCAGAATCCTTCACAGGCTGACGGAACGCCTCCTGGTCTGGGCTCAGCACAATCTGCGCTCGCTCAGGGCAGCGCATGTGCCCGGCCATCTGAATGTGGGACCAGACAGACTGTCCAGAAACAATCTGCCGACAGGAGAATGGTCTTTACATCCACAGACAGTCAAAATGCTATGGAGGACATTTGGCAGAGCGGAAATAGACCTATTTGCGTCTCAAGAGAACGCTCATTGTCAGGAATTCTTCTCCAAGAGCAGGGATGCGCTGGCTCACGTCTGGCCCCGCTGCCCGCTCTATGCGTTTCCCCCTGTCACGCTCCTACCCCAGGTGTTAGAGCGAATCAGGGAGAGCGGATGCCCAGTGCTACTCGTCGCCCCATTTTGGACAAACCAAGTCTGGTTTCCAGTCCTGATGCAGCTGACGAGTACCGCCCCGTGGCCGATACCGGTGAGGAGGGATCTCCTCTCGCAGGCGAACGGCTCGATCTGGCATCCTCGCCCGGAGCTTTGGTCCCTACATGCGTGGGCCATCAACGGGTACCTGTTAACCTCCCAGCGGGAGTGTTAAACACGATCACGCAGGCTAGAGCTCCATCTACGAGGCGGCTCTATTCCTCAAATGGTCTGTGTTCACTAGCTGGTGTACAGCGAGTGGCACTTCACCCTCACGCTGTGGGGTGCCAGAGGTTCTCTCCTTTTTACTAGAGCTTCTGGATAAGGGCAGAACCCCATCCACGCTCAAAGTTTATGTGGCGGCCATAAGCAGCGTTCGCTGAACCACCGCTTGGCCAGTCATTAGGAAGGAACGATCTGGTCATTCGCTTCCTTAGAGGAGCTAAGAGGCTGAACCCTCCCAGACCACCCTCAGTTCCCGTTTGGGACCTTTCCACGGTTCTGGAAGCCATGAAAGGTGCCCCATTCGAGCCAATACAGTCAATAGACCTGAAACTCTTGTCTTTCAAAACAGTGTTTCTTCTGGCTCTCGCTTCAGTGAAGCGCATAGGGGATTTGCAAGCGCTCTCAGTGAGCGCGACTTGTATGGAGTTTGGGCCGAATGACTCGAGAGTCATACTCAAACCAAAGCACGGATATGTTCCTAAATCCCTCAATACACCGTTTAGGGCACAGGTGATCTCCCTGTCGGCCCTGCCGGTATCTGAAGAGGAAGGGGACGCAGGCTTCCTTTGCCCGGTCAGGGCGTTAAGGGCCTATGTGTCTCGCTCATCTGTTTTCAGACAGACAGAGCAGCTCTTTGTTTTGTTCAGCGGACGTTCTAAGGGACTAGCTGCGTCAAAACAGAGTCTATCCAGATGGATAGTTGATGCTATAGCGCTAGCTTACACATCCAGGGGCCTGCAATGCCCGATAGGTGTCAAAGCGCACTCCACAAGAGGCATGGCCTCGTCGTGGGCTTGGTCCAGTGGGATTGCCTTGCAAGATATCTGTATGGCGGCAGGCTGGGCCTCCCCGTCTACATTTATAAGGTTTTATAACCTCGAGGTTCCCGCTTTGCAAGCTAGGTTGCTCTCGGTTTAATTTTTCAGTATTGCCCGCCCGATGCTATCGGCTCGGGATGCTGAAACTGCTAGAGCGTCGATCACGGATCGTCTGTATACTCCTGTGGGCAGTGCGTAAGTCCCCCATATTTACCAGTCTAGGCCGAGTTCGCCCTGGCTGTGTGGAACACTTGATATATCATGCTCTTATCAGAGCTCCATATTACAGGAATGATGCTATTCTAGCCCCTCTTCCCGGATTATCTGTGAGTCCCTTGTGATTAGGCACTGTATGAGCCCCGGGCACCTGCCCTTGGGACTTTAGTGTTATGTCTCAAGCACGCACGGCGTTTTACATTGTGTTCCCCTAGCGTAAGATATCTTACGCAAGTACGAGAGACCTCTCGTAAGAGAACGTACTCGGTTACTAACGTAACCTCGGTTCTCTCTAGAAGAGGGAACGAGTACTTGCGTATCTTGCCGTGCATGCGTCATGTTCTGATTCGCTTCAGCGATGAAAAACTGACCAAACCAGCCTCTCTGGGCCGTATTTATAGCCCTGGCCCCACCTGATTTCGGCGGGACATGACGTGGTGGGCGCGAAGCGCCCTCATTGGTTCTGACGTCATGAGGAGCCTCTATCGATAGGCTGGTGCAGTTGCCGCAGAGCAGCCAATGGGCGCGCGAGCTGTCTCGCCCATGTCTGCATGCTGCTGCAATGCGTTTTACATTATTGCAAAATTAAGGATAATTTTTGGCTTCAATATCTCGAGGAAAAGAGGTTTTCCCCTAGCGTAAGATATCTTACGCAAGTACGAGAGACCTCTTCTAGAGAGAACCGAGGTTACGTTAGTAACCGAGTACGTTTCGTGTGTCACCATTGTGTTGAAGAGTAGAGCCTGAGCTTCAGTTCAGAATGAGCAGAGAAACACAGATGTTATGCTGCATGTTGCTTTATTTAACAGACAGTAACTGTGTAGTTGCTGATGCAGTGACGTATAGTCACAACAAATCATGCATATAATTAACTGTGTTTTTCAGTAAAAAAAATCTGAAAATAAATGTGAAATAACTGTGTTTTAACTGTGTGTTTCTGTTCAAAAAGATTAATGAAGATTTCTGTAAAAGTCTTTTGCACTTATTTAAATTAGGATATTTTACATAAATTTTACGACTTTTGTATGGCAGCCGTTGCTGACAGTCATTTGACTGTTATTTTATGTTTTTTTTTTTTTTTACAATGAAGGTGTTTGATCGTAATAATTCAGGAAATAGCTGTAAAATAACTGTTTTTCTGTAAAACGTTTAAGGAAAATATCTGTAAACATTTTTTGCACTTCATTTAAATTAGGATATTTTACTTTATTTTTACGGTTTTTGTTTGGCAGCCGTAGCTGACAGTCATTGACCGTTTTTTTACGATTTTATTTTTTACAGCGTATCTCATATATCATATCTCACATATCATATCTCACACATCACGTATCACATCTCACGTCTCACATCTCACATATGATATGTCTTACCTTTCAAGCAAAGTGGAATCAAACTGACTAATCAAAAAAATGAACATATACAGCCATGGTATCTTTGCAAGCACAGACTGTTATCTAGAGAAGATAAAAGACATTAAATCTCTCAATATCTTTGCATTTCATGACACTTTAATCATGGCAAGAAAGTTCAGTAACATGTAAAATCTGCAAGTGTTTACCTGCTAAACACTTTGCAAAACAATATTTGAAAAATTAGTAAAACATTAAAGAAAGCAGCATGGTTTCCACTGCTAAACAATACACAATTTGGTTCACTTATTTTTCCAGTGCTATTCAACACGAACACAGTCTCACACCAGAGATCTGGCTGATCTGTTCTGTTCTTGACATCAGTGACTTTAAACTTCTCATATGGAGGAATCAGCACCTCTTTCTCATCGGGATACTTTGAGTATTCTGTTACATCAGCACCTTCACAAGTTTTAATTTCAAAACAAAATTTAGTTCCAAAACCTTGAGCTACTTTACGATCAAGAGATGAGGATGAAAATGAGCTCAAACGAACCTCGTTGCTCTGAACATAAAATTCAACATCTGTACCACGATAAGTTACATAGCATCTTTTTTGTGTTTCCTTCAGAATCTGTATCGCTTCTGTTAACAGAAAGTGAAGTGAATACCACTTGAATGTCTTTGCTTTGTATTTTTCTTTGTCAGTACGAGTGGCACTATTAAAATTACTATATACTTCAGAGTCTTTGTTAGTGTACACATGAATGGCAACTGAATGATTCTGTTGCAAGTTATCCTCTGCTTTCTTTGCATTCTCTTCACCTTCTTGCCAAGCCTTATTCAATTCAGGTAAGTCAGACATTTCATCCTTTTGAACTCTTTTTACCAGGTCTGTCATATTCCCTTTACAGCCGTCATATTGATCATCAACAGAATGCAGTGCCATATCCAATGGAAAAATATGTCCTGCAGGCGCAGTAGCAGCTCTGTGATCCTGCAGCAACAGGAATCATAATGATCACATCATCAGTATTCATGTCTGTAATATTCATACTAGAACAAGCTTACCTGTCCTAAATCAGCTAAAATGAGAAGAAGAGCTTCAATGATCAGCAGCATCTTGATTTTAATAAAATAGCCCCAGATGATCTAGTAGATCTAGTGAAGAAAAGATGCTGGAAGACAAGGAGCACAACAGGGTTTAACAAATACAAAACATATCACTGCAAATAAGAATATGTACATAGCTTTGCACATCATGTGCTCACCAACACAAAACAGTTTCATGTCAATTTTTACCTTTTACTTTAACTACAAACTTACCTGAGAATGCTGTTGTCTCTTGTTGTCAAATTTGGTTTTCTTTTTGTTATTTCCCAGGAGTTCAGCTAGAACAACGAGAGAAGATCAAGTCAGCCGCTCACAGCCAGATGACTATTCAGACTAAGAGATTGGGTTATATATCGCAATCCTCATCTTGCAAGCGCATTTCAAATGTTTAGCTTATCTGACCCTGGTCGAGATCCAAGAAATCTCTTAAATTCAGAAAGCCTGCCTGTCAAATGGATACTTAGCAAGATTGCAAACCTGGTACAGCACTCTCTACAAATAAAAACAGACAGAAACGCTTACAGACCATGATCTCCATGACAAAGAGCACATGATCACAAACATTATTGCAGCTCTGTCAGACTCTGCATAATGTACAATATTTCCGAATGTTTGTTTAAATGGCAAGCCGTTTTAACTTTTATTCATTTCCAGGATATTAATTCTTGATATAAACAATTCAGTTTTCACTAGTTCAAATTATAGTTATTGATATCAGGAATTAGATTTATACTAGTAACAATGGCCATTTTTGATATCAAAAATTAAATTTTTACTAATTAAAATGCTCATTATAGATAGGCCTATCAAGAATTTAATTTCAACTAGTAAAAACTATAATTCTTGATATCTGTAATTGTATTTTCATTAGTGAAATGTCACCATAGGCTGCCATTCAAATTCAATTGTTGATATCAAGAATTGATTTCTTACTAGTTGAAATTCCGAATACACATATCAGCTTTGTATTTCTTACTAGTAGAAATATAATTTTTGATATCAATAATTACATTGTTACTAGTAAAAATGTGAATTCCTGATATCAAGAATTACGTGTTTACTAGTAAAAATGTCTATATCAACAACTGAATTGCTACTAGTAAAAATGTTAATGTTTGATAATCTGAAAATGTATTTCAATATAATTTCAGATATCTAAAATGGCTTTCTTACTATAGTAACAATCACATTCATGATATCAGAAATGAACATTGTCACTAGTGAAAATGGAATTATTGATATAAAAAAAGAACATTGTTACTAGTAGCAATTCAATTGTTGATATCAAGAATAGACATTTCAACTACACTCTAAAAACTCCTCGGTTATTTCTTCAACCCATTTTCTGGGTTATTTGTGTTGGGTTAAAATTATGGGTTATTTTTTCAGAGAGTAACCATTTTCTGGGTTATAGGGCTAATATTTTGACCCAATTCATAGGTTGTTTGGGTTTCTGGGTTATTTTTCAAAGAGTAACCCATGTTCTGGGTTATAGGGTTGGCTTTCTCTCTCTCTCTCTCTCTCTCTCTCTCTCTCTCTCTCTCGCAGTTGTTCTGGAATTTTCTCACAACAGTTGTTTGAAATAACCGTCGCTTCGCGCTCGGTCCGTTTTGGCCTGTGCTTCATCGGTGCAACTTCATCTATATTCAAGGTAAGAGAGTATTTTCAGTGTTGATGTAATGTTAACTTTTCTGTGTCCATGTCCCTGTTGCTAGTTTAGCACCATTTGCTAAAAAAAAAATACGTTGCTACGTTGAGACTAGCGTTAGCCGTGGTAATTCTGTGGTTGGCATGTAGCCACGGCTATCACGACAACATCTAGGTCTAGGACAACTCGAGGTAACGTTATCGCACACCGGACGCGATTTTGAACACGGTCCTGAGCCGTTGCTGGGTGCCGCGGACAGACCGCCGGTGTGTGTGTGTGTGTGTGTGTCCGTTACACTCATAGAGAATAATGTGTTCGAATTTTAAAGACGCGGCGCTGCGCTTCGCGTCCGGTGTGCGAGCCCCTTGAGAGAGTGCACGTCCGGTGAGCGATACCTCGAGTTGTCCTAGACGCAACGCGGCGCTTCTCGTCCGGTGTGCGAGCCCCATAGCCGCGGCTACAGAGCGACGAGGCAACACAATAGTTGAGTTATGTTTGTCTCTGGTTATGTTTACCAGCTGTGCCGTGCTTATCATATTATACAGTGCTCTACTGGCTGAAGTAGTGAGAGTTAAAGAAGCGGGTCAAGTCTTCAAATTGTTGCTAACCTCTATATTGCTATGTTTTCTCCAGGTCATTTTGAATGGACAGTTTTGTCGCTGATAAGCTAACTGAGTGGCAGCTGTCTGAGCTGACAGAGAATTTTAGAGGTGAGCATTTTACTCTTATTGCCCTTATATCATCTCTCTATACCTACATTTTTTTTTTAATAAGACTTAAATGTGTCTGTGCAAGATTTTGTGAAAGTCACAACTTCTTCGACAGTGGGGTATGTACAACCCTAAAAGATTATTGTGCCTTGTCTTTAAGCTGTTATGCATAAGAATGGGCTGTCATTACACTTTTTAATGAAAGAAAATATGTCATTCACACAAAATGGGTAATGTTAATGCTGCAAAAGAACCACATTAGTTAACTAGCAATTTGGGCCACGTAAAAAAAAAAAAAAAAAAGCCACTGCATTACCAACCCCTTACCTGTCAGGGATCACTGGTGATCCCAGATTATTTTAGTTCAAAATATGTTTGAGCTTATATATCTCAATATTAATAACAGTCTGGTTAATTTTGAGTCTTGAACTATAAACTCTCAAGTGTTGGCTTTCTAAATGTATGTGTGTTATGTTTCTATTCAGAATTACTTATGAGCAGTAACCTTTTTATTTTGGGCATTTCATGTATGCAGCACTTGCCAAAATTGGGGGTGATGAGGAAGGGGTTAAAAGTGATTATTTGTTAGCTTGATAATGAAAGAGTGTCTGGTGAGTGGTTCACAATTGTCTCGACTTATTAACAATACTCATGTTGTCTTGTTTTCTGTCTTTCAGATAGATGAGGAGGCATTTCTTCTCTTTGATGAGGACACTATCAAAAATCTTGTCCCCAAAGTTGGCCCCAGGCTTAAATTCCTGAGGCTCTTCTGAGAATTGTTGTTTATTTTTCTATTTTTTTATTTCTAATATTGTTATTACAGTGTGACTTAAAATAAATATGAAAATAAACATGTCCAAGTGTGTGTTTTTTCTTATAGATTTTTATTTAATGCAATAAAAATGTAAAAGTGCTTGAAGTGTGTAATATAATGTAAAACAAAGTTTTATTTTCTGAAATAAGGCATACTGGGATAGTGACCCAACTCCTGGGTTAAAAAAGGATCAACTAATTTTTGGGTTATTTCTACCCAGATGTTGGTTTTTTTAAACCCAGTATTTGGGTCAGGTATTTAACCCATAATTTGGGTCAAAAAGCATAACACAATTTTCTGAGTTGAAATAACCCATAAATTAGTTGGTCCCTTTTTAACCCAGGAGTTGGGTCAAAAATAACCCATTATGGGTTATTTTTTGACCCAGGAGTTTTTAGAGTGTAGTGACAACTGAATTCTTGATATAAAAAATAAAGGTGTAAGACCTGATTTTCCTGCTAAGACAAAACTCACCCTGCAATAAAGCAATAAAACGCACCCTGGACAGAAGATCGAGAGCACAGGACATTGTCTTGTCCAAACTTATCTCCTTGTTTATATGCATCCCCCCTCTCCCTCCTCAAGTCACTAAAAGTTCACTGAGATTGTCTATATATCACATGATGTATCTTGTGAATCTATTGTTTTTCCTTTTCATGTTTGGTATCATTTTAAATGTCTCAGTGCAATTGGTAAAATGGTCTTAATTTCATTGCAGTCATTCGTAGTATGAGAAAGATTGAAACCTTGGGAAAATTCTGTTCTCCTCTTTGGGTGATGTCTCTTCAAGATATCTGATCATTCTCCCCTCTCCCCCAAAACCAGGTGTTACCACCTGGGGTACATGAATTGAACCAAAACAACTCTAAACAATATTTGTATAACCCTTTTGTTCTGGTCTGGGTTTTTAAGGCTAGGTGACAGAAGTCTTTGGGAAGCCTGTTACCAGGAACAACCCCCATACAGTGCCGTTTCTGTGTTTTCCCATTGGAAAACACTCACACACCACTGAATGTCTCTGTCAGGAATGCATTGCTTACTTTTAGAGCCATCTTTGAGTAATTGATGTCATGCATTTATTATTTCTGAATTGGCTTTTAATCACTTGTGTAATTGGCATGATTCATTTTACCTGACAAATAAAATGTTACATCTTGATTTATTCTGCATTTTTCAGAAATCATTATTACTAGTAGATTAACGTGCAGTCTGGTGTTTCCGCAAATCTCTGTCCAGGATAGATCAAACCGAAGGCACTATGAATGGAGCATGGGGCACATCATTAAGGAGACCTTCCGATTTCTGACTATCACTCAATTAGCATGTTGCAAGCTCGCAACTATCAAAAAAATTACACCTTTATTATGAGTCAGCAGTGAGTGGCCGCTTAGGGTAAAATAGTTGCACTGCACCCTCTGACTATTTCAGGACTGGCTAGTTTGTGATCGTGAGCGCACATTCGCGACGTGTGTCTCAAAGCGACACCGGGTCCTTAGATACTCAGAATAATCAAAGATCTAAATTAATTCATAATTTATAGTATGACTATTTTCTAATAAACAAGATCTAAATTTGATTATCATTTGAAATTGGAGTCAGATTAAGCGTAGAGCTAAAGTAATATTTAAACAAAAATTCTAATAAATTAAGTGAACTTCACCGGAGCGCTGAAAAGACATACACACATTATCCCTTCGCCCAGGCCGTTGGACTCCGTCATTGGGCCAATGGGTGGTCTTTACAAAGGTTTTTACTACACTGTAAACCCTAATAAGTTCACAGAACTCAAAAATTATTTTGTAACAGATTACACAAAAATATTTTAGTGATGTTTTTAAAAGTTTTAAGTTTACATAAAATAAAAATTACATTTCCAGTTGCCTTAAATTATCTCAATGTTACCTTATAAATATTGATATTCCTCAACTTATAATTAGGGAGTAATTCACTCAAAATTTTCAATATTTTTCAACTCATATAATGTGGGAAATACACTCAATTTTCAACTCATAATGTGGGACATGCACTCAAAATTAATTCTAAACTGAAATACTGATGTCGGCCCACTACACAATTATAATCAGCTAATAATGTTAGAAAACATGAAAGTGACACCACAGTGACAATTTAACAATTTTTTTTTATTTAACAAAATGCGCTTTTTAAAAGGCACGAATCAAAGGAGCTCAGTCAAAACAAAGTGCTTGTGATAAATTAAAACAAAAGGAAAAGGAAATGAATCCATAAAAACAAAATGTGTTTTAAAGTACATTAAGTGTTAATAGTTACATATTCTGATAGTGGTCATTGCTACAGAGGGTAGATTCAGTATTTTGGGTCTCCATCTCACATTATTCAGTAAACATTATGATTAAAACTCACAAAGGATTCATGATAAAATTCAATAAGATTCTAAGTATAATCCATCCTCAACAGCAATGACAACTATTAGAATGTGGAGCCATTTAACACTGTTTAAAAACATTTTGGCACTTACTGTACCTTGAAGGCTGCAACTCACTTTTTAAAAATAAAACATTTAAATAAAGTACTGGTTTCTACTGTGCCGTACTTCACTGGCAACATCAAGTTAGTGCATCAAGGTAGGTATTAGGCAACAGAACATTAAAAATGTATAGTGCATGAATTGAACAGTCGTTTCCCACAACGTGGGCTGGGCAATACATCAATGTTGTGATATTTATCTATTAACAATCAATGTATTAAATCTGAGGTAGAAGAGGCAAACAGTGTCACATCTTAAATCTGAGGTAGAAGAGGCAAATGATTACATTTGTAAAGAGGGGGAAAAAAACAAAAACTTCCTCAATTCTCTACAGTGATTCACTCATTGAACAAATCATTCTTCAGCGTCAGTAGACGCCCTTTCAGTGGTTTGTTGTCCTCAAGACACATCACAACTTTTTGGATAAATGTGAATGTAAGCTCGAGGTTCTTTGGGTACTGTAGGTCTAGTGCATAGACGTACCCAAAGAGCAGGAGAAATGAGTCAGCCAGATTTGTGGGACCACTCACAAGTATTTCATCCTCCACGACAATACAGATGCTCTCAGGGCTGAAGAGGGCCGCATCAGTAGGGTCATCCGTGACGACTGTCAGGAGAGCCACCGGAGTGTCGGTGAGGTCTGGACCATCTGCTGACTATAAAACACAAATAATACAAGAATGAGTTCAGCCCCTCAAGGATACAAATCATGCTAAAGATGTCTAAACATTACTGTCACTTAGCACTTAGACTGCAACTAAGCCATATGTTTAAACTATTTTCTGTACATATGCTTATATCTTATGTTAGTTTCACACCTATCTGTTAGCATACTTTGTGTTTAGTGGAATGCTTTATACTTACCCTTTCATTTATGTAATTTCTACATGTCAGTTTACAGAATAACAACTCAAGTAAACTTCATAAACAGGTCCTGGGGGGTATTCCAGAAAGGAGGTTCAACAAACTCTGAGCCTAACCCTGAACTCTGAGTTGACTTACCCTGTGAAGTGAAACTCTTGAGTTTTCAGTTCCAGAACAGCTGATCTGAGTTAGGTAAGTCGACTCTGAGTATGTTAACTCTGAGTTGAGTTCGTGCCTGACGACTAGTAAAAAGCCATCATCAATGGAGCTGTGATTCACCATGGCAACAGGGGAGAAAACAGGAAGCAGACATTTTCTGCCACGTCCGACAGAGGCAGAGGAGCTGGTCCTGGGTTAGTGTTAGGGTTTCCCTCTGGAATGGATAACTCAGAGTTTCCCTCATCTCAGAATTCACTCTGAGTTTTCACATAACCTGCTTTCTGGAATACCCCACTGGTTCTCCTAGAGTTCTTTGAGTGATGTCATATGTTTAAGCTGATTGAATAGCTAGACAAAGGGATTGATAGTGAGGCCAGTACACTTACATTACAGGTCCTGAAGAGCTTGAAGGCATCTTCACGAAGGTACACAGGAAGTGCACGAAGGACGAGGGCCCGTCTCATATTTACATCACGTTGTTCCTAGATGGACCAAAAAAAATATCCATTACAATAGTAATTACACAAATGCAGAGCAAACACTTTAAAAAAAAATCAAAGTGTTAAATAGCTCCATATTCTGATGGTGGTAATTGCTATAGATGGTAGATTCAGTATTTTGGGTCACCATTTCTTCAGTAAAACATTTTTCAAATTAATAACTTTCTATTGTAAATACTTTAATAACTCACAAAGGAAAAAACTTAAAATTGTAATTCAAATTTTACGAAAACAGTAGTTATTTGGACTTCTTCAAATTGAAGGTTCCTCTTTCTGATAGAATACATCTTGTCAAGATGTTTATCTCTGATGAGATGACAATGTTGTGTTCATGGCATAATCACTTAACCTCGGGGCACAGTCGAGGCAATTCACACTATGGCTTCTTACAGTTCTCTGCAAACAATATGTTAATAATCTGTTTCTGAATCATGCCAAGTTAAAAATTCACCTGAAGGTCATAAATCCTCATGAGCTTGGCTCCTCTGCTATCTTGCCAGTCTTGGTGGCCTTGTCTCTGAACAAGGTGATGCGTTTAGGCGTGTGTCTGTCCAGCTCCTTGTAGAATTGAATGCGCAGGTTAGCGTTAATTCGGTGGAACTCTGCAAAAATTATTATTATTATTATTTTTTAAGTTAAAATGTGTGTACAATTTTGAATGAGGGGGGGAATGAGTATGCCAACCAGTCGACAACACATCAGTAATTTGATTAAGTCTGTTCTGCTGCAAAAAACCTAAACATTGTGAATAATTCAGGGCGAAAATCTTTCGTTTATTTTTATTTTTTTTATTCAAATTAGTACACAATTTTACAAAACTCACCTATTGGCATCTGTCTGATGGTGAAACGCTGACTCTCTGTAGCACTCTTTGTAGTCCGATATCTGTACACAACATACGCACAAAGATGATTTTAAAAATAATACATAATGATAAATGAAATTTAAAAAAGTGAATATACAGATAAAAAAAAGTTTCCAAATCTGGCACAATAAGATCTGCTATTTATGTTGTTGTTGTTTTTAACAAAGTATTAATAAAGGGTTCAAGTGATCAACTGTGGATCCCACAGTTGAGATAAAAACATTTAGAGAAATAGCAAAAGAATGACTATGGAAACACATAAAATAAAACCAATTGTTATTAACACTATTTCATAATACATCCTACCTGAACTGTTAAAAGGATTTCGAGATGATCTCACAACCACATACTTGAGCCTACGAAGAAATAAAAACACAGGCCTGATTAGCATCATAACACACTCACATTATGTTGTTTAGCATTGTTCGTTTCACGCTAGCACACACATACACACAGCTCGACAACGTAAAATATTGACTGTGTAACGCGGACACTTATTGAAATAAGTATAACGTTACTCAAAGTACGCACATGCATTAACGGCGAACAGCGAAAACAACCACCGGCAGAAACTGGGAAGCAGGGATAACGTTATGCTTTCGGCCTCCGCGCCAGAGAGTTCCATAGACAGTGAGAGTTCAAACTCATGGACCTTCCTCCACCATCAATGTCCCGGGCAAACATGCATTATAGGAGATGTAGTTCATCCAGGAAACCGCTGATAACGTTAACGTTAACTTACACCGTTGTAAGATGAAGTAAGGTAACGTTAACTTAACGTCAACGTATTTGTCACATTCAACAACTTCTAAAATTATAATTACTTGGATTTGTAAACTATTTACAACACATATTCACATATTTTTAGAACCGTTTATATATATATAAAATATAAAAAAACGTTAGAGTTACTTACCAAATCAGGGCTGATGATAAGACGGCGCTTAAGAAAACGAGGGCAATAAGACTAATGAAAATAACTGAGGTGGTGGTGGTTTGAAGCGGGGGGATAAAAGTGCGCATTCCAAACAAATAAAAACAAATTAAACTGTGTTCCACATCCACATGGGCTGGCCAAAACTTCCCCGCATCAAGGCAAATTCAAGATGGCTGACTCCGCTTTCCTGAGGGAGAGATCAGACCCACCCACCAGAACGTCATGACGTCGATAACGTCATGACACTACTGTATGGTTCCTAAACTTTTTGAGCGTTCCACACAAATTAGCTGTAAAATATTGAGCCCTATTCAATTAAAGTGGCATAAATCTCAACAGAGCTCAACACTTTATAGTTTGGTCAACTGCACAACGACATTTGACTGTTATGACCTTAATAGTTATGAGCTAGTACAACTGTTTGGGATTACAGTGTAGTAAGAATTGTATTTCTGATATGTGAAATTGGAATTTCAACTAGTAAGAAATCAATTCTTGATATCAACAATTGATTTTGAATGGCAGCCTATGGTGACATTTCACTAGTGAAAATACAATTACAGATAAAGAATTATAGTTTTTACTAGTTGAAATTCAATTCTTGATATCTAGAATGAGCATTTTAACTAGTAAAAATGTAATTGTTGATATCAAGAATTAGCATTGTTACTAGTGGAAATGTAATTTCTGATATCAAAAATTGCCATTGTTACTAGTATAAATCTAATTCCTGATATCAATAACTATAATTTGAACTAGTGAAAATTGAATTGTTGATATCAAGAATTCATATCCTGGAAATTGATCAAAGTTAAAACGGCTTGCCATAGTCTCATATCTCACATCTCACATCTCACATATCATGTCTCACATATGATATGTCTTACCTTTCAAGCATTGTGGAAGCAAAATGACTAAACAAAAAATAAACTAATACAGCCATGGTATCTTTGCAAGCACAGACTGTTATCTAGAGAAGATAAAAGACATTAAATCTCTCAATAACTTTGCATTTCTTGACACTTTAATCAGTCATGACAAAAAATATCAGTAGCCTACCATGTAAAATCTGCAAGTGTTTACCTGCTAAACACTTCGCAAAACAATATTTGCAAACATAGTAAAACATTAAAGAAAGCAGCATTCCACCGTTAAACAATGCACAATTCGGTTTCACTTATTTTTCCAGTGCTATTCAACACGAACACAGTCTCACACCAGAGATCAGGCTGAATTGTTCTGTTTTTGACAACAGTGACTTTAAACTTCTCATATGGAGGAATCAGCACCTCTTTCTCATCAGGATACTTTGAGAAATCTGTTACATCAGCACCTTCACAAGTGTAGATTTCAAAACAAGATTACGGGGGTACGGGGGTACCACTGCTTGGGCAGGCTCTGTGGGAACTGAAACAGAAGGAAGGTGAGGCTTGAGGAGTGAAACATGGTAAACTGGATGAATTCTGTAGTGTGCTGTGAGTTGGAGGAGGTACGTGACCGGGTTGATCTGCCTGATGTTGTTGAAGGGGCCAATAAATCTGAGACTGAGCTTCTTGCATGGCAGGCGCATCCTGATGTCTGACCAGGTTGGAAAAAGGGAGTTTCAGAGCGTCGAAGGTCGGCTGTCATCCTGTGCCGGCGCACTGCCTGCTGCAGTTGATGGTGTGCTGCATCCCATATTGCTCAACAGAATCCAGTGCAATATCCAATGGAAAAATATGTCCTGCAGGCGCAGTAGCAGCTCTGTGATCCTGCAGCAACAGGAATCATAATGATCACATCATCAGTATTCATGTCTGTAATATTCATACTAGAACACAAGCTTACCTGTCCTAGAGCAGCTAAAATGAGAAGAAGAGCTTCAATGATCAGCAGCATCTTGATTTTAATAAAATCCCCCCAGATGATCTAGTAGATCTCTAGTGATGAACAGAGGCTGGAAGACAAGCACAACAGGGTTTAACAAATACAAAACATATCACTGCAATAAGAATGTACATAGCTTTGCACATCATGTGCTTACCAACACAAAACAGTTTCATATAATTGTTTTACCTTTTACTTTAAAGGAACACGCCAACTTTTTGGGACTTTAGCTTATTCACCGTATCCCCCAGAGTTGGATAAGTCCATACATACCCTTTTCATCTCTGTGCGTGGCGTAACTCTGTCTGACACACCCACCGCTAGCCTAGCTTAGCACAAAGACTGGAGGTAAACGGCTCCAGCTAGCATACTGCTCCCAATAAGTAGCAAAATAACGCCAACATTTTCCTATTTACATGTTGTGATTTGTATAGTCATAGCGTGTACAAATAACAAGGTCACATGAGACACAGCCATCTTCCAACCGTATACATACTGGGAACTATATTCTCAGAAGGCAAACTTGCTACTTGGGCGGAGTGATTTGCTCACAGCACCTGAGAAGCCCCGTGGTGAGGAGCAGAGTTCGCTCAGAGTTGGAGTAAATCTCTCCGCAGAAGTAGCAGTGCTTCGTGCAAATCAATGTATTGTTTTATGTGAATGATTAGGCAGGATGATTTTCAGATCATTTTGAAGGAAAAACTCTAGGTGGCAACATCCATTAGTCAAAAGTCTTGTAGACACATATTTAGTATGTGTTTTGTGGCCTTATTTCAGATTTTCTCAATAACCATGCATAAACATTATTCTCTCAAAAATACAAACATGTGCATACATGTTGCTCACATATTATTATAGTATTATACTATACTAATGACTGTACTAATAGTCTCCCGGGCAACCTGTTTTTTAAATTCTCTGACGACTCTGCCATTCTTAGTCTGCTTCACCAGAACTCAGACCCATCACTGTATTTCTCAGAGGTTAAACAATTTGTTGTGTGGTGTGACAAGAACTATCTCACCATTAACATAAAAAAAAACTGAGGAGATGGTGTTTGACCCTCGGTTGGTGGGGGATCATACCCCCTTGTCCATTCATAGGGAGGAGATCAAACAGGTCACTTCATACAGGTATCTGGGTATCCACCTGGATAACCTCTTAATACCCAGGGGGCAAAACACCTGTTTTTTAGGAAATCAGACATGGGCTGCTGTAAAAGGTTGTCATATAAAAATTAAATCTATGATGTCTGAGGATCACAACCTGGGTGGACAACCCGGTCAACAAGCTGCTGGAAACTTGTAATTAGGGTCAAAACAATGCTACCTCAAATTCTGCTTTAACTCCCCGGAATCACCCAAACATGCTAAAAAGGTTTAATTATATTCATGAATCCTGAGCCATATCTCCCTGATACTTTATGCTAGAAACAAACTGAGCACACCTTTCAAAAGAGTGGAAGATAAGCTTCCATCTGATGCATTGATTGTACATGTAATTAGAATGTAAGAGTTAACAATGCCTCTTAATTCATTGGGTGATACTGGGGAGTTAACCAGAAATGTCCCGCCGGCGGGTAAAAAGTAATAATCAAATTACTAAGCAACCACTGAATGGAACAGCACAAATAGGCATCATTTTAAAGCTTAGAATCTCAGCTTTTTAATGCATCTAATCACTTTGATCAACTCCTAATGAGTGCTGAGTTATTCCTCTAAAAACGAGTGTACACCCCGTAGGCGCCACCTAGCTGCAAAATTAATAATCATAATATTTAAAAAAAATATTACCTTGATCAACTTAAAGGTGCAATGCGCAAGTCTCTGAGTTTTTGCAGAACTATGCCCCCTCTGGCAACAAGCGAAACTGCAACCAGAGGTGTGCACGCTCATGGCCCACACACACGCACGCTTGCACGAGCAACTGATAAACTTTTTATGTAGCACTCCTGTAAGGGAGCACGTTTATCAATAAACAGTCAGACGAGATGCTTCATATCCAGAGTTTTTACTTGGAATGAATTGTGGCAATAAATGAACAATTATTACACTCAACAATGCATGAGCTCTCTCATTTATATAATGTTATACACAAGTGCATGAGCTCATATGTACTTCCCCTTTAAATCAACGCATCCCATGTTCACCGTGAATAAATGAGTGCACTTAAAGTAGTGCGCATCCTAAAACAGCGACACTCTCTATATTCACAAGCCCCAATCTCACATAAAACACGTGACAACACAGATCATACATCGACCTTTAACTAAACAGGGCAATTTAAATAAATTCAACCGTATACATTTAATCACCCTACCGTTACATACACACATGAACGATTTGCATGCAAACCGCGTGCTCCCCAGCTGATAACTCTAGCATTTTACATTGGATTCGCCCCGTATCGCACTTCACCCAATAATACAACACAATACCTAGCAAAAATACATTTAGCCAACTAAAAGCCAACTGAGGATCCCGTTTGAGCCCTAGAGCAGACCGGAGATCTCTCCATTTGTTGAAAGCCTTCCTGGTGTTGACTCTCGTCTTATTCCGACGCCTGTCTGACTCCAATTTGGCCCTTTTGGTGGCACTAGACAAAAGTTTTCTTTTCTTTTTCTTACGTGGAGTTTGCGTTGGGGTTTGGAATGAACTACAAGCCGGTCTCTTTGAATCCATCTTCTACTTTTGTCGAAAGTTGACTAAAGTTTTGTCGCTCGAGTTGTCTTCGCTGATACGGAGAATGGCGGCGAATACACAAACCTGCCAGACATAGCCAGGTGAGCGTGAACGCACATGACGTCACGCCCAGTCTCAAATTCCGTCCCGGATCCCTCTTATTTATTTTACTGTACAGGATTATAGAGGCAATCGCAGTGATCAGAGAAGGGCTCATTCAGCCCATCAGGCAATTGTTTAAGCATGTATGGGTTAGAAAAACGGGTATTTTTAACATGAAATGTTGCGCAATGCACCTTTAAAATAGATGTCATTTGAAAGCTTAGAGTCTGAAATTTACAATGAATGTAGCCAATTTCATAAACTCCTAAGTAGTGCTGAGTTATTTGCTGATAAATAGAAAAAAAAATCATAATTTATAAACTACTTTTTTGTACTACATACTGCAATATGTCAAATATATCATACAGCTCAGATAGTCCTGTGTCATATGTCATTTGAAAGGTCTCAATGAGTAGAATACAACAAGCATAATTGTTTCAGGCTTTTTACTAAACTCGAGCAAGGTTTTTGTAAAATAAGCCCTCAAGAGACCCATGTGTAAACCATATATGGATGCTGAATTTTAGACACATTTCCGCTTGTAACCTCATGAAACATGCTCCGATTGTGGAAAATGACACAATATTATTTACAGCAGATGCTTACAATTAAAATGAGTCCAAACTCAACATAATCCATCACTCAGAACTAAAGATATTCCTCATGGAGTTCTAACACACAAAAAATCCACAGACACACGTAGCCAGCAAGGTAGCTTAGACTTGGCCTTTTTACTCGTATCTTCATGAAACATACATCGATCATGAAAAATGACACATCGTTATTTACAGCAGGAGCTCACAATTAAAAAGAGCCCAAACTCAATATATTCCATCAATCAGATTTAAAGATATTCCTCATGGCGTTCTAACACAAAAAAATACCTCAGACGCACCCTAGCCAAGTATATACTCATGAAGCACTCGTGTTTGGTTTTCAGTTATAACTTCACGAAGCATGCACAGATCGTAGAAAACTGCACATCATTATTTTATCTCAAAAGAGCCCAAACTCAGCGAAATCCATGACTCAGATCTAAAGATATTACTCATGGAGTTGTAACACACGAACCCCCAAAGGCGCACATAGAGTATTCATTATAGATGTAGCACTTATGTCGCGTTTTAACTCATAACTCAATGAAGCATGCATCGATTGTGGAAAATGGCATATCATTATTTACAGCAGATTGTTAAGATTAAAAAGAGCCCAAACTCACCATAATCCATCACTCAGATCTAAATATATTCCTCATGGCGTTCTAACACAAAAAAAATACCACAGATGCAGCTATGAAGTAGCAATAGCAGTGATGCTATATTGTTTTGATGTGACGTTTCAGCTCATAACTCAATGAAACATGCATGGATTGTGAAAAATCAAACATCTTTATTGACAGTAGATTCTCACGATTACAAAGAGCCCAAACACAACATAATCCATTGCGTTTATCACGAGATATTCCTCACGAAGTGATGCATACTTGGCTAAAAAACAATTATCATCCTTCCGGGGTGAAAAGTGTTTTCCAATTTTCCCGGAACCATCCGTGCTCGTTTTCAAACGTGGAATAACACAAAATATGTATCATCTTAAAGCTTAGAATCTCAGCTTTTTAAAGCATCCAACCACTTCGATCAACTCTGAACGAGTGCTGACTAGTCTCTCTAAAATATTCTGCGAAAATATTCATTATCATATTTTTCAAAAATATTGCCTTGATTCAAACAAAATTGGTGTCATTTGAAAGCTTAGAGTCTGAACTTTACAGTGAATGTAGCCAATTTGAAAAACTCCTAAGTATTGCCGAGTTATTTGCTGATAGATAGAATATATATTTTTTTTATAATCTATAAAATACTTTTTTGTACTATGTACTGCAATGTGTTAAAAACATCATACATCTCATGAAACATTCAAAAATCGTTGAAAATGGCACTTCATTTTTTACAGCATATTAATACAATTAAAATTAGCCCAAAATGAACTTAATCTATTGCTTTTATGACAAGATATTCTTCATGGTGAAACAATTTAAAAAATGCCCATGAGGGGGCGTCAAGGTCTCAACAAAAAGGCTATATTGGTTCCAAATGCTGTAACTTTTGATTACTTTATCTGATCACCACAAAATTGTATCCAGATGCAGCTCACATTTAGGGGTACTTCCCCAAAAATAATTTTTCCACCACCGTATTTCCTTCCCAAGTTATTGCATGTCAAACAAGAGAGATATGCAAAATCATAATAAAAATTATATATATATGTTTGTATTTATCAGCAGTTTCTCGGTAGGAGAATTTCCAAATGTAATGTAATTTATATTTTCAAAAAATTTGAAAAGAGTTCTATCAAACGATACCCACCTTTTGACTCTCCTTGTTATAGTTTTGGAGTTATGAGTCTTTAGTTTTGTGTGTGTCACTCAGACAAAACAACTCTAAAAATGCCTTCAGGGTTTAAGGGGTTAAAGCAGAATTTGAGGTAGCATTGTTTTGACCCTAATTACAAGTTTCCAGCAGCTTGTTGACCGGGTTGTCCACCCAGGTTGTGATCCTCAGACATCATTTCATTTTTATATGACCACCTTTTATAGCAGCCCATGTCTGCTAAACCCCCTTTGCATAAGCTGGAGTGACCATGTAGATTATGTATGTTCCCGTTTACAGCAAAGACTGTATTTTTTACGCAGACTAAGAGTGTTTGGCGTCAGCCAGAACATCATGTTTTTATTTTATCAGGCAGTGATGGAGAGTATTATCAGGTATGGGATGACGGTGTGGTTCGGCAATCTCTCCACGCAGTCCAAGTCAAAGTTGCAGCGCCTGGTACAGACTGCTATGAAGGTGATGGGGAGGACTGAAAAGCTCTCCCTTCAGGCCATCTATGAGCAATCTGTACTTAGGCAGGCGCGGAGAGTATTGTTAGACCCGTCCCACATTCTTCAAACGGAATATGAGCTCTTGCCTTCTGGCAGAAGGTATGAATCCCTAAAATTAAACTGAACCATTTTAAATACTCCTTCGTACCAGTCTCCATCAAAATTCTAAATCAAAATTTTAAATAGATTTGTACGATTTGTAATAGATAGGCCTGAGAAGTGTGCAATAACTCGGCGTTCTGTATTTTTTCTGTGTGTATGTAGCCTATGTGTACGTTTTTTTCAGCTGTTATTTGTACTTTTTAAATGTGTATCTATTGTCTGTAATGGCAGATGCTTCTATGCACCATGCACTTTTGAGTCCATGACAAATAAAGTATATTCTATTTTATTCTATTCTATATTATGGTAGCCCTGTTTGTGCTGAATAGAGTGTAATGACACCTTTGCCATTCATATGTTTATAAGCAACTGAAAAAAGAACAAATGTCAGGGCATGTCAAAACATCTCAAGGACCCCAAAAACCCCTTAGACCCCAGAGGGATAACTACAAACTTACCTGAGAATACTGTTGTCAAACTCAGTTTTCTTTTTGTTATTTCCCAGGAGTTCAGCTGGAACAACGAGAGAAGATCAAGTCAGTCGCTCACAGCCAGATGACTATTCAAGAGATTGGGTTTGTATATCGCAAACCTCATCTTGCAAGCGCATTTCAAATGTTTAGCTTATCTGACCCTGGTCGAGATCCAAGAAATCTCTTAAATTCAGAAAGCCTGCCTGCCAAATGGATACTTAGCAAGATTGCAAACCTGGTACAGCACTCTCTACAAATAAAAACAGACAGAAACGCTTACAGACCATGATCTCCATGACAAAGAGCACATGATCACAAACATTATTGCAGCTCTGTCAGACTCTGCATAATGTACAATATTTGGAACGTGGAACACAGAAGACGCTGGAGATTGAGAACTGGAGACGAAACGTTGGGGAAGGAACGAGACTGGAGACTGGAGACTGGAGACTGGAGACTGGAGACTGGAGACTGGAGACTGGAGACTGGAGACTGGAGACTGGAGACTGGAGACTGGAGACTGGAGACTTGTCGGGGAGAGAGATCAGGTTAAACCTTCGAATGAACGAGATCAGACGGTGAGCAGAGGTGAGGAGTGTGTGTTTATAGTGGTAGTGATGATGAGGTGCAGGTGTGATTAGTACTCAGGTGAGGGAGTGCGCTGTGATTGGCTGGTGGGAGAGCCTGGCTGATCTGTAACAATCGGAAGATTCAGATATTAATCTAACATTTTTGATAATGTTAGCCAACTATTAATGAGCATAATTGACAGCATGATAATCCACATGATCGCTGACTATGGTGGAATGTTTACATTAAATTAAACTGAAAAATAAGTTATCATTAAAAAGCCAAATTCAGACAGAAGATGTGACTTTGTAAATAGAAATGTTTTCATATGTGTTTTAAATATCAAAGAATTATGACCTGGATTCATTTATACAAAGCTATGTATAAAATAAAAATAATAATAACAATAAAAATCCATACTTAACAACTAAAGTATGGTAAAGTAAAGATGGTGCAAAATAAATCAACATCAGATACATCGCACTATAAAGAGAACAGCAAAGGCCATCTCATTTAAAAAAAAAAAATCCTGAAACAAAATCTGATTATTAAGAAAATAACCAGAGAAAATAATTCTGATTTATCAATCTGACTAATCAAGACACAATACACTGAGACACACAACATGGGCAGCCCTGAACCCGTTTAATAATTTCTATATTTAATATTTATAACTGTGAGATCAATAGATTTGAATCACACACCTTCTGTAAGACCCCAAATGAAAAATCCAAATATTTGGAAGAAACATGAAGAAACCCAAGAGTCCTGAGACACCTTTGATCAATTATTTTTAGTAATAACTGTTGTCTTGACTATTTAAAAAATATATATATTTATCTATTTATTTCATTACCATGCAAACATTATTTTATTTTATTGTGTTTGTTGTTCTTGTTCACAAATATCGAGTCATCACATAGATATTTTCACTCATCCAACGTTGTAATGTTAAAGGATTTTTGTGACACTTGTTTGTTTACATTTACACATTTGGCAGATGCTTTTGTCCGAAGTGATGTACTGCATTCAGAAACTTTTTTTGTTTTATCATTTCATGTAGCTCAAACAGCACAACGCTAGCAACGCCAAGGTCTTGGGTTCAAATCCCAAATGCGCAGGCTCAACTGTTGATGGTTTTATGGTTGATTTATATTGTCAAAGCTCAATAAAAAACTCTATTTATGAGGATCATACATTGAATAAGTACCTTTTGAACATACCTGTATTTTATGAATTACCGTTGATCATAATGCAGAGTGAAAGTAGAGATACACATGCTGCAAAACAGAGAATCAACACTTTTGTGTTGAGCAAAGAAACCTGAAAGAAAAAAAAAAGAAAAAAACATGCAAGTTGTCCAAACCGTCCAAAAAAACAAAACAAAACAAAAATGTTCAAAGTATTTGGAAGAAAGAAGACAGGTTCGGCTTGCTAGACTGTGTTTTATTCAACAATAATAATGCAAGGCACTTGTGCTCTGCGCGCATCAGACTCTTTTCTCAGATCAAAAGTAAACTCAGTGTTCTCAGTCAATGGCAATCCACACACACACACGAGTCCTCAACTCTTTCTCTCCCTCGCTTCCCGTTTCAAGGTGGCTTTATCGGGTCTCCCCACGCCGATTACTGCAACGAGACACAGGTGTTTTTGTCATTTTGCACTTGACCTCGTCTCTTGCCTCTCTCTGGCTGCTGAACCACGCGCCCACGCATTTGGTGGATTTTGTCTCACAGCTCCCGGGCTTTATTTTGAGACAACATTACGAAAAATCTGAAAAAACAAGGGGAAGGAGAAGGAAGCGGGGAAAACAGCGGGTGACCCAGATTCCTCTGCCCTCGGTGATCCTTTGTTCCCTGAGGAACAAAATGGATGAACTGCAGGGGTAAGGACTGCATTGAAGGATTTGGAACACTGTTTCATTTGGACTGAAAGGCAGGTGCCATTTCTGTTGCTAGTACCATTTTTGAAGTGGTGCAAAAACTACAGTTGATTTCACCTGAAGCACCGAGTTTTATATTGGGCGATTTTAACGTGTCGCTGAAAAAAGCACTTACACACTATTATCAATACGTCACCTGCCCAACCAGATGGAATAAAAAAACTAGATTCGTGTTATGGGTCAGTGAACAACGCTTACAAATCACTTCCACTACCTCCATTGGGCCCGGCTGATCACAACTGTGTGTTTAAAGAGAGAGAAAGTACAAACAAAGGATGTAAAGGTTTTGGCTGAAGAATCTGTGCTATGAAAGATCTGGTGCTTGAAAGCAATATGTTTAAAATATGTTTTATTTTCTTCCTTTGAGAAAGAGTGCTGTTGAGCAGCAGCTATCCAGCTACCAGTTCTGATTAAGCCAAAAAAACATCACCATGGAGGGGGGGAAAAAAGCATCTCTAATGGGAGTTATATGAAACTGCACAAAAAAAAAAAAAAAAAAAAAAAAAAACCTGTGTAAAGACATGTTTTATCTACAACATACACTTTGTTTCTAAAAAGAAATTGGTTAAAGGCATCAAGCTGCTCTGGATTTTTGACTCAGTTGAATGACTGTCAGAAATGTAAACAGATGCAGGTTTCATTGGGGGTTATTGTGTGTATTTCCTCATATTTCTAAAGCAACGAAAGTTAAATCTCTCTGCAGCTCATCTGTTATTTTTCCATTTTTGCTTACCTCTCATTGGACACAACTAAATACATTTCAATAATTTAATCATTTTATTTGTTTTAAACTTCAAAGACATACAAAACGGAACAATTCCCAGATTATGGAAGAAAAATTATGTCAAATGTTTTTTGAAATAAAAAGCCTGTTGAATTGCACTACTTGAAAAAAAATAGGCCTTACATTAACCATGCTTGCATGTTGATGCATTGTATTTTTAGGGCTTGCACTTTTATCGGTCCATTTTATTTTATTTAAATAAAATGGACCGAAAAATGCCTGTTGAATAGGTTGTATTTTTAAAGAGTTTGAATATTTTGGAAGTGAAATATGAAAGGTGAATATGGATTATTGATTTTTTAATCATGAAAATGTGTTTGAAATGTTTTTAATTAAAATATTCACAGCTTAAATATTCAGCCATGTTGAATTTCAGCCCATAAAAGTGCAAGCCCTAAAAATACAATGCATTAAAATGCAAGCATGGTTAATAAAAGGCCTATATATTTTTTTTCAAGTAGTGAAATTCAACAGGCTTTTTATTTCAAAAACATTTGACATTATTTTTCTTCCATACCAGATAAGCTGTATTAATACAACAGAACTTGGGCTAGTTCAGTACATATTTCTTAAGGTGAGTTTATTCTTAAAAATCTCATTTCTGTGCATGCCTGGAAGCCTTGGCTATACATTTTTTTAGTGGGGCATGTTGTCACACATTACATAACATTCATTAAAAAAGCAACAACAAAAAAATTAAAATGGTAACACAGAATATCAAAATATTGTTTCTGTCGAACAAAAAAAAAATATATATATATACAACTACAGCACATAAACAAAAACAGAGCATCTGGTCAAAATAAAATCTCTTTGCAAGTGCATGATTTATGTAAATGACACCTCATACTCAAAGGTAAGTATTAGTCCTGTCTGCTGTTAGCTCATAATTTCACAGCAAATTACTGGATAGAAATATGACACTATAAATTATGATATAGGCTATATAGAATCAGATTTATGACATTCAAAGATTTTCTCAGCTGGAATCTGTCCATGATCAGAGACAGATGAACGTTTTCTGTTATGCAAAAGACACTTATTCTGAATGCTTCTGAATACTAATTACACATTTACAACAAATAAAGCTGTATGAGATGAATCTAACAGAGGCTGTCTCTGATATTACTGGTAGTTTTGTGACGCGTCACAGTCACATACACGCAGAGTGTCCATTTCACAAAACTCTGTTGTTTTCTGTTTAAGACATCATTTAACATTTTAAATGACTGTAATTACACAAAGACAGAAAAAAAACATTTGTTTCAGTGTCGTAATTTTTAAATCCATGTGACGTCTTACCTGAGGTTCTAGTTTATTTCTGTATTTCTCATCTTTGTTTTTCTTTTGCTTCATTCTGTGTTGAGAACAAAAGTAACAATTTAAGAAAAATAAAGACTTTTTATACACACAATTTACCACAAGTATTACCGCAAGATTGTTTAAAGACATGAATGATGTAACTATTAACAACCAAATTAATGCAATCAAGTGTTTAGTGCAAGAATTACAGAAGAACATCTTGAATATTAGGACTTACTGTTTGCTGATAGACCTCACTGTGTGACAGGAGCAGAAAGAGAGAAAATGTGATTTAGATAATCAGTCAGAATGGGACTAAACTCACTTTTAACTCTGTGGTCATGTGATACATTCTGTGGTTGTAGTCATTTAAAGCAACACTAAGGAACTTTTCCTCTTCGGTCGCCCTACAGGTTGGAAGCGGAATTGTCCATTAACGCTGTCGTAAATAATTTTGCCACCCGCAGCCTACTGTCGCACGCACGCTCGCCGTTTATCTAACACCAGCTTTGGAATGATCGATGTCCACAGACAAGGTAGATACTTGCATGATTTCATGAAAGTATGATGTATTGCGACATCAGAAACGAAGGAAAACGAAATAATGACTATTGTAACGCTTGACGTAAAGCAAGTCAAATTTGTAATTTTCTTATGTCTCATTGGAACTACAGAAACGCGACTCGGTTTGGCAAACTTGTATGGTGTGGTTATAGCAGATATAGGGACGCAAAGCGAATCCAGAAGTGCCTTTCACCCTGTTACGACTTGATGAACCACTGATACGATTTTGGAAAAATTATTTTAAGGTAAAAAATTGTCCTTAGTGTTGCTTTAATATGTTTAGATTGATAGTTCAGTGCATCATTTAATTCCACTGCAAGTTGTCATTCAGAATAACAGATTTTAATGTTTCTTCATGTTATTTCCTGGGGACACTTACATGCTAATGGCCACATACATAAAGCTGGAGTAAAAAGCTTTCTAACTTGAAAGGCGCAACAGCAAATGAACACATAGTGTCATTCAAATAAAACTGAAGTGACAAAGCCAGTTTATACTCACAGAAAGTGAATATCTCTACAGCAATGCCAATTAAGATAAAGAGGCATTCAGAGGGGAAAACGACCATCCTCAGATCTTCAATTGCACGTTTACCGTTTACTAAGAACAGACATACAATAACAGTGAAAACAACCATATTTAGGCTTCATCAACTTGACTGCTATGTTGGAACATACTGTATTCAGGCTGATTCTTTTACAGCTAAGAAACCTAAAAATCAAACAAGGGCCTGTAGTAGAATCCGTGTCACTCCAGGTCTTGTGACATTACTCTCTTTCTATTCTGATCCACGGGTAAATCATCTCATCACCTGCTTGAAGGATCAGTTCTGTCATCAGTCCAGTAGAATTCACTAGAACAAGAACTACTGCTCCAAACAGGTACAAAACATTGACACGTGGGAAATCTGAAACAAAATAAAACATTTTAGTAAAATAAAAATAAATCTACTTTAGTCACATAACATTTGGAATAAATTGACCTGTTAGTTAACTGTGAACAAAGTTCTGATGAATATTTAATGTTTTACTTTTTATTGTCATGAGGAATCTTACTCGTTACATTACTGTTTTACTGCTGATACAAATAACTCATTTTAAAAACATTGTTACTTTTTATGTAACACTTTACACACTTTTGCATTAAAAACTGAGGGGGTAGAAGGACTAGTTTGTTTTATGAGTTTGATGAATTAAATAATCCAATTGTAAGGGAAGTTAACAGAATGAATCTTAAATTAAACACAAACTGTAACAGTATTGCCTGCAACAAATCTGCTTCTATCTGACTGAAGAAGCATTAGAGATATTAGATAATGATCACATGCTCTCAGAGATCAGGGAACAAAGAGTAGGGGAGCGCGGGGCACAACCTAACGCGGGGCTAGTTGTAACACGCTTGTTTTAAATACTTCCGCACATGCTTGGATGACAAAACTTTGTGTATTTACTAGTTGCCATATCAACACTATATAGAAAAAAAAAAATTTGATTGGAAGACATCCATAGACATTTATTAAACCATAGCAAAAGTAAATTTCTTACTTAAGTTAATTTTTCATCTCTATTTTTTGTGTTTATTTAAAATAAGACAAATCTGATATTATTTTAATCTCCAAGATGTTATTTAACAGTTGAGATAGTTATTTAATGCTTCGCTAACTAGCAGAAGACACTAGCAGGGTTTAAATCCCAGTTGTGCAGGCGGGGGCATGTTGTAACACTGCGTTACAATGTGCCCCTTTTAGAAATATGCTATTATGTTCTATACTTTTATTAATTTTATTGAGAAAACGTGAGAAAAAGGTGAATAAAGACTGAGAGTCAATGTTCAGAAATTACTAATTATTTATTTGTTTTGAACTATGTTGTATAGCTGTGTTTTCATGTGTTCGTAGTCAAAACGCAAAAATGAGTTTATATTTAATTATTAAAAATTGCCATTATTTTATATGAAAAAGTTTTTGAATTGTATTTTATTTAGAAAATATTTTAGTTTGTCTTGTATATTTTTTTTATTAGATCAGATAACATTTTAAGATGTCATATCATGTTATGTTACAATGTGCCCCACACATGTTACAATGTACCCCATTTATGGGGCATGTTGTCACATTTCACTTCCATTCTTCCGGGGTATATCAAGAAAAAAGTATATACTGTATTAATAAAACAAAAACACATAATTGTACTAGACATGTGGGAAATTAATGTGGGAAAAAATAAATACTCTGAACCATAAGTAGATTTACACAAACTGAGAAAGTCAAAAAGCGTTACTTTGTGCCCCGCTCTCCCCTATACAGTGCATTTCCAGTTTGGCTGCTACAACATCAAACATCAAATCTCACAGACTGAAAAACTGAACCAGATCCTCAAGCTTTCTAGACATCACTAACAAGAGACATAACAAACGGAGGTGAAGAAACGTTGATACGCTACCAAGATAATCAAATGAAAAGCGTATCATCACCAACGCAAACCGATCTGCAATGAATTGAATGAAAAGTGTCTATTGTAAGCGTAAGAATAAAAATAAAAAATCAAAGTCTAATCATACAATATAAAGAATAATTCAACAATAACTTAAATGTGAGAAAAAAAAGCATACTTTGATTCAAAACTCAACATGACTCATGATGTAACTCTTTTTTCTATTAATCTCATTTCACTCTGCTTGTGGCCTTTCAATAAAAGCATGATTCTCACTTTTTTTTTCACAGTTTTTAGCAAAACTTTCTTACTGTCTGCCAAGTGTGCACATGCTAACTGGTGGTCTATCTATGGTCCCAGAATTTGGTGTTCATGGAATCGAATTTGGAATCGGGACATTAGTACAGATTCACAGTTGTTTCACATTTCCTCAACTTATTAAAGATGTATTTTTCATGCCCTGGAAAAGAGTCTATATCTTTGCCTGACCTGGTGTTGTTCAAGAACATTGAACTAAATAGAAACTGCATACAAGTATATTACTCTTACTAATTTTGCTACATTTTTCTATGGCAGAACTAGTAAGAGTAGTATGCTAGTATGTGGTTCTGAATTAAAGGTATAGCGGAGGATGTTTTACTTCCTGGTGGGTAGTCTAAACTATTGGTCCTCCTAATTGTCAATCATTCTGGTGAATCAATCAAACTTTTCAAAAAGTGGAGAGGGCGGGTCTTATCTAAAATTTGGAAAGATCCTCCGCTATACCTTTAAGCAATTGATTGACATCTACCGGGAAGATGCTAAAGTTTCTTTATTGTGTGAGATTGTTCGGTGGAGACAAGTTCGGTGGAGACAGTAATGCTGTAAATGAATGATACTTTTGGGGTAATTAATATATATAAAAAGTCAAATCATTTATAAAGCGATTTTAACAATACAGATTGTTTCAAAGCAGCTTTACAGTGATAATAGGAAATTAAAGTAACAGAGATTGTTTTGGCTTTACAGCAGGTCTAGAATACAGTTTTTGTCCAGCTAAAGTATGTTTTTGATTGATTCACTTTCGTTGCAAAGATCATTAGTTATTAACTTAGGGGCCGCTTACATGACACTGTTTTAACTGAAAACAGAAAACTTTTAATGCGTTTTGGCCGTTCATTTGCACGACAACAGTGTTTGGTGGCTCGAGAACGCAAACTATGAAATTGGTTCCAAGGTGCAAGTTTTGAGAACATTTGAAAACGTTATCATCTTCATGTAAACTTCAAAAACGTGAATCTGTGAAAACAGTGACGCCTTACACATGCATATCACGTGTTTAGTCTATAGCTAAGAAAGGTATAGTCACTTTTCTGGTTTGTTGTTTTAACTAATTTATTCAAATGTCCTGAGGCCTTTTCCTCTGTCCTTATATATAGCTGTCAATGATAAAAATTATCCATGTTGCAAAAAAAAAAAAAAACACCTTGGGAGTAAATACTTAATAGAGGCACTGTATATATATATATATATATATAATTTTATTTTTTATATAAGTTATTTTAAATCCTAATAATATCAGGAATATAATCATACCTTTTTCATGTTCCAGTGTTTTGAAGTAAATATAGTACAAGGGGAAAAGAGCTGCATTCACAACTAGCATGATAACTAACCGTACTATATTCCCAATCCATTCTGAACCTGAAAAAAACACATTTGCATTATTTCTTATATTAACATAAATGTAGTCTGTAGAGGTATAAACCTTAATTTGAGCATTAATGGTAAAAAAATGTATAATAATAATTAAATCGAAACATCAATACATCTGCGCATTCTTTGAATTTCTCATCAGTTTTGACTGGACAGGACCATCAGCATTACTGTTTAGCTAATATTCTTTATGAGATTTTACTACTGTACCATTTAGAATTTATGAAATCAACTATAGTCCTGAAGACTTAATCTCTGATCTTTTTCAAATGTATCACATTTAGACTTACCTAAGATAAACTCATCATGTCTAACAGAAGCTTGAACATTTATAAAACAGCAGTATATTCTTATGCTTCTTCAATTACTGCAAAAAGCATAACATACATCATCAAATACTCACAGAAGCGTAGACATGTAAGGTACCATTCCTGATCCGACAGCAACACGATCAGTGGCAAAGCTCCAGTGACAAAAAATGCTAAAAATAGTTTGGGCTTTACTGCAAGATATACTGTATAAAAGGAAACATATCTGAAGATATAACACTACAAAATACACTTTATTGCCAAAGGTTTTAGGACGTCTACCTTTACATGAACATGAACTTTGATGACATCCAAATCTTAATTCTGTAGGATTTAATATGGAGTTGGCCCACCATTTGCAGCTACAGTATTTCAGCTTTCACAGATGGACTTATTGCAGAGATGGCAACCTATCACGGTATCACACTTGAATTCACTGAGCTCCTGAGAGCGACCCATTCTTTCACAAATGTTTGTAGAAGCAGTCTGCATGCCTAGTGCTTGATTTTATACAACTGGAGCCATGGAAGTGATTGGAACACCTGAATTCAATGATTTGGAGGGGTGTCCCAATACTTTTGGCAATATAGTGTATATTAAGTATTCTCTGTGTTATGAGTGTGAAGGTGATTACTGCACATCTGATAATTATAATCACATTATACATACTGTATTACAGTAATGAAGTTAATTAGGTTATATATTTTGATTCAGTATATTTATCTTTTCTATATCCTCTACTTTTCATTTATCATAAATGAGACGATCAAGTTACCTATTTTAGCAGCTCCAAAACAGTAGAACACAAGAATAAATTGTAGTAAAGGCAAAACACGACAGCTTGCAAGCTCCCAACCCTCTAATACATGTTTTATCCGTTTACGAGCCTCGACATTGCTTGACTTTTTCTCCACAATGATGTTAGTTATTCCTAAACACAAAATTCATGATCAAAACACACATAAATATTTCAGAAATATTCGCATAAATTATCTTGCAAAGCTGATTGAACAATAAGGAAACACATCACTATATCAACTAAAAGTGAAGAAGACAGATCATTGAAAGCTGGTTTGCAGAGTTTTTTGATAAGGGGGGAGTGAAAAAACTGCATTCTGGCCTCTGTATAAGACAGAACTGCAGCCATGATTGCATATAAATTAATATGATATTCATAAAGGACAGATATGGTTCCCTTTCCGTCAGTCACATTCAATGTTATGTCGAATGATGACATATAGGGTCTAACTTGGGAGCCCCAATCACATCGGTGTAGAAAAACGGCCAATGAAATTGGTGAGTGAGATTTGCATGCCGAGCCACTCCCCCGGACATACGGGTTTATAAGCAGACTGGCAGCTCACTCATTCAGATATTTGCTTTGGAGCCAAGTGGCCATTTTATGAACTATCGCTCTTCCAATTCACCTCTAAAAGACGTAATCCCTCTTGCTGGTGATACTCTGGCACATTCAGAGGTGTTTCACTGACGTATTTGCACAGATAAGTGCAGTGATTCCCCCCTGAGCGCTTCAACAATAAAAAATGGACAATGAGCATCTTTTCAAAGAAAAGGAGGACAGCAGAAGGGAAATGCTGTCTCCAAAAAGAGGTTGGTTTACTGGAAAGTGGATGCCATCGTCTTGGCGTACCAGTCCCAAGGCAAGCCATACCCCCTCTGAGTGTGGGCTCACTCCACTGTGTTGACTCCTCCTTGGTGTTTTCGCACAGCACCTCTCTGATGGACATCTGCAGACCAACAGGCTTGGCAAGAAATAACACCTTTGCGAGGTTCTCTCCAGGTTGAGATGGTTTATTTCCATGTTTTGTGTATAAACATGTAAAGAGTGGGAAGACTGGCTTGGTGTCTTGCTTGCAGCGCCATTCCCCTTTAAGTGGGACACAAGCGCTTTCTAAGCTTTTAAGATAAGTTCCCCAGCTGGCGAAACATGGATTGAATTGTCTCCCAGCATCCTTCAGCAGTTAGACATGGCGGAGGCGCCCGACGCCAGGCCCAGTACTCGAGATGCATCCCCAGTCGGTCAGTCCTCCGGTAATCCCAGGTGTTTTCTTCAACAGTACGGTCTCCCCATCAGTAAACCAGTGTCTTTCCCTTGGCAGATTCTGTTCTGCTCTGTCTCTGCGGCTGTAGTAGTTCCATCCTTTTCTAGGCAGGACCTACCCGAGAGACCTTTCCATATGTAGCACTGCCCCACATGTCAGTCCATTCGTATATCCATATGTTTCCCCCTACATGTAGGAAGTAGCTTCAGTACCATCACTTTCTATTTGGATGAGGTACGCTTCCCCAGCTTTAACAAACTATGGTCATGGCTAAAAAAAAAATGGGAATAGAGAACCGAAGCACACTTCCCTTGAGGTAACATACAAAAGGAACAGCAGCTACGACTGTCTCCATGGTAAGCCCTGTTTCTTCCACCCCATAGGCATGGAGGACAAAAATTTTGGGCTTACATGGGGAGCTGGGTAGGTTATGATTTAGAGACAGCAGTTGCCAAAAGGGCAACTGCTTCCCAGCATCTGCAGCTCCAACACTCGTAACACAGTTCAGTGGTTGTGTCGCATTCAATAGGGACCCCATATGTCGTCATTCAACATAACGTCTCGGTTACTGATGCAACCCTCGTTCGCTGATGGAAGGAATGGAGACATTATGTCCCACCTGCCACAACCTTGAACCAGCCCGCTGAATGGCCAGGACCATATCTCTGCTCCTCAGCATAAAACTGAATGACTGAGCTGCTGGCCGGCATTTTGGCAGTTTTTCTACTACACAGAGGTGACCCCGTATGTCAACATTCAATATAACAAGGGTTTTGTCAGTAACCGGAATGTTCCTTCATCAGTGGTCAGTGTGGGAAAATGGCCTTTAAAAATATAAGATTGTAAAATATAAAATATAAAAAATATATATAAAATATAATAAATAAGATTGATGATCTGTACAAAAGTGTCTCTTCATATATAAAATGTTCCTACCTTTAATTACTTTAATTAGACACAGCAGAAGCATTAACACAAAGAGGGCTGTTAACATTGCTTTATCAACTTCTGTATATTGTACAATTGTTGACCAGCTGCGTCTGAGAAGAACTATATAGCACAGACACACATATAAATGTACCAGTAAATATTATTGTGAATTATTGATCATAAAAGTAAAAATAAAATACTTTGGTGGACTATTTTAATTTACTGACCTGAAAAAAACAATACGTTATAAACAGAAATTTGTATATCAATACTTGAAGTGTCAATCCATCTTCTAATCATGTCTGTGAACATAAAAAAATAAAATAAAAAAATGAATAAATAAATAATAAAAAATACCACAAACTTAACTCTAAAGTTGTAATAACATATTAAAACTATTTAAAATGTCCATATAATGCACAATTTATGACCCTGGACCATAAAACCAGTCACATGGGTCAATTTTTTAAAATTAAGATGTATACAACATCTGAAAGTTGAATAAATAAGCTTTCCAATGATGTGTGGTTTGTGACTGTGCGTTCACACCGGACGCGAATAGCGCGTCAAATTCGCGCCTGCCACGTCTAGTTTGACGCTTGACCACTTTTGTGTTAATTCGCGTGTCAAGAGCGAAATTGACGTGCGTAAAAACAAAAGTTTGAAGCAAAATTTACGCGCGTCAGAGGCGAAAGTTTCGAAACCCGTTGGCGGCCATCTTTTTTAGATGTTTATCGAGCATTAGCATTAGCATTAATCGAGAGAGTCATCGCTCGTATATGGTCTGGAGAGCAGAAACAGCTGCGTTGGGGACATCGTCGCTGTACTCGGGTCCACCAGACCCTCCAGAGGGTTTCAGGAGTTTCACAATTTGCTCCAGGAGCTAGGTTTGGTGGACCTAACGGTGAGGACGCTGACGAGGACAGCGTAGGCCGTAAGGCCTCTGCCTCGAGTGGTCGCTGCCTGACGAGCCCGCGCTCTACAGCCCGGCGCGAGGTTCACCCTCGCCCGCACCCACCTAATCTGTCATTTATTTTTGTTTTGATAATAAATGGAGTCAGCCTCCAAAAGTGAAACCTGTCCTGTGATTTTTGTTTTTATACACTAAATTGTGTTTGTTGTCTTTACATTAGAATAATAATGTTTCATATAATCTAGAATAGATATGGAATAAATAGCATTCAATACAAAATGAGTATCTCTCATATATTGAAATTGAGTTTTTATGTGAAAGATTTGCTTTGTTGTGCATTTTAGTCATATTACAAAATAATTTATTGAGGCCAAACATAAAATAACATTGTAAACTGTCACTTCACCACGTGACAGCAGCAAGCAGGCTCCTGATTGGTTAACGTGGCGCGAATTGACGCAGAAGTTCAGATTTTTCAACTCAGGCGGCAGACGCGAATTCGCATCAAACGCGTGAATGCACAAATAGCACTAATAAAATCATGTATTCGCGTCTACCGCGCCGCGCTCTACGCCTCATTCGCGCCGCAGGAATTTTTTACGCGCGTAACGCGTCTTTGCATTGACTTAACATTAAAATCACTCGCGCCTGACGCGCTATTCGCGTCCGGTGTGAACGCACCATTAGGATGGGACAATATTTGGTCGAGATACAACTATTTGAAAATCTGGAATTTGAGGGTACAAAAAAAAAAAAATCGCCTTTAAAGTTGTCCATTTATGTTCGCGATTGTGCTGCATTTACTCACAAAAATAAATGTTTTATGTACGGTAGGAAATTTACAAAATATCTTAATGGAACATGATCTTTACTTAATATCCTCATGATTTTTGGCATAAAAGAAAAAATAATAATTTTAAACCATACAATGTATTGTTGGCTATTGCCACAAATTTACCTGTGCTACTTGTGACTGGTTTTGTGATCCAGGGTAACATTTATGTTCACCGCATTTGAATAATTACTGATTAATTTTAAAGCTGCAGTCCATAGTTATTCCTCTTTGTCGCCATCTCTGTTCGAAATCTGCAATTGCAGTTATTTGCAGAATTATCAACTTTACGTGCGTTGTGCCTCGGCATGGCACAGCGCGGATGAATCCAATGTTTTGTTAATGTTAATGTTAACAACATCAGCATTGCGTAACTACATTTAATACCCTTCCGATATTTATCCTTGTTTTCACATGGGCCCGGTTGCAGTCTCTTTTTTTCTGTAGCCAGTCCGAAGTCTTTTGCGTTTTACAACGGGTGAATCTCCAGTTGTCACTGGTGATTGTCGTTTGAACCTTTCTGGATCCACCATCAAATTGATAAGTTTAATTATATCAAGTGCAGTGAGAAAAGGTTATAAATCTCCACCTCCAACATCCTCACACGCAATATAGCCTACTAGCCGAGACACCTTTATGTGTACAGATGTGATGTAATGATGCAAAGACATGCTTGAATTTCCTGCGGAAATCCACCAGTACCACTGGAATTAAAAACAATATTACAAGCTTACCGTTTTGAATCGAGCTAAGGCATGCAGATAGTTTTGAACACTGGATGGTTATGTACTTGCTCAAAAATGTATTTTGGATAATTTTTAACGCAAAAAAGTTACGGACTGCAGCTTTAACAAAGGTTCAGGTATAGCAAAATATCCACAGAATAAACCTGGAAAGTCCTTTAAATATGGTGCAGCCCAAAACAGCATCAGAGGCCTCGTAAAGTAAAGAGCACAACAGGAGACCGTCTCATGTAGAGATCCTGAAACACAATCAGAGTTTAATGAATTTACAAATATCTGGAGGAAAGAAAAACAATGTTTAACTCTCTGATCTTGAGTAAGTCCACTGCTACATTATTAAAACATAACACTGAAAAACATTTTCAGTTATCTGGGAAATAAAGCTGATGTTAAAATCAAACATTGTGCTTTTTTTATATTGGTGTCATCTGCTCTACTGAAATACTCACCTTCAGCAAAACCCCAGAGGATGAAAGCAAAAAACAAAATCATATTTGGACAAAACACCAGCAAAACCTGAAGACGCAAAACTAGAGTAAAAAACAAACAAACACCATCAGTAAGGAATGAAACAAATCAAATTGGAAACATTAAAATGTTTTGAACATCTATAGACATGAAAGACCTTCATTATGTGACCTGCAGTAGATTATGAAGCAAAGTAGAAGTGCAGATCCAAATGCAAAAATACAGAGAATCAACACCATTATGTGTGAGAAAGAAAAACCTTTGGGGAAAAAAAAAAACCAGACTTTTTTTTTTTTTTTTTATGAAATGAATGGTTATGATTCCTGGGATGTTTAGGGCTGGTCCCGTCCTTGACAAAGTGTTTATATTCAAATGTGTCAGATTTAATTGTATTTCTGTTACTCACCCAGTCTCTCAGTACTACAGTTGCATTGGCTGAAAGTCCTCCAGCAAACACTTGACACATGTAAACTCCTTTGTCCTCAGTTCTGACACTCTTTAGTCTGAGAGAGAAGTTTCCTTTGGGGATTTCATCAGTGAAGAACTCAACTCTGTCTCTGTATTGCTCATTTGATGAATCTGGAAAAGCCTTATTGTTTTCATAGAGCAGAACCAGAATATCTTCATCTTCAATGGTTTTTCTTCCATGAAACCTCTTCAATGTGTTCAGGTTTGATGTGAGAGTCTACAGAGCAGTTCAGAGTGACGTCCTCACCCACAGACGCAGATATAGACTCATCTGATCCTGATACGACCAAACGCTCTGAAATAAAAGTGTATCACGTAATGAAGTTTTAAGTTCTGTTCAGTTATAAAATTTCTATACATAAATTTTAGTTCAGACTTACCAACATATTTTATTTGAACCACAGTCTCTCCAGAATCCTGCTTACTGTAAACTTTACATGTGTAATTTCCCTCATCTTCAGCTGTCAGATTGTCCAGACGAGAGGAGAAGTTTCCATGTTGAATCTGATCAGTAAAGAAATGAGCTCTATCATGATAATCCTGCTGCTGTGGACCTCTGCTCGACTCTCACCATCTTGATACAGATGAACCAGAGTCTCTGAGTCTGTTCTTCTCCATTCCACCTCCAGATCTTTCACTGGTAAAGGTTCGTCAACATAACAGGGCAAAAACCACTGAAGATCCCAGAGGAGCAACCAGAGGACCAGAGGGACTGTGCACATTAAACCCTGAAAATCCCACATTACTTTGCATATGTAAAACAAAAATCAGTGATTCATAACATATTACATTACACATTATCCTGTGAACAACAATGTCAAATCTGATCCAAGTACAAACAAACAAAACTTGTTTGTGAATTAATGAATTTGTTCAATTAAAATCATTAAATCAACTAACACTGTAGTTAGTATATTTACATAAACTGTATTTAATCATTTAATCAACAGAAAAGCAAACCATACCGTCACACATCCTCAGGACTTCAGCTATTAAAATAAACATAAGCAGCTTCATAGCATATTCACATGAAAATATGACAACCTTCTCTCTGTATTATCAATGCGCAGTTGTAAACAAGTAAGCAAACACTTCTTCAACAGATCCAGATCAACCAGTTCTAATCGAAGCAGGTTTTTTTTCCCTCATTCTTTTTCCCTTGCATGATGCCTAGGCCCTTTGGTCTGATTGATCTAGCTGAGAATAATGTAGATTATTTTGAGCTTTGCATTGATTTTGTTTATCACTCTAATAGAGATCCTCAAATGTGCCATTCATACCAGTGCCAAGTCTAGCAACATGAGGTAAATCTGTGAATTTTTAGTATGTAATATTGCTCTTCATTTAAAAATGTCTGCAATGCAACA
>JAJAVR010000057.1:0-30000 GCA_021554675.1 Leuciscus idus
AGCCCGGCCCTGGCCCGAGACGCTCAAGCACAAGTCCGACAGCTCATCAGAATTATCAGCCCGAGTCCGACTCGAGTCCGTTTTTTTTATTATTATTATTATTACACAGCGGCAGCCTGCCCTATTTGCAGCCATTAAAATAGGTCAGTTTTGTTAGTTATGTTTCTTTTCATTTCTTTATCATGTTAATTTAGACAAATGTTTTGGAGCATTTTTTTTTTAAATGACGACCAAGCAGCCGAACCGACAGCGAGTATAGCCTACAACATGTTTGATCAATTTAGCCTCTCAAATCAACGCTAATAGGCTACTTTACTTGGCTACAATCCATAGATAGGCTATAAAACACTTCAAGCATATCACACAGACAGTTAATTTAACAAATTATTATTTATTAAACCACAGTGAGTAAAACAACTTTTTTTGAAATACTGAGGCAGGCTCAGGCTGCTCGAACCAGCGCTCGCAAACGAAAGGAGCAATAGCCTATCTAAACCAATTAAATTAAATAAACTTGCAGGTTATCTTACCTCAAAAATGCACGACAGAACATGGCCATTCTTTTTTCCAGTAGTTTCCAACAGTTAAACGAAAATAAAAGTCCAATCAAACGAAAAGCATCCGTAGTTTCCAACAGTTAAACGAAAATAAAGTCCAATGAAACGAAAAGTTAGAGCAGTCTTTTACAGAGCATCGTGGAGAAAAAGAATAGCATCCACAGTGTAGCCTAAGGTTTTAACCCAGTCCTCCTCTCTTCTATCACTCTTCCCGCTGCGTTTTAAGTTGGCCATCTGCGATTTTTTTCTCCTAATATTCTCCATTATTTGCACATGAGGTGAATCGTGGGTCGCGCTGATGGGAAACCTTCTGTGTGTGTGTGCGTGCGTGCGTGCGTATGTGTGTGTGTGTGTGTGTGCGTGCGTGCATGAGACTGTCATGTCAGTCATATGTCACTGTGTAATTATAAGATTATGAAAGTTATGAGGTTATGAAATGTCTTTCTGGTTGTGAAAATGTGTAAATGAAAGCAAATGATTGTTATTCAACCACAATGTTGTTAATATGGCCCCCTATGAACTAAATAAAATCAAATTATCTGGTTATTAAAATACCTAAAAATAAATAAATACATGCTTGTAAAAAGTATTTTTTTTTTTTTTTACCTTCTAGTGGTCATTATACATAAAAAGATGCACTAGATTAATGCATTTATCTTTAAAATGTACAAAATTTTCTTCCGGGGGGGCATGCCCCCCGACCCCCCTAGAGGTACCGAGCTATCGGATTTTGCCACCTCCGCCTCATTTTCAGCCAGGAAAAACCCTGGGTGCAACCACATCCAATGTTCTAGAGAGAATGGTGCTCATAGTGCTAGTTAGTTCTTCTAGTTCATCTGTTTGTTTGGGTTCAGGCAGCAGCTGAGACAGATTAGATAAGCAATTTGAGAAATTATCTATGGTGGATGGAAGGATTGTTCTGCCTGGTTGATAACGCGACGCCGCATGACATATTACAGCAGTACGTAATATGCAAGTTACCATGTAGTGATCAGTGACATCATCACTTTGTGGAATGATAACTATATCGGTTGGATCGGTTCCATGTGATATAATTAAATCGAGTGTATGATTAAGACGATGTGTCGGTCCGGTGACGTTTTGCTTGACCCCAAATGAATTTAATAAATCTGTAAATGCAGCTCCTAACGCATCATTTGGATTATCTACGTGTATGTTAAAATCTCCAACAATTAGTGCTTTATCGACATTGACTAATAGGTCTGAGAGAAAATCTGCAAACTCTTTTAGGAAATCAGCGTAAGGCCCTGGCGGTCTATATACGGTAGCCAAGGCTAGAGATAATAGGGATGTTTTTCTAACATCTAAGAGCGTAACATTTAGTACAAGTACTTCAAATGAAATAAACTTATAACCCGTTTTCTGAGTAACATTGAGAATATCTCTATAAATGGTTGCAACACCTCCGCCACGGCCAATCAGACGGGGCTCATGCTTATAACAGTATCCAGGAGGAGTAGACTCATTAATACCGAAATAATCATTTGGTTTAAGCCAGGTTTCAGTAAGGCAAAGTATATCGAAGCTATTATCTGTGACTATTTCATTTACAATAACTGCCTTAGGTGTGAGTGATCTAATGTTTAGAAGACCTAGCTTTAGAAATAGTTTTTGTTTACTAATAGCAACATTTTCTGTTTTAATAACAATTAGATTTTTCCTAGATCCTGCATTAGATTTATTATTTGATCTCACTAAACGAGGAATAGACACGGTTTCTATGCAATGTTCTACACTAGTATTTATATCAGTTAAATTGGTGCAGCAGAGACTATGATTTGGACTTTTGGTTACTAGTCAAAGGGTATTTAACATTTTGGAGATGTTATCCGACAGAAGATCCGTTCCGAATCTGCTTGGGTGTAAGCCATCAGCACGGAAAAGCCTAGGACGCTCCCAAAACAGATTCCAATTGTGTGTGTGCAGTGCTGGAGCTGGAGCTGCAGTGGGTGAGGAGCAGCAGTGAGTGTGACGTGTGTGTGTGTGTGTGTGTGTGTGCAGTGCTGGAGCTGCAGTGGGTGAGGAGCAGCAGTGAGTGTGACGTGTGTGTGTGTGTGTGTGTGTGTGTGCAGTGCTGGAGCTGCAGTGGGTGAGGAGCAGCAGTGAGTGTGACGTGTGTGTGTGTGTGTGTGTGTGTGTGTGCGCAGTGCTGGAGCTGCAGTGGGTGAGGAGCAGCAGTGAGTGTGACGTGTGTGTGTGTGTGTGTGTGTGTGTGTGTGTGTGTGTGTGTGTGTGTGTGTGTGTGTGTGTGTGTGTGTGTGTGTGTGTGTGTGTGTGTGTGCAGTGCTGGAGCTGCAGTGGGTGAGGAGCAGCAGTTACTACAGCAGCTGCAGGAGATCACGCGTGTGATGCAGGAGGGCCGGCTCGTGGACTCAATCCCAGCAAGCACTGCAGAATCCAGCGGCCAGCAGTGGGACGGTCAGACCAGTTACACTTCCTTTACCCTCGCTAGCACCCGGCTCTCATTACTGAGGTCACTTTTCATAATGCATATAAATATATATTCAAAATCCAAAATGTAAATACAATCAAAACAGTTACATGTACTCAGTGTTAGATGTACTCAGTGTTAGATGTACTCAGTGTTAGATGTACTGAGTGAACTCACATCTACACAAAAGGAGAAACTTAGAAAACACATTTACATTTATGCATTTGGCAGAAGCTTTTATCCACAGCGACTTACATTGCATTTCAAGGCACACATTTACATTCTTATCAATTCTTGTTTCCTGGGAATCAAACCCATGACCTTGACGTTGCAAGCGCCAACACTCTACTGTTAGAACTACAGGAAAGGGGGTTGATGAGCTCGCAATAAATTGTGCCCGCAATAAAACACAATCAATTGGGTTATTAATAAAGTTCAGGAGGAATACGTTCAGTTTGCCTATCTAACCAGTAGAAGAGGAGGACCCCAAACCCTCTCCTCTATCTCCTGGACAGGACCGCTCCAGGCACTCCACACACACGCTCCAGGCCCCTGTCCGACGCGTCAGTCTGCAGCATAAAGGAGAGAGAAACCAGGAGAGTGTAAGAGCCTTTACCTCCGTCCACTGGACCGGGTCTGGAGCTCCCGCTTCAGTGAGGTCAGTCAGCGGCTGGTGAGGGCCGAATAATTAGGCACAAATCTTCATTAATATCCCGCCAGCCCCAGGAACTGCCTCACCTCCTTTTTGGTCTTGGGTTTCGGACAGGTTGCCACTTCTGCCGTTTTATTAACTTGAAGACGCACCTGACCATGACCCAGTGGAAGCCCAGATTCCTGACCTCCACACGCCCAGCTGCACACTTCTTCAGTCCGTCAGTTCAGCCCCCCTCAGCGAACGCAGTCCAGCCCCCTTCAGCGTCAGTCCAGCCCCCCTCAGCGAACGCAGTCCAGCCCCCGTCAGCGAACGCAGTCCAGCCCCCCTCAGCGTCAGTCCAGCCCCCCTCAGCGAACGCAGTCCAGCCCCCCTCAGCGTCAGTCCAGCCCCCCTCAGCGAACGCAGTCCAGCCCCCCTCAGCGAACGCAGTCCAGCCCCCCTCAGCGAACGCAGTCCAGCCCCCCTCAGCGAACGCAGTCCAGCCCCCCTCAGCGTCAGTCCAGCCCCCCTCAGCGAACGCAGTCCAGCCCCCGTCAGCGAACGCAGTCCAGCCTCCCTCAGCGTCAGTCCAGCCCCCCTCAGCGAACGCAGTCCAGCCCCCCTCAGCGAACGCAGTCCAGCCCCCCCAGCGTCAGTCCAGCCCCCCTCAGCGAACGCAGTCCAGCCTCCCTCAGCGTCAGTCAAGCCCCCCTCAGCGAACGCAGTCCAGCCTCCCTCAGCGTCAGTCCAGCCCCCCTCAGCGAACGCAGTCCAACCCCCCCCTCAGAGTCAGTCCAGCCCCCCTCAGCGTCAGTCCAGCCCCCCTCAGCGAACGCAGTCCAGCCCCCCTCAGTGTCAGTCCAGCCCCCCTAAGCGAACGCAGTCCAGCCCCCCCAGCGTCAGTCCAGCCCCCCTCAGCGCACGCAGTCCAGCCCCCCTCAGCGAACGCAGTCCAGCCCCCCTCAGCGCATGCAGTCCAGCCCCCCTCAGCGCATGCAGTCCAGCCCCCCTCAGCGCATGCAGTCCAGCCCCCCTCAGAGCATGCAGTCCAGCCCCCCCCAGCGAACGCAGTCCAGCTCCCCCCAGCGAACGCAGTCCAGCCCCCCTCAGCGAACGCAGTCCAGCCCCCCCAGCGTCAGTCCAGCCCCCCTCAGCGCAGTCCAGCCCCCCTCAGCGCACGCAGTCCAGCCCCCCTCAGCGCACGCAGTCCAGCCCCCCTCAGCGCACGCAGTCCAGCCCCCCCCAGTGAACGCAGTCCAGCTCCCCCCAGCGAACGCAGTCCAGCCCCCCTCAGCGCACGCAGTCCAGCCCCCCTCAGCGCACGCAGTCCAGCCCCCCTCAGCGAACGCAGTCCAGCTCCCCCCAGCGAACGCAGTCCAGCTCCCCCCAGCGAACGCAGTCCAGCCCCCCTCAGCGAACGCAGTCCAGCTCCCCCCAGCGAACGCAGTCCAGCCCCCCTCAGCGAACACAGTCCAGCCCCCCTCAGCGAACGCAGGACAGCCCGATGTGAGATCTAGATGTGAGATCTAGATGTGAGATCTAGCCCGCAGATGCTGCATATGTCCATGAGACACTGAAAGGAGGCTGCTGCCCCCAACAGCCGAAAGGAAGCGTAACGAACTGGTGTAATCCTAACGACGTTGTGAAGGCTGTTTTTCTTTGGATAAAGGTGTCAAGGGGATCTGCCAATATCCTTTAGTTAAATCCAGTGTCGAATATAAACAAACCTTACCCAGTCGATCAAGCAGTTCGTCAACACGCGCATTGGATAGGCGTCAAATTTCGACACAGCGTTCACCTTGCGATAATCCACGCAGAACCGCACCGAGCCGTCGGTTTTAGGGACTAAGCTATTGGGCTCGCCCAATCACTGTGGGATTCTTCTGTTACTCCCACTGCCTCTAATTCCGTCTGAACTACCTTTCTGTGTTCAGGTAACAGATGTGTCCGGCTGCGCACCATGACGCCCGGCTCCGTCTCAATGTGGTGCTAAGTGAGATTAGTTCGACCGGGTCGGGGCGAGAACCCGTCTGCAAAATTTGTTTGCAACATGGCTATGTCCTTGAGTGGCTATGGGCGAGAGGTGATCTCCTCCCGGGGCCAGAGCAAAAGACTGTTGTTGGTGCTCACTTCTGGCCCGAGATCCCCCTCTCCCAGTACTGTCGCTGCTAACATCATAGAAAATAAATCTGTTAATCCTTTTGATATTTTATTTTAAAAATTTGCAAAAATCTAAATTTCATTGAAGTAAAATAATTGAAAGTGGGGGAACAACTCCAAAACACGTTGGGAACAATTATTTGCCCCCTTTTATTAAATACTTGCAACCTCCTCTTCCAAGAGAACAGCTCTGAGTCTTCTCCTGTAAGGCCTGATGAGTTTAGAGAACACCTGACCAGAGATCAGACCATTCCTCCATCCAGAACCTCTACAGATCCTGCAGATTCCCAGGTCCATGTTGGCGCTCTTCAGTTCAGTGCACTCCTCTCCTATAGGGTTCAGGTCAGGGCCTGGGACGGTCATGGCAGATGCTGGGTTTTGTGCTCAGTGACCCATTTGTGTTTTAATTTTGATGTTTGTTTTGGACCGTTGTCCTGTTGGAAGATCCAACCACGGCCCGTTATAAGATTTCTAGCACAGGCTGTCAGGTTTATATTTTTTATCTGTTGGTATATGATCGAATCCATGATGCCATGTGTCTGATGCAGATGCAGGACCTCCAGCAGAAGATTAGGCCCTCAGCATGACAGATACAGCAGAGTGGCTCATCTTACACATGGGGAACTCTTTATCCCTGTATGAACCAAACCCATATTAAGTGTTTGCTGACAGAAAAGCTTTTTTTTGTTGATCTGGCCATGTTCAGCACGCTGCAGATGAAGGTTTACCGCTCCAACAGTGGAGACGATTCAGGTCTGGACACCCAGCAGACTGTAAGAGGTGTGTTAGGGTAAAGGTGTGTTAGGGTAAAGGTGTTTGTATTTGCCAAACACAACCTTGAACTGTGTGTTTAACGCCTCGTTACAGGCAGCCTGTGATTGCTGGACGTGCTTGACCATTGCCACGCTCTGGTTGCCCACCCGTGAAGCTTTGATGTGGCTATGGCTACTTTTGTGATCATTTAAAGCTGATTTCTGCCTCGTCGTGCAGCCTCGGACAGATCCGTTACTCGTGTTAGCTTTCCTACAGGTGTCGCGGAACATTAACCAGCTTCCCTCCTCATCCACGTCAACTCCTGCTCCCACTGACCTCCTGACATTTTTTAACACTATCATAACTATTTGGCCATTGGAAGAAACTTTTCCCACTCAGCTGCCGTGACATGTTTGCTACTGTATGCAGCGGCGACAAAGACGAGACAGTACGAGATATGTCAATTAATTTGCGCACTCGCCACCAAGTGGAGAGGAATGAGAATTACAGTTACAGAGTACAGTAGATCGCCCTCAGCGTAATCTGTCAGAATGACGGATGGCCTTCAGATGTTTCCGGCACTACTAAAAAACATCCGTCAATGACGGAAGATATCCGGCTAGCGTGACCTCTGGTTCAGCGTGACCTCTGGTTCAACGTGACCTCTGCTTCAGCGTGACCTCTGGTTCAGCGTGACCTCTGGTTCAGCGTGACCTCTGCTTCAGCGTGACCTCTGGTTCAGCGTGACCTCTGGTTCAGTGTGACCTCTGGTTCAGCGTGACCTCTGGTTCAGTGTGACCTCTGGTTCAGCACAGGGTTTATCAGCACTAGTGCTTCAATATTATCATACAGGTCTGCACTAGAATTCACCGTAGCAGAATTGATCATATCACAGCTGTTTACTGCTTACTACATTCAAGAAGTTTTTTTCAAAAATTAGAGGTTTTCTAGAGGAATGCGCTTCCGTCACTGTAGGTCATGTGACACACACACACACACACACACACAGAAGCAGTTAGACTCTCTATATTCGGCTCTGGTCGTGGAGTTGTGTCTCTCTGTGGGTCACATTAACCCTTCTAGCCCGTATACTGTAGCCAGCATCTGAAGTGGATCTAAACCTTTCTTGTCTGAGGACTTTGATGACCTCTCCTGATCCACTTCAGATGTAGACCACTGTATTACATTCACTCACTTCAGCTTCAGCACTTCCAGAATGAGCCGAGTCGAGACATGAAGTGTTGTGGTAGTTTTAGTGTGACAGTCACTGTCGTGAAGCCGAGAGTAAGGAGACGTGTGTGAAGAGTTTTGGAAAAGTGAGCTAAGTACTGAGAGCTGTGGTTATGCTGGGAAATCATAGCAGTGTTTACTGGTCTTTACTGGCACTGTGGTGTAATGAGCCTGTTATTCTCCCAGATCTTCCAGACGACAGCCGTAATGAGCATTTCTGTTGTGTTCATTCACCTGACCTGACGAGAGAGAGCGGCGGACATGAGGAGACAGCCGACGCCAGCAGCCAATCACAGCCAGAGAACGGTGCTCAGACAGGAAGTGACATCAGACGGAGGAGCAGACAGTGTTACTGATGCCTGTGAATCTCTCCACATACGAGCTCACATCACTAATGAGCATCACCTGTTTCATACACGTCTTCATAATATGCAGACAGAAGAACATTTATTGACCCGCACAACATATTCTCCTAGCATGTTCATGTGTGAAACATTAGGGTTAGACTTCAAATATTATTATATATGATTCGTCACTGACAGAGAACGACCCATAATGCACAGCAGGCCTGAGGGCAGTGGGAGGGTTAGGCTTTATCACAGTAACTGAGTTATGACTCTAGTTAGTTTAGTTGAGTTGATGCGCTTCACATTTCATCACTTGTTTAATCAATTTTGTAACTGATGCTTTTATTTATTGATATGTTCTTGTCATACTTGCATGATTGCATGAATGTGTATCATATTCTGCTATGATAATGTGTTAATAAAACTCCCACCTGATGTTTGTTTCTGTGGTTCATCATCATCATCATCAGATGAAGGGTTCACCTCTCAGTGAGCCGATGATACACACACACACACACGATGAACGTGGCCTGACCTATATAACACTGATGATCATCTGAGCTCTGGCATGAGTAAGTAAGTAAGTAAAGTTTATTTCTAAAGCACATTTAAAACAGCTTGCGCTGACCAAAGTGCTGTACATAATTGTATTGGCCACAGGGTAATAAAAACACATGTAATAGAAATACATTTACAAATAAATTGAGTTTAGGCTAAAACAACATTTACAGAGAAACGGCAGGTTGAAACACACTAGGCAGGAAAAACATTTAAGATGCCTAAAAGGCCAATGTAAAAAGGTGGGTTTTAAATCTAACTTTAAAAATATCAATATGAGGGGCATTTCTGATGTCGGGTGGTAATCGGTTCCACAGCTGAGGGCCAGCAACAGAGAAAGCTCTGTCACCTTTTCGCTTAAGCCGGGACCGTGGGACATACAGCAGGCCCTGACTGGAAGATCTGAGGGCTCTGGAAGCTGCTTGGGGCTGAATGGTATTTGCTAAGTAGCTTGGGGCCAGTGCGTGTAGAGATTTAAAAACCATTAGCAGTATTTTAAATTGTATCCTAGACTGGACAGGAAGCCAGTGCAAGGAGGCTAGGATGGGTGTAATATGTTCATGGTTTTTTGTGTTTGTGAGCAGTCTGGCCGCTGCGTTTTGAACCATTTGAAGCCGTGCCACTAGAGTCAGAGGAAGACCAAAGTATAAAGAATTACAATAGTCTAAACGGGAGGTTATAAAGGCATGGATGACTTTTTCCAAATCTTTAAAAGACAGGACAGGCTTGAGTTTGGAAATTATTCTCAACTGATAAAAACTGGATTTCACTACAGATGATACTTGTTTTTCCAAATTGAGTTCTGAGTCAAAAATAACGCCTAAGTTACGTGCGTGAGTTTTAACATACGGTGCAAGGGGACCAAGGTCGACGGTGGTGGCAGTTTTGGATCTTGAGGGGCCAAAGATGATAACTTCGGTTTTGTTCTCATTCAACTGAAGAAAATTATTACTCATCCAGATTTTGATTTCTTTTAAGCAGTCTAAAAGAGGTTGCATTGAGTTGCTTGATTTTAGTGGGATGTACAGTTGGGAATCATCTGCATAAAAATGGAAAGCAATATTAAATTTTCTAATAATTTTTCCTAGGGGGAGCATGTAGAGGCAGAAGAGTACTGGACCCAAAATGGATCCCTGGGGGACACCATGAAGCACAGGTGCAGGCAATGAATAATATTGGCCTATGTTAACTGAGTAAGTTCTTTGATGGAGATAAGAATGAAACCAGTTTAGAGCAGTGCCCTTGATGCCAACCCACTGTTCAAGACGCTCTAGTAGTGTACCATGGTCTACAGTGTCAAATGCCGCACTAAGATCCAACAAGACTAGGATGGCATTATTTCCTGAGTCAAGGGTGAACAAGAGGTCATATGTCACCTTTAGCAGGGCTGTCTCTGTGCTATGGCGAGTTCTGAACCCGGACTGAAATGGCTCAAATGTCTCTGTGGAATTGAGATATGAGAGCAGCTGCGTTAACACCACCTTCTCCAAGATTTTAGAAATAAATGGCAGTTTGGATATGGGCCGGAAATTATTGTGACATTTTGCATCTAGATTATGTTTCTTTAGCATGGGCTGGACAACCGCGTGCTTAAGATATGTGGGAACAATGCCGGAGGCAAGGCTAGAATTAAGGATAACTAGAATAGAGGGACCAACAACATCAAAGGCATCCTTGATGATCTGTGGTGGAATGGGATCATGTGGGGTTGTTGATATTTTCATGTGTTTAACAATGTCACATAGCTCATTGTAGGACACTCCTTGAAATGTATCCAGTGTAGCTGTAGTTGTAGGGTGGAGTGGTATGGTGTCAGAAACAACATGAGCAAACTGTGCTCTGATGTGGTCAATTTTCAGAATAAAAAACTTCACAAACTCTTCACAATTATTAATGGATGCCTCAATTTCTGGATAGACTTGTGGGTTAACTATTAAGTTAATAGTATTAAATAAAATTCTAGGGCGATGAGAATGTCTAGTGATAATATCCGAAAAATGCTTAGCCCTGGCTTTTTTTGCTGCACTTTGGTAATTGGCCAGAGAGTTTTTAAATATTTCTAAAGAGACTTGGAGGTGGTCTTTTTTCCATTTACGCTCCGCTCTTCGAGAAATCTGCCTGAGATGGCGAATGGAATCATCCATCCAGCTCTGGCATGACACACACATTCCCGAGTCTTAGAGTGGACCATCCCGTAATGATGAATCCGTTCCTCTTGCAGCATCTCTTCTCTGATGACGAGGGCGGGGCTTTAACCTGTCACTCACATGAGATCAGCCAATGGCAAACCACAATCACCCGATCAAGCCCCGCCCACATGTGTTCTTGTTCCTGAAGCGTTTGACTGGGATTATAGAGCAGCTCAACTTCTCTTTCCTGATGACTGGAGTAAATGTTGCTGTTTGAGTTTCTCCCGGGAACAAACACGTCACAATATTCCTCATTATAATTCATACGCAGAATAAAGGGGCGGGGCCTGGGTGAGTTAGTCAGTAGTGTGTTAAACTGGTGGTTATGGTAAGGGGCGGGGCATTTAATGCGTGACGTAGATCTACAGTACTGTGTGTGTCTCAGCAAATCAGTCACACGAGTCAGATCTAACCAATCACACGAGTCAGACCTGACCAATCACACGAGTCAGACCTGACCAATCACACGAGTCAGACCTGACCAATCACACGAGTCAGATCTAACCAATCACACGAGTCAGACCTAACCAATCACACGAGTCAGATCTAACCAATCACACGAGTCAGATCTAACCAATCACACGAGTCAGACCTGACCAATCACACGAGTCAGATCTAACCAATCACACGAGTCAGATCTAACCAATCACACGAGTCAGATCTAACCAATCACACGAGTCAGATCTAACCAATCACACGAGTCAGACCTGACCAATCACACGAGTCAGACCTGACCAATCACACGAGTCAGATCTAACCAATCACACGAGTCAGACCTGACCAATCACACGAGTCAGATCTAACCAATCACACGAGTCAGATCTAACCAATCACACGAGTCAGACCTGACCAATCACATGAGTCAGACCTAACCAATCACACGAGTCAGATCTAACCAATCACACGAGTCAGATCTAACCAATCACACGAGTCAGATCTAACCAATCACACGAGTCAGATCTAACCAATCACACGAGTCAGATCTAACCAATCACACGAGTCAGACCTGACCAATCACACGAGTCAGACCTGACCAATCACATGAGTCAGACCTAACCAATCACACGAGTCAGATCTAACCAATCACACGAGTCAGATCTAACCAATCACACGAGTCAGATCTAACCAATCACACGAGTCAGATCTAACCAATCACACGAGTCAGATCTAATCACACTGAGCTTATGTGGCCATCATGAGAAATGCTGAATGAAGCAGTGTCTGGAATCGGTCTGTGTGATGAAGGGAGATATTTTTTTTATTTTTTTATTTTTTTTTATTAGGATCCCCATTAGCGGCCCATTTAATGGCAGCTAATCTTCCTGGGGTCCTCTTTAAAATATTCACAACATAAAATTACACAAAGCAATAACAACACAAATTACAATCAAAAGAATTCAAACATTGCAATTACATTCAAAATATTACGAAATGAAAGAACATAACAATTTCCAGCTTTCACAAGATCATTTGCAGCAGTTCTTGGGTTACTGTCCTCTTAAATTTGTATTTGTTCTGAATTCTGCGTGATGAGACAGAGAGTCGATTCCAAATAGATATTGCTCTGTAAAGTGATGTGCGTTTCAGAAAATTTGTCCTGGGAAGCGGAAGTTTTATGTCACCACCTAGTGCCTGCCTGGTGGCATATAAGTGTCCACTTCCTACAAAAACAAGCTGCTCAGAGAGAAACTGTGGCTGTTTCATAAATACAGCATTCCACAATATTAAAGTTAATCGTAGTTTGATTTTGTCGTCAACTGTAAGCCAAGAAAGGCGTGTATGCATCAGGGCCACGTTAGTCTTAAGAGAGCACTGGAGGACAGTCCTCGCTGCCCTATTTTGTGCCACTTGAAGCTTACGAAGGTCTTTTTGTGATGCAGACGACCATATAATTGGACAGTTTTCTAAATGGCACAGAACAAGAGACTGGACAACCTGCTTAGCAATGGACATAGGAATATATGACATACATTTTCTGGACATTGCAATACCATTCCCCATTTTAGCTATCATTCCATCAATATGAGCTGACCAAGACAAGTAAGAATCCAAGGTGACGCCCAGTAACCTGGCTTGCATCACTTGTCTTAGCTGCAACCCATTGACTGACAAGTTCAGAGAGGGCTGGGTAGTTAGTTTTGATCTTTTCCAGAATATCATAGATGTTGATTTGTCTACATTTAAAACTAATTTGTTATCTTTTACCCACTTGCTTATATTCTGCAAGTCATGATTTAATAGATTTGAGACATCATGAGGAGTTTTTGCAGAACAGTACAGTGTTGAATCATCTGCATACATGACAACAGTTGAATGTTTCACAATAAAAGGTAAATCATTTGTAAAAATCAAGTATAGCAAAGGCCCAAGGCAGCTACCCTGGGGCACACCACAATGTATTGTCTTAATAGATGAATATTGACCATTAAAGAACACCCGCTGCTTCCTATTAGATAGGTAACTCCCCATCCATGACATAGACGAAGGTGTAAAACCATAGCATTCTAATTTTTGAAGCAGTATTTTGTGATCTATCAGGTCAAACGCTGCACTGAAGTCCAACATCACTGCTCCTACTAATCTGTTTGCATCGATTTCTTCTAACCAGTTGTCGGTCATATGAGTTAAAGCAGTACATGTGGAGTGACCCTCTCGATATGCGTGCTGGTACTTGGTGATCAGACTATTCGAAAAAAAATATTTATAAACTTGTTCAAAAGCAATCTTTTCCATGACTTTGCTGAGTAAAGGTAATAGACTGATAGGTCGGCTATTCTGTCCTGTAAATGTGGCTCTTTTATTTTTAGGCAATGGTATGATTTTAGCCTCCTTCCATTTCTCTGGAAATATGCCCTGCAACAAACTTAAATTGACCAAATGAGCAATGGGAAAGGACAGAGCTTCAGCTGCCACCCTGATAAGCCTGGAGTCCAAGTGGTCCATGCCTGATGCCTTTCCATCAGGAAGAGCTGCAAGAATTTTTCCAACAGAACCTCTGTCAACTTGACTAAATGAGAAAGTGACAGAATGGTTCTTCTCACTCATTATCTTACTTAATATTGCATCATAAGATGCTGAGATATTTGGACACATACCAGATCGAAATTTCTCTACCTTACTAATAAAATAATTGTTAAAATAATTAGCAATTCCCTCTGGATCTGTAATAAACACTCCATCATTTTCAACATATGAAGCAGCTGAGTGCTTACTCCTGCCCATTATTTGATTTAAAGTGTTCCATAGTTTTTTACCATCATTTTTTGCTTCATTAATCTTTCCCTGGAAGTACTCTTTTTTCTTCTTTCTATTCATTTTGACTACTTTATTTCTAAGAGTTCGGTATTGTTTTTGATCAGCTAGTTCGCAAGAAATATTAGCTTTTGTTTTAGCATTATCTCTAGACAGCATTACATTTTTAAGATTTTTGTCCAACCAAGGGGCACTTTTATTTCTCACAGCTCTTTTTCTGAGAGGAGCATGCTTGTCGACTATTTGCATTAGTATGTCCATAAACCCATTAAGGGCTGAGTCAGGGTCACGATCTTCACACACTTCTGACCAGTCCACACCTTGAATTTCACCCACATACTGCTCTTGGTTGAAATATCTATAAGTTCTTTTATGAATTATTTTACAGCCACCTTTAGGCAATTTAGTTTTCCTTGTGACTCCTATGATATTATGGTCACTACAACCAGTGGGCACAGAGACTGCTTTGGAGCATTGAAGATATGATGAACACCAGCAGCTTTCGTGAGGGATAATGAACAAACACTGAAAGCATAAACACACACACTCAGAAAGAAACAAGAACAGTTTTATTTCTCTAACACTCACAGATAGAAAATGAAGGTTTCATTGAGTAATGTGTGATGAGTTTAGATGTGTTATCTCGGGTCAGAAGTGCAGGAGTGTGTGCTAGTGCTCCATGGGTTCATCAGGCACTGCTGGAGCCGCTTCGTCCGCGGGCGGGCCCACCTGTGACACACACACACACACACACACACACACACACACACACACACACACGCTGTCAGACGCTGCAGGAACACCTGTGCTGTGGAGAACAGGACTCACACACACACTCACCCGTCTCTGTGGCCGCTCCTCCAGACCCTCCAGGAACCGTGACACCTCGTCGTCATCATAGATGGTGAACTCCAGCTCCTTCCCCACGATCCCGATGGACACGTTCTGTGGGACAGCAGCCGTTACAGGAGTGTGTGGCAGTGTCGGGGACTTACTTACACAACTAAAGCATTTCAATCTGCCGTTACTCCCTTAAAGCCCATGGTGCAGGTTTTTTTTATTTTTTTTTTATTAATATAACCTTGTATGAAAATACCATATGAAAAGTAAATGCAGGATTAAAAATTGTTTTGCAAGACATAAGGGCACAAATTTAATAGAAAACGTGACAGTTTCCTTGACCGTGTTGAAAAACCGCTTTTTTTCACCATCGCGTCATATGACGTCACCTGAGGGAGTCGTTCGCCGGCTCTGCGTTCGCGCTCAGTGCAGAGATAGGTTGGTATTCAGTGGGAGCGGTCATGATTCAGTGTGTTTTTGGTGCTTATTGTATTTCAATTAATCATCGTCGTGGTAAATGATTGTGAATTATGGCCTGTCAGGACATCGAGTCCACAGGTTTCCGAATAAGAAAAAGGACGTACGATCTTCCGTGCGTTTTGTGCCGGGTAAGAGACGGGACTTCACTTCTGCTTTGAATAACGCGGTAGTGTGTAGCGTTCACTATAGACCGGATGATTATAATCCCGGCGATATGTGGACACTGTCCCGGCTCCTTCATCGGGTCGCCCGCGGTGACGGACCGCCATCAGCATGTGGTTCGGCCGCCGGCGGGAAACATGACGCTCACGGATCCGTCAGACATCACTTATTGTACATCTGTTTTACAAAATGTGCCTTGTCTTAATTTAATTCATTAACATATCCTACATAAACTTGTAATGCATTTATGTGTTTGTTATTAGTCTGCAGCCGACACTTATTATTATTATAATAAATATAATATATTATGTTCTATAATTCATTTTCAATCTGTACAAACCGACTTTAATGTTTGTGTTGGCTGTTTCTACATATAAAGTTTTTATACAGTAAGACAGTTGTGATTGTGATCATTTTTTGTATTCATCGTCACCAAATGGGTCAATTCAAAGCCTTTATAAAGTCCCTCTTCCTCTGGAAACTCTCTCCTAATGGCTGACACACACAACACATGCAGGTAAGGGTCTAAATACTAGCTTTGCTATTGCCTGATACATGATGATAATAATCTGTACAGTATTGTGATCAGAGCATAGTGTTATACATATCGTCAGGCTAACGTGAATACATCTATAAGCTAACACTGTTCTCTTGCCCTGTTCTCCTCACACCACAACTCACCGTTGTTCTGTCTAACCCTGGCCTGTCCTGCTCACTTGGCTTCATATCAGGCTCATAATTATATGATATCATCATATATATCAATTATATGAATTATATATATCATACGAGTAAACATTTAGGCTACAATTCCCCCAGCTTTCCGAGCTGTCATTGCGATCCATTGCTTTCCTATTGTTTACTTTGACCGCTCTCCCTCATGTTACGTCACTTCCGGTTCGCCGGTTTTCAAATGCGGAAGTAAAATTTTCTCACAAAAACGACTCCAGAAGCCTAAATAGCGTTTTATAAGTATATGTTTATATTTAAATCTAGTTCCTACATTATTTTTCTATACATTGGCTTACTGGGTACTCTAACCTGCAACATGGGCTTTAAGGCCAGACACTAAAGGTGAATAGGGTAAAAATTGTAACTAGCTGATATCACCCTGAAACTTTCCCAGTTGATTACCTACATTAAGATGAGAAAAAAAAATTATTACAAGTTTTTTGTAATTTAATATTTAAATATGCAAATTAGGCAATATCTAATTAAATATGCACTAATTTGCATATATTTTAAAAGACAAAATCTGAGTACTGGATAAAGCCAGATTATTATTTTTTTTCATTGTGTTCACATTAGATGGGGGAAAAACTGACAGAGGGATTTATGGATATCTACTTCTGTTATCCTGTAAATCAGAATATACTGTCAATAGCCTTAAAAAAATGATTTTCGCCATGTTTTTTGGAATAAAATGTTATATAAATCAGGCTAGGAATAATATATTTACAAATCCCTCTGTAAATGTCTTCATAATATAACTAGGTACAAGACTGGAGAGTTTGGTGTATATCAGTGCTACTGAAGTGGAGATTTCGGACTTGGAGAATGAGAGAAAAGTCATTTTGAGAAAACGGGCTTTAAAGATTTATCATCAGCCAATGAGATTGCACATTCAGTCCTTTTACTTTCACGATTGGTTGCTGATAAAAAGGAAATGACCATATTTGGATCCGACAGCATTGTACAGGAGAGAGAGAGCTTTCCAGCGGTGTGTGTGATGGCAGGGAGCAGACAGAGATCGCGGAGCAGCGGGAGGATTTACAACGACAACTTTTGTTGAATTTATGAGAAATCTACAGACGCGAACAGACAAAGTGTAGTAAAATAAAGACCTAACAAAAACCAATATTTTTGGCCAAATGTAAAGACCCATAATCCTCAGGCTGAAGGACATGCAGACCCAGGCCTGTACAGGAGAGGGCGCCGCTCAAACCTCTCAGCACCTGCTGTTACTCTGGACGACCAAGAAAGATTAAATACATCTAGTCATTCTAGCTTTTGGTGTAGCTGAGTCAGCGAAGGGCAAGTACATGCGTCAGTGAAGTGAGATTAGAAGCATATATGTGGAGGTTTGCACTGGATTCTGCATTTCACTTACTATTCATTTTGAGGAATATTGAATCTTTTTTGTGCCAGTGAGATGAGAAAATGCTCACATTTAGTCTAGATCTACAATAACCATCATGTTCACACACACACACACACACACGTTGATGGTCTCAACATGAGGACAGGAGAGCTGTCAGTCAATAAATGGGGAAAAAGTCACTTGTGTTTAGTGTTGCTTTCGTCAACGAAAATTATGACGAAATATTGTCGTCAACGAACCGTTATGACCTGACGAAAACTAGACGAGACGAGACGTAAATGCTGGTCATGTGACAATGACTAAAATACATGTATAATGCAATATCGTTGACGAATAAAAACGAGACAATGTGGTTTACAAAATAAAAACTATGCTAAAATGTCTCCATTTTCGTTGACCAAAACGAGACGAGACGAAATGTTAACGTCACGACGAATGAGAGAATTGTGCGTGAACCCATAGCTTTGTCGTGTTTAAATTCTGGTTTGCGATCTGGTCACCCGATTATCAGCGAATTGAACAATATTACTCCATTAGTTATTCTATTAAAATGTCTCATTGATATATTTGACACATTCATAATCATTACTTTTGCCGGTTCTTTGTGACAGCTGTATGTTATTGGCAGCGTCTCTGGTTACGTTTCTTCATTGGTTCGCTTTTAATTAGGCCTATTATATTCGTATTCTTTACTGTGGTAAAGTAGAAAAACGCTGTAGGACAGATAGCCTACATTTGTACTTGCATGTCAAATTATTTTTAACACAGTTTGTGCTTGTTATATTAGACATAGGGCGCGTCAAGTTTAGTTGTAAAGCGCGTTTCACATGCGCGGGTGATTTTTAGTTTCACTTTCTCTGGCAGCGCAATCTCAAACATAGCCTAAATATCTCGCCCTTGTGAAGGAAAAAATTCGCTCTTCAGACCAATTTACATCAAGTAGAAAACACGAAGTTATCATTTAAAGAGATCGATGGTCTCTCTCCTGCTCGTGTCCCACATCCCTCTCAGAGAGCAGAGTGGTAGGCTATATCACGCGTCTTTGTGTGGAAATATAAAACGATTTTTTTTTTTTTTTTTTTTTTTTTAAATAACCCCCGCCGGTAGTTGGTCCATTACCACCGCGGTGTTAAAAAAAAACTGCCACCGTCACAGCCCTAAATATACTAAATAAGATAACCTTGTTTGAAATTCTATATTGACTGGGTTAAATAGAATTGCATTACTAAAAAGAGACTAAAATACAATTTTCATTGACTAAAACTAGACTAAAATGTCATCAGTTTTCGTCGACTAAAACTTGACTAGACTAAAAAGAGTATGAACGTGACTAAAACTAATAAAAACTAAAACGACAGCTTGACACAAAGACTAGACTAAAACTAAAATTAAAACAGGCTGCCAAAAACAACACTACTTGTGTTACTTATTTGAGAAAGTAATTCAGATATTTTGCTGTAAATATGTAAAGTAATGTGTTGAGGAGAGTAAAGTAAAGGCTGCGGAGAGAGAGAGTGTGTGTGAGGCTGCGGGAGAGAGAGTGTGAGGCTGCGGAGAGAGAGTGTGTGTGTGTGAGGCTGCGGGAGAGAGTGAGTGTGTGAGGCTGCGGGAGAGAGAGAGTGTGTGAGGCTGCGGGAGAGAGAGAGTGTGTGTGAGGCTGCGGGAGAGAGAGTGTGAGGCTGCGGAGAGAGTGAGTGTGTGAGGCTGCGGGAGAGAGAGTGTGTGAGGCTGCGGGAGAGAGAGAGAGTGTGTGTGTGAGGCTGCGGGAGAGAGAGAGTGAGGCTGCGGGAGAGAGAGAGTGAGGCTGCGGAGAGAGAGTGTGTGTGAGGCTGCGGGAGAGAGTGTGTGTGTGAGGCTGCGGGAGAGAGAGTGTGAGGCTGCGGAGAGAGAGTGTGAAGCTGCGGAGAGAGAGTGTGAGGCTGCGGAGAGAGAGTGTGTGAGGCTGCGGGAGAGAGTGTGTGTGTGAGGCTGCGGGAGAGAGAGTGTGAGGCTGCGGAGAGAGAGTGTGTGTGAGGCTGCGGGAGAGAGTGTGTGTGTGAGGCTGCGGGAGAGAGAGTGTGAGGCTGCGGAGAGAGAGTGTGTGTGAGGCTGCGGGAGAGAGTGAGTGTGTGAGGCTGCGGGAGAGAGAGTGTGTGAGGCTGCGGGAGAGAGTGTGAGGCTGCGGAGAGAGAGTGTGAGGCTGCGGAGAGAGAGTGTGTGAGGCTGCGGAGAGAGAGTGTGTGAGGCTGCGGAGAGAGAGTGTGAGGCTGCGGAGAGAGAGTGTGTGAGGCTGCGGGAGAGAGAGTGTGTGAGGCTGCGGGAGAGAGAGTGTGAGGCTGCGGAGAGAGAGTGTGTGAGGCTGCGGGAGAGAGAGTGTGTGAGGCTGCGGGAGAGAGAGTGTGAGGCTGCGGAGAGAGAGTGTGTGAGGCTGCGGGAGAGAGAGTGTGTGAGGCTGCGGGAGAGAGAGAGTGTGTGTGTGAGGCTGCGGGAGAGAGAGAGTGAGGCTGCGGGAGAGAGAGAGAGTGAGGCTGCGGAGAGAGAGTGTGTGTGAGGCTGCGGGAGAGAGTGTGTGTGTGAGGCTGCGGGAGAGAGAGTGTGAGGCTGCGGAGAGAGAGTGTGTGTGAGGCTGCGGGAAAGAGTGAGTGTGTGAGGCTGCGGGAGAGAGAGTGTGTGAGGCTGCGGGGGAGAGAGAGTGTGTGAGGCTGCGGGAGAGAGAGAGTGTGTGAGGCTGCGGGAGAGAGAGAGTGTGTGAGGCTGCGGGAGAGAGTGTGTGTGTGTGAGGCTGTGGGAGAGAGAGAGTGAGAGGAGAGAGAGTGTGTGTGTGAGGCTGTGGGAGAGAGAGAGTGTGTGAGGCTGCGGGAGAGAGAGAGAGTGTGTGTGTGTGAGGCTACGGGAGAGAGTGTGTGTGAGTGTGAGGCTGAGGAGAGAGCAAGAGTGTGTGTGATGGAGAGAGCGAGAGGAAGTGTCAAACCTTGGTGGTCAGATCCTGTTCAGCGGGAAGAGTCTCTCTCAGCGCACGCAGGCCGTGCTGCACCAGATCGTTCAGGTTACCTGCGCACACACACACACACACACACTCATTAGATGACTGCGCAGTGGTAACCTCCAGGCCTGTGTGTGAGGTGTGAGACGTACAGTCCAGGAAGGCTTCCATGTGGCGCTCCAGGTAAGTGCGGGCCGACTGCGAGCGCGCGCCGATCGACATGGCCTTACAGTCGAAGTAGTTCGCCGAGGGACACGTCTGGAAGATGTGCGGACCCATGTCCTGCTCACACACACACACACACACACACACACACACACACACACACACACACACAGCTCATCAGTTACAGTGCTCACACACACAGCTCATCAGATACAGCGCTCACACACACACAGAGCTCATCAGATACAGCGCTCACACACACACACGTCTCCGGTACTCACGTCGTATCCTGCGATGAGCAGGCCGACTCCATAGGGGCGTCTGCCGTAGCGCTGCGTAGGGATCTGTGTTTCTGACACAGCGTTCAGGAAACCGCTAATCTCAGCGTGACACATGACTAGCGCTGCCCTCCAGTCAACACTTCTAGAGTCAGCTAGCAGTCGTTCATCTAAGCCGTTAGTCCACTAATCCTGCGTTTATAATAAGCCAATAATGGCCTCATTTATTTAATAATCATTTACTGGTAATGTTTTCGGCTGCAGAGATCAGCGATAGACTCGTCAGCTCCGCCTCTATGCTCCTCTCATACAGATTACATCAGAGAATATCTATTCTCCATCAGAATCTGTTCATTCAAGTGTAGACGTGTCAAGCTCTCTACAGATATATCTCTGCTGTGTGTGAGTATACTCTGAGCTTCAGGTCATGTGATGCGCTCGAGCTCAAGGCCGAGTCCAAGCTCTCTACAGATACATCTCTGCTGTGTGTGAGTCTACTCTGAGCTTCAGGTCATGTGATGCGCTTGAGCTCAAGGCGAGTCCAAGCTCTCTACAGATATATCTCTGCTGTGTGTGAGTATACTCTGAGCTTCAGGTCATGTGATGCGCTCAAGCTCAAGGCGAGTCCAAGCTCTCTACAGATATATCTCTGCTGTGTGTGAGCATACTCTGAGCTTCAGGTCATGTGATGCGCTCGAGGCGAGTCCAAGCTCTCTACAGATATATCTCTGCTGTGTGTGAGCATACTCTGAGCTTCAGGTCATGTGATGCGCTCGAGGCGGGTCCAAGCTCTCTACAGATATATCTCTGCTGTGTGTGAGTATACTCTGAGCTTCAGGTCATGTGATGCGCTCGAGCTCAAGGCGAGTCCAAGCTCTCTACAGATATATCTCTGCTGTGTGTGAGTATAATCTGAGCTTCAGGTCATGTGATGCGCTCAAGCTCAAGGCGAGTCCAAGCTCTCTACAGATATATCTCTGCTGTGTGTGAGTATACTCTGAGCTTCAGGTCATGTGATGCGCTCGAGGCGGGTCCAAGCTCTCTACAGATATATCTCTGCTGTGTGTGAGTATACTCTGAGCTTCAGGTCATGTGATGCGCTCGAGGCGGGTCCAAGCTCTCTACAGATATATCTCTGCTGTGTGTGAGCATACTCTGAGCTTCAGGTCATGTGATGCGCTCGAGGCGGGTCCAAGCTCTCTACAGATATATCTCTGCTGTGTGTGAGTATACTCTGAGCTTCAGGTCATGTGATGCGCTCGAGCTCAAGGCGAGTCCAAGCTCTCTACAGATATATCTCTGCTGTGTGTGAGTATAATCTGAGCTTCAGGTCATGTGATGCGCTCGAGCTCAAGGCGAGTCCAAGCTCTCTACAGATATATCTCTGCTGTGTGTGAGTATACTCTGAGCTTCAGGTCATGTGATGCGCTCAAGCTCAAGGCGAGTCCAAGCTCTCTACAGATATATCTCTGCTGTGTGTGAGCATACTCTGAGCTTCAGGTCATGTGATGCGCTCGAGGCGAGTCCAAGCTCTCTACAGATATATCTCTGCTGTGTGTGAGTATACTCTGAGCTTCAGGTCATGTGATGCGCTCGAGGCGGGTCCAAGCTCTCTACAGATATATCTCTGCTGTGTGTGAGTATACTCTGAGCTTCGGGTCATGTGATGCGCTCGAGGCGGGTCCAAGCTCTCTACAGATATATCTCTGCTGTGTGTGAGCATACTCTGAGCTTCAGGTCATGTGATGCGCTCGAGGCGGGTCCAAGCTCTCTACAGATATATCTCTGCTGTGTGTGAGTATACTCTGAGCTTCAGGTCATGTGATGCGCTCGAGCTCAAGGCGAGTCCAAGCTCTCTACAGATATATCTCTGCTGTGTGTGAGTATAATCTGAGCTTCAGGTCATGTGATGCGCTCGAGCTCAAGGCGAGTCCAAGCTCTCTACAGATACACTCACCTAAAGGATTATTAGGAACACCTGTTCAATTTCTCATTAATGCAATTATCTAATCAACCAATCACATGGCAGTTGCTTCAATGCATTTAGGGGTGTGGTCCTGGTCAAGACAATCTCCTGAACTCCAAACTGAATGTCAGAATGGGAAAGAAAGGTGATTTAAGCAAATTTTGAGCATGGCATGGTTGTTGGTGCCAGACGGGCCGGTCTGAGTATTTCACAATCTGCTCAGTTACTGGGATTTTCACGCACAACCATTTCTAGGGTTTACAAAGAATGGTGTGAAAAGGGAAAAACATCCAGTATGCGGCAGTCCTGTGGGCGAAAATGCCTTGTTGATGCTAGAGGTCAGAGGAGAATGGGCCGACTGATTCAAGCTGATAGAAGAGCAACTTTGACTGAAATAACCACTCGTTACAACCGAGGTATGCAGCAAAGCATTTGTGAAGCCACAACACGCACAACCTTGAGGCGGATGGGCTACAACAGCAGAAGACCCCACCGGGTACCACTCATCTCCACTACAAATAGGAAAAAGAGGCTACAATTTGCACAAGCTCACCAAAATTGGATAGTTGAAGACTGGAAAAATGTTGCCTGGTCTGATGAGTCTCGATTTCTGTTGAGACATTCAGATGGTAGAGTCAGAATTTGGCGTAAACAGAATGAGAACATGGATCCATCATGCCTTGTTACCACTGTGCAGGCTGGTGGTGGTGGTGTAATGGTGTGGGGGATGTTTTATTGGCACACTTTAGGCCCCTTAGTGCCAATTGGGCATCGTTTAAATACCACGGCCTACCTGAGCATTGTTTCTGACCATGTTCATCCCTTTATGACCACCATGTACCCATCCTCTGATGGCTACTTCCAGCAGGATAATGCACCATGTCACAAAGCTCGAATCACTTCAAATTGGTTTCTTGAACATGACAATGAGTTCACTGTACTAAAATGGCCCCCACAGTCACCAGATCTCAACCCAATAGAGCATCTTTGGGATGTGGTGGAACGGGAGCTTCGTGCCCTGGATGTGCATCCCACAAATCTCCATCAACTGCAAGATGCTATCCTATCAATGTGGGCCAACATTTCTAAAGAATGCTTTCAGCACCTTGTTGAATCAATGCCACGTAGAATTAAGGCAGTTCTGAAGGCGAAAGGGGGTCAAACACAGTATTAGTATGGTGCTCCTAATAATCCTTTAGGTGAGTGTATATCTCTGCTGTGTGTGAGTATACTCTGAGCTTCAGGTCATGTGATGCGCTCGAGCTCAAGGCGAGTCCAAGCTCTCTACAGATACATCTCTGCTGTGTGTGAGTATACTCTGAGCTTCAGGTCATGTGATGCGCTCGAGCTCAAGGCGAGTCCAAGCTCTCTACAGATATATCTCTGCTGTGTGTGAGTATACTCTGAGCTTCGGGTCATGTGATGCGCTCGAGCTCGAGGCGAGTCCAAGCTCTCTACAGATATATCTCTGCTGTGTGTGAGTATACTCTGAGCTTCAGGTCATGTGATGCGCTCGAGCTCAAGGCGAGTCCAAGCTCTCTACAGATACATCTCTGCTGTGTGTGAGTATACTCTGAGCTTCAGGTCATGTGATGCGCTCGAGCTCAAGGCGAGTCCAAGCTCTCTACAGATATATCTCTGCTGTGTGTGAGTATACTCTGAGCTTCGGGTCATGTGATGCGCTCGAGCTCAAGGCGAGTCCAAGCTCTCTACAGATACATCTCTGCTGTGTGAGTATACTCTGAGCTTCAGGTCATGTGATGCGCTCGAGCTCAAGGCGAGTTGACAGAAAGCACCAGTTTTATTGTTATTGTGAGTTTGCAAAAATGAAAGTAGAGCCTTTACAGTTCTCATTACTCATGTCTGTATGAGGGAGTAATGCAGTGTGTGCGTGTGTGTGTCATGCAGCAGGAGCTTCTCCACACACACACCTGGATATGCACCTAATACCTGATCTCACCACTTCCAGTTTTATTTTGCGAGCCTCTTGTAGTCGACTAACGGTTAGTGGACTGTTAGGGGGCAGCCCTACACACACACACACACACGAACAGATGAACACACACACACACACACACACACACACGAACAGATGAACACACACACACACGAACAGATGAACACACACACACAGATGAACACACACACACACACGAACAGATGAACACACACACGAACAGATGAACAGATGAACACACACACACACGAACAGATGAACACACACACGAACAGATGAACACACACAAACAGATGAACACACACAAACAGATGAACACACACAAACAGATGAACACACACACAAACAGATGAACACACACACAAACAGATGAACACACACACAAACAGATGAACACACACACAAACAGATGAACACACACACAAACAGATGAACACACACACAAACAGATGAACACACACACAAACAGATGAACACACACACACGAACAGATGAACACACACACACACGAACAGATGAACAGATGAACACACACATGAACAGATGAACACACACACACACACGAACAGATAAACACACACACACTCCTGAAAGGATACTGCTCCCGATGAGCGACACCAGCCTGGACACGGGGAGAGGCCTGTCGAACACAAACCTGGAGTCCAGACACTCCTGACGCATGAAGTTACTGCAGAGAGAGAGACACACACACACACACACACACTCAATACACCGTCTGAGCAACACATCCTCACAGCTGATCATTCACTGCAGGCTTTCAGATCTAACATTAGGCTTTATAAACCAAAGATCTGTGCTGACATACAGACCATACAATAACTCTAACTCAAAACACAACAACTACTGTTATCAGACAAACCTCACAGTACAGCCTTTAAACCAAAATTACACACACACACACATACAGCTGCAATCGAAATGATTCACCCCATTACACATCAGGTTTCTTGACAATTTACACACTTAACAAATCAAACAGAAGTAAGTGAAATAGCTCTACACAACACATGTGTCCAGTGGCTTCCGCAGATTCAACTGAAAACGCAAAACTTTTAATGTCTTCTGTAGTCTCACAATTACTCACCCCCTACATGGCACGCATCTTTAACGCTTAGCATCTTTAGCGCTCCAGTTGTGTTCCATCGCTCCACAGAACAGAATCCCGAAGCTTCTGTGGCTCATTTAGGATTTTGAGCTGATTTGAGCTGATTTGTCTTTGGGTCAGTAGTGGCGTGTTCCTGGAGCTCTGGCGTGTGTTTGGGTCAGTATCGGTGTGTTCCTGGAGCTCTGGCGTGTGTTTGGGTCAGTAGTGGTGTGTTCCTGGAGCTCTGGCGTGTGTTTGGGTCAGTAGTGGTGTGTTCCTGGAGCTCTGGCGTGTGTTTGGGTCAGTATCGGTGTGTTCCTGGAGCTCTGGCGTGTGTGTGGGTCAGTAGTGGTGTGTTCCTGGAGCTCTGGCGTGTGTTTGGGTCAGTAGTGGTGTGTTCCTGGAGCTCTGTCGTGTGTTTGGGTCAGTAGTGGTGTGTTCCTGGAGCTCTGGTGTGTGTGTGGGTCAGTAGTGGTGTGTTCCTGGAGCTCTGGCGTGTGTGTTTGGGTCAGTAGTGGTGTGTTCCTGGAGCTCTGGCGTGTGTGTTTCGGTCAGTAGTGGTGTGTTCCTGGAGCTCTGGTGTGTGTGTTTGGGTCAGTAGTGGTGTGTTCCTGGAGCTCTGGTGTGTGTTTGGGTCAGTAGTGGTGTGTTCCTGGAGCTCTGGTGTGTGTTTGGGTCAGTAGTGGTATGTTCCTGGAGCTCTGGCGTGTGTTTGGGTCAGTAGTGGTGTGTTCCTGGAGCTCTGGCGTGTGTGTGGGTCAGTAGTGGTGTGTTCCTGGAGCTCTGGCGTGTGTTTGGGTCAGTAGTGGTGTGTTCCTGGAGCTCTGGCGTGTGTGTGTGGGTCAGTAGTGGTGTGTTCCTGGAGCTCTGGCGTGTGTGTTTGGGTCAGTAGTGGTGTGTTCCTGGAGCTCTGGTGTGTGTTTGGGTCAGTAGTGGTGTGTTCCTGGAGCTCTGGCGTGTGTGTGGGTCAGTAGTGGTGTGTTCCTGGAGCTCTGGCGTGTGTGTTTGGGTCAGTAGTGGTGTGTTCCTGGAGCTCTGGTGTGTGTTTGGGTCAGTAGTGGTGTATTCCTGGAGCTCTGGTGTGTGTTTGGGTCAGTAGTGGTGTGTTCCTGGAGCTCTGGCGTGTGTTTGGGTCAGTAGTGGTGTGTTCCTGGAGCTCTGGCGTGTGTTTGGGTCAGTAGTGGTGTGTTCCTGGAGCTCTGGCGTGTGTGTGTGGGTCAGTAGTGGTGTGTTCCTGGAGCTCTGGCGTGTGTTTTTGGGTCAGTAGTGGTGTGTTCCTGAAGCTCTGGCGTGTGTTTTTGGGTCAGTAGTGGTGTGTTCCTGGAGCTCTGGCGTGTGTGTTTGGGTCAGTAGTGGTGTGTTCCTGGAGCTCTGGTGTGTGTGTTTGGGTCAGTAGTGGTGTGTTCCTGGAACTCTGGTGTGTGTTTGGGTCAGTAGTGGTGTGTTCCTGGAGCTCTGGTGTGTGTGTTTGGGTCAGTAGTGGTGTGTTCCTGGAACTCTGGTGTGTGTTTGGGTCAGTAGTGGTGTGTTCCTGGAGCTCTGGTGTGTGTTTGGGTCAGTAGTGGTGGTGTGTTCCTGGAGCTCTGGCGTGTGTTTGGGTCAGTAGTGGTGTGTTCCTGGAGCTCTGGCGTGTGTTTGGGTCAGTAGTGGTGTGTTCCTGGAGCTCTGGCGTGTGTGTGGGTCAGTAGTGGTGTGTTCCTGGAGCTCTGGTGTGTGTTTGGGTCAGTAGTGGTGTGTTCCTGGAGCTCTGGCGTGTGTGTGGGTCAGTAGTGGTGTGTTCCTGGAGCTCTGGCGTGTGTGTGGGTCAGTAGTGGTGTGTTCCTGGAGCTCTGGCGTGTGTTTGGGTCAGTAGTGGTGTGTTCCTGGAGCTCTGGCGTGTGTTTGGGTCAGTAGTGGTGTGTTCCTGGAGCTCTGGCGTGTGTTTGGGTCACTAGTGGTGTGTTCCTGGAGCTCTGGCGTGTGTTTGGGACAGTAGTGGTGTGTTCCTGGAGCTCTGGCGTGTGTTTGGGTCAGTAGTGGTGTGTTCCTGGAGCTCTGGCATGTGTGTTTGGGTCAGTAGTGGTGTGTTCCTGGAGCTCTGGCGTGTGTGTTTGGGTCAGTAGTGGTGTGTTCCTGGAGCTCTGGCGTGTGTGTTTGGGTCAGTAGTGGTGTGTTCCTGGAGCTCTGGCGTGTGTTTGGGTCAGTAGTGGTGTGTTCCTGGAGCTCTGGTGTGTGTTTGGGTCAGTAGTGGTGTGTTCCTGGAGCTCTGGCATGTGTGTTTGGGTCAGTAGTGGTGTGTTCCTGGAGCTCTGGCATGTGTGTTTGGGTCAGTAGTGGTGTGTTCCTGGAGCTCTGGCATGTGTGTTTGGGTCAGTAGTGGTGTGTTCCTGGAGCTCTGGCGTGTGTTTGGGTCAGTAGTGGTGTGTTCCTGGAGCTCTGGTGTGTGTTTGGGTCAGTAGTGGTGTGTTCCTGGAGCTCTGGTGTGTGTGTTTGGGTCAGTAGTGGTGTGTTCCTGGAGCTCTGGTGTGTGTTTGGGTCAGTAGTGGTGTGTTCCTGGAGCTCTGGTGTGTGTTTGGGTCAGTAGTGGTGTGTTCCTGGAGCTCTGGCGTGTGTGTTTGGGTCAGTAGTGGTGTGTTCCTGGAGCTCTGGCGTGTGTGTTTGGGTCAGTAGTGGTGTGTTCCTGGAGCTCTGGCGTGTGTTTGGGTCAGTAGTGGTGTGTTCCTGGAGCTCTGGCGTGTGTTTGGGTCAGTAGTGGTGTGTTCCTGGAGCTCTGGCGTGTGTGTTTGGGTCAGTAGTGGTGTGTTCCTGGAGCTCTGGCGTGTGTGTTTGGGTCAGTAGTGGTGTGTTCCTGGAGCTCTGGCGTGTGTTTGGGTCAGTAGTGGTGTGTTCCTGGAGCTCTGGCGTGTGTTTGGGTCAGTAGTGGTGTGTTCCTGGAGCTCTGGCGTGTGTGTTTGGGTCAGTAGTGGTGTGTTCCTGGAGCTCTGGCGTGTGTTTGGGACAGTAGTGGTGTGTTCCTGGAGCTCTTGTGTGTGTTTGGGTCAGTAGTGGTGTGTTCCTGGAGCTCTTGTGTGTGTTTGGGTCAGTAGTGGTGTGTTCCTGGAGCTCTGGTGTGTGTTTGGGTCAGTAGTGGTGTGTTCCTGGAGCTCTGGAGTGTGTTTGGGTCAGTAGTGGTGTGTTCCTGGAGCGTGTTTGGGTCAGTAGTGGTGTGTTTCTGGAGCTCTGGCGTGTGTTTAGTACAAGCAGCTGAAACCTCTTTCTGCAGGTCTTCTGTCCTCCAGGGCTTTCTGAGCCGCTGACATCATCCTCCTGCCCGTCCAGGAGAGTAACCACTGTTCCTTTAACTCTGACCGAGGAACAGTGAGTGTCTCCTCTATCTTTCTGTGTCCTGTGCCTTGATTTTGGAGGGCGATGAAATCTTCTCCTAACTCATATTTCTAGCCTGCAGTCTAACGTGACTCTCCACAAACCTCTCCGGTTCAGATGTGTCATGTGTTCCAGCTCTAGCACACCTGCTGCTGCTAATGAAGCCCTTGATTAGAGAGAACACCTGTTCTGCAGATCTGGGCTGCTCTGAGGGATTATATTCAGGGATTGGGTCATTCTGAGACGGCAGAAGACATTAAAAGTTGCGTTTTCTGTTGAATCTGGGGAAACCACTGAAGCATGTGTTGTGCTGAGCTGTTTCACTTACTTTTGTGTGATTTGTTCATTGCAAACCACTGAAAGTCTGTACATTTGGCCAATAAACCTGATGTGCGATGAGGGTTGAATAATTAGGATTGCCACTGTATATATACAGCACCGGTTAAGAGTTAGGACACATTACTGTGAAAGAGTCTCTTCTGCTCAGCAAAGCTGTGTTTATATGATCAT
>JAJAVR010000057.1:37500-164421 GCA_021554675.1 Leuciscus idus
TTGCTGAATTGGATGTGTTGAACAAGTATAACCTAGACATTATTACACACAGGAGACGCACTACTGCACAACAAGCACGCATTATACACACAGTTATCAACACATTATAGCTCTTATAATGCCTTACACTGAACAACAGGGAAGAGAACTGTGCTTTAATATACACATTAACCCCTTCCCAGCACACACACTCTCTCACACACACACACACACACACACACACACACACACACACACACACACACACACTCACTCTCACACACACACACACACACACACACACACACACACACACACACACTCACTCACTCACACACACACACACACACTCACACACACTCACACACACACACACACACACACACACATGTAGTGTTTTCATTTTTTATGGGGACTTTCCATAGACATAATGATTTTTATACTGTACAAACTGTATATTCTGTTCCCTTACACTAACCCTACCCCTAAACCTACCCATCACAGAAAACTTTCTGCAATTTCACATTTTCGAAAAAACATCACTTTTTTGATTTATAAGACGTTTTCCTCATGGGGACCAAAAAATGTCCCCACACGAACAAGGATTTCGGATATTGCCATCCTTGTGGGGACATTTTGTCCCCACAACGTGATGATTACCAACTCACACTCACACTCTCACACACACTCACACACACACACACACACACACACACACACACACACACACACACACACACACACACACTCCAGTGTGCAGATATCAGTCACCAGCAGTGAACAACACCACATACACACACACACACACACACACACACACACTCCAGTGTGCAGATATCAGTCACCAGTAGTGAACAACACCACACACACACACACACACACACACACACACACACACACACACACACACACACACACACACTCCAGTGTGCAGATATCAGTCACCAGCAGTGAACAACACCACACACACACACACACACACACACACACACACACACACTCCAGTGTGCAGATATCAGTCACCAGCAGTGAACAACACCACACACACACACACACACACACACACACACGTAACATGCATAGCTTACCTATTATTATAATTAAAAGTTTTGAAAATTGTAACAATGTATTTGTTTCCACAAAAAAAATCAAACACATAAATGTTTAGCCACTTTAATTGTGCCAATACTAAATAATAACAATTCATTAATAATTTAATTACATTTTTACGTAAATCACAAAATCTTCAATGGTCCCGTTTAGTAAAGTTACTCTGTTGCGCGACTGGCGAGACGTCAGCTGATGGACGACTAGAGGATCCACAGGGAATATTTAAAAATGTCAAAAATAAAATGTCAAAATAACTATAAACCTTGATATCTGCGATAATATGATGTGTAGTGGGTCATAGTGCGAGTGTAGTGGGTCATAGTGCGAGTGTAGTGGGTCATAGTGCGAGTGTAGTGTGTCATAGTGCAAGTGTAGTGTGTCATAGTGCAAGTGTAGTGTGTCATAGTGCGAGTGTAGTGTGTAATAGTGCGAGTGTAGTGTGTCAGTGTAGTGTGTAATAGTGCGAGTGTAGTGTGTAATAGTGCGAGTGTAGTGTGTCATAGTGCGAGTGTAGTGTGTCATAGTGCGAGTGTAGTGTGTAATAGTGCGAGTGTAGTGTGTCAGTGTAGTGTGTAATAGTGCGAGTGTAGTGTGTCAGTGTAGTGTGTAATAGTGCGAGTGTAGTGTGTAATAGTGCGAGTGTAGTGTGTAATAGTGCGAGTGTAGTGTGTCATAGTGCGAGTGTAGTGTGTAATAGTGCGAGTGTAGTGTGTCAGTGTAGTGTGTAATAGTGCGAGTGTAGTGTGTAATAGTGCGAGTGTAGTGTGTCATAGTGCGAGTGTAGTGTGTCATAGTGCGAGTGTAGTGTGTAATAGTGCGAGTGTAGTGTGTCAGTGTAGTGTGTCATAGTGCGAGTGTAGTGTGTCATAGTGCGAGTGTAGTGTGTCAGTGCGAGTGTAGTGTGTAATAGTGCGAGTGTAGTGTGTCAGTGTAGTGTGTCATAGTGCGAGTGTAGTGTGTCATAGTGCGAGTGTAGTGTGTAATAGTGCGAGTGTAGTGTGTAATAGTGCGAGTGTAGTGTGTCAGTGTAGTGTGTCATAGTGCAAGTGTAGTGTGTCATGATAAGGTTTGAGCTCATTTTGTGACTCTTCTATCGACAGTAAGATCGCACAGCTGACTGGATTCAGAACATTGAAAGGTAAGAAAAAAATTTGTGGTTTATATTTGCTTTGTTTGTTTTACCTCTACCTCCTCATTTTTATTTTAGTAACAATATAGTAATAAAAGGTATGATTAGTTGGCTTATGGATATAAGGCCTAAGCTATAATCTTTTTAATTATTTACATCAGTGTTTCTTAACTAAAATTCATTACTAATTCTAGCTAATTAACGTTATTCAGTTTCATTTTAATGTCTAGTTAAAATAAAGAAATATATCATACTAAATTGAAGATTTTAATCAAACTCCCTAGTGTTATTTTTGCACAATTGCTCAGGGAAAATCACCCCATAGCGCCATCTAACGTACAACCAGTATAACCAGTTTGAACGCAGAAAACTTAATAACGTTATACATGTATATAATTGGTTGTATTACAAAATGTTTAGGAATACATTCTGTCATCAGTTACTCAAGTTGTCAAACCTGTATCATTTTCTTTGTTCTGATGAACACTAAGGAAGACATTTTGACGAATATTTGTAAACCGAGCAGATCTGGGGAACCATTGACTTCCACAGTAGGGAAAAAAATTTAAAAGTGAACGGTGCCCCAGATCTCTTATTAAAATTCTTCAAAGTCAGCAGAACAAAGAAATTATACAAGTTATACAGGTTTAGAAATCAGAGTAACTGATGACAGAATGTTCATTTTTGGGTGAACCGAAAACCTTTATATGCACTGTTTGATTCCTGGTTACAGCCTGTGTGGTCCGGGTCGATTCCTGGTTACGGCCTGTGTGGTCCGGGTCGATTACTGGTTACGGCCTGTGTGGTCCGGGTCGATTACTGGTTACGGCCTGTGTGGTCCGGGTCGATTACTGATTACGGCCTGTGTGGTCCGGGTCGATTACTGGTTACGGCCTGTGTCGTCCGGTTTGATTCCTGGTTACGGCCTGTGTGGTCCGGGTCGATTCCTGGTTACGGCCTGTGTGGTCCTGGTCGATTCCTGGTTACAGCCTGAGTCGTCCAGTTTGATTCGATCATGCAGGTTTGCACTGCACAACATCAGGAAGATCAGTCCTTTCCTAACTGAGCATGCAACACAACTTCTCGTCCAGGCCCTGGTCATTACTAGGCTTGACTACTGCAATGCTCTTCTGGCTGGACTTCCATCATGTGCAACTAAACCTCTACAAATGATTCAGAACGCTGCAGCTCGTCTTGTCTTCAACGAGCCCAAGAGTCAAGTCAAGTCAAGTCAAGTTTATTTGTATAGCGCTTTTCACAATACAGATTGTATCAAAGCAGCTTCACAGTATTAAATTAAAATAATACAATAATACAATAATAATGTTGTATTATTTTAATTTAATACTGTGAAGCTGCTTTGATACAATCTGTATTGTGAAAAGCGCTATACAAATAAACTTGACTTGACTTGACAACAAAGTTTGTTTCAAGAGGAATTTATTGATTGATAAAATTAAATTAAATATCCCCAAAATATCCCCAACTGAGCAAGCCAAAGGCAACAGTGGCAAGGAACCGAAAAACTCCATCAAGTGACCTAATGGTGTCCTAAAACTCCATCAGGTGACCTAATGGGGTAACCTTGGGAGAACCCAGGCTCAGTCGGGGGCCAGTTCTCCTCTGGCATTTATGAGCTAGAGGCCGGATTGTAGTTTGAACTGTAAGATTAAAAATATTATATGAATGCCTGGCTGAAGAGATGCGACTTTAATCTAGTTTTAAACTGGGAGAGCGAGTCTGAGCAACGAACAGTATCAGGAAGACTATTCCAGAGTTTTGGAGCCAAATGTGAAAATGCTCTCCCTCCTTTGGTGGTTCTGGATATCCTAGGTATGACCAAAAGCCTTGAATTTAGTGATCTTAAAGAGCGCGATGGATTATAGGGTGATAGAAGATCCGTTAAATAGACTGGAGCTAAGCCGTTTAGGGCTTTATAAGTCAGTAGCAATCCCTTATAATTAATACGGAGCTTTATAGGTAACCAATGCAGTGATGATAAAATCGGTGTTATATGATCATATTTTCTTGATCTAGTAAGAACTCTAGCGGCGGCATTTTGGACTAACTGTAGCTTGTTTATTGAGGATGCAGGACAACCAGCTAATAAAGCATTACAGTAATCTAGTCTCGAGGTCATGAATGCATGAACTAACATTTCTGCATCAGAAACTGATAGCATATTACGTAGCTTAGCAATGTTTCTAAGGTGGAAAAGGGCTGTTTTTGTAACATATGAAATATGATTTTCAAAAGACAGGTTGCAATCGAGTATAACACCCAGGTCTTTTACTGTAGAGGATAAAGTAACAGGACATCCTATGATGTTAAAGTTGTTTTGTGCAAGGTTTTGTGGGCGGTTTTTTGAACCGATAAGTATTACCTCTGTCTTGTCTGGATTTAATAAAAGAAAATTACGCGTCATCCAATCTTTTATATCTTTAACACACTCTGTCAATTTGGAAAATTTAGCGTTTTCATCCGGCCGTGATGAAATATATATTTGAGTGTCATCAGCATAACAATGGAAACTAATTATTCCATGTTTCCTTATAATATTTCCAAGTGGCATCATATATTTTGAAAATAACAGAGGGCCTAACACAGATCCCTGCGGCACTCCATAGTTTACTGGAGTTATGGTCGATTTTTCTCCATTTAAATAGACAAAATGGTAGCGGTCAGATAGGTATGATTTGAACCAGCTTAGTGCTTGTCCTTGAACACCAGTATAATTTTGTAGTCGATCTAAGAGTAATGTGTGATCTATAGTATCGAACGCAGCACTAAGATCAAGTAAAACTAGTATTGAAATACAGCCTTGGTCAGAAGCTAAAAGAAAATCATTTGTGATTTTAACGAGCGCAGTTTCAGTGCTATGATGCGGTCTGAATCCAGACTGAAACTTTTCATAGATATCATTTTGTTGCAAGAAAGAGCCCAGTTGAGCGGACACCACTTTTTCTAATATTTTAGACATAAATGGAAGATTTGAAATGGGTCTATAATTTGCTAGATTATTATGATCTAATTGTGGTTTCTTAATGAGAGGTTTTATAACTGCCAGTTTAAATGTTCTTGGAACATGACCTAAAGATAAAGACGAGTTAATAATATTGAGGAGAGGCTCTTCCACTACAGGTAACACTTCTTTCAGTAGTTTAGTTGGTATAGGATCTAATAAACATGTTGTTGTTTTAGATGAAGTGATAAGTTTATTTAACTCTTTTTGTTCTATAGTTGTAAAGCACTGTAATTGTTCTTGCGGGGTGATAATTGAAGCTGAATTATAAGGCGCGATTGAAGATTGAACGTTTACAATTGTGGTTCTGATGCTTTCTATTTTCTCAGTGAAGAAGTTCATGAAATCATTACTACTGAACTGTAACGGGATATTTTGTTCGGGTGACGTCTGTTTATTTGTTAGTCTAGCCACGGTGTTAAATAAAAACCTTGGATTGTTTTGGTTGTTTTCTATTAGTTTGCGGAGATGCTCAGCCCTGGCCGCTTTTAGGGCCTTTTTATAAGAGGGCCCACGTCACTCAATTTGTTCATCTCAGTGCACTGGCTACCTCTCTCTGCTCGCATCAAGTTACGGCCTGTGTCGTCCGGTTTGATTCCTGGTTACGGCCTGTGTGGTCCGGGTCGATTCCTGGTTACGGCTTGTGTGGTCCGGGTCGATTCCTGGTTACGGCCTGTGTGGTCCTGGTCGATTCCTGGTTACAGCCTGAGTCGTCCGGTTTGTTTCGATCATGCAGGTTTGCACTGCACAACATCAGGAAGATCAGTCCTTTCCTAACTGAGCATGCAACACAACTTCTCGTCCAGGCCCTGGTCATTACTAGGCTTGACTACTGCAATGCTCTTCTGGCTGGACTTCCATCATGTGCAATCATGACATCTACTGAGGATAACAGAGGACATTATATCTGTGAAGACCTCAGGAGGACTACACTCCACTAACAGCATTACCAGCTCCACTTACTGACCTGACTCTACTTCTGTCTCGCGTCTACAGAAGCTCTCACTGAGAACTAACAGAGGTTTAGATGGTGATGATTTATTGTTTCATTAAAGTTACCATGATGGAGATCAGCGTTTGCTTTAGTCTGGCTCTTGACCTTTGAATGTATAAATGTTTCTCTGGCTGCTGTAAATGTGTGTTTATAAACCCACTTGTTGAGGCACAAACGCCAAAAGAGAATATAATCCAGTGTTGATGGTAAATCTCACAATTTAGTGACTTGATTCACTGCACTTATCCAGAGCCAGATCTATTATTAGTTTTGTATTATTAATTATAGTAGAGATGTGATACTGTAAGATCCATTTGTTGTGACGATCAGATGTAAAACCTCTGTGGTATCATCACACAGACTCACACAGACTCAGACATCAAGAATCCGCATATGAATCTCAGCGATGGTGACATTAAAAGCTTCCTGTCGCAGTGCATGCTGGGTAGCAGCACAGGTACTCACCCAGACTCCCAGCATGATTACTTCTAGCACCACTGCTGAGGTTTATATGCAGATTCTTCATGTGTGTTTTTGTGCACAAACTGTTAAATCTTTCACTTTATCTGTTTGCCACAAAACTGCTGGCTGTTGTGTTGTAGAATCACAGTTTTAATATAATGAATTAAACTAATAATAAACTAATAAACTAATCACCTGCTTCACGAAAGAAAGTTATTAGTTTGACATTACTTTTCAGCTGTTGTCTATGGAGCAAATGACATGAATATTGTGTGTATGTGTGAAAAACAACGTGATTACAGAGGCATAAAACTAGCTAGCGCCAACTAGAGGCCGATTTCTCTCAAAATTCTTACAGACTCCAGAACCACGAGTCGAACATGCTCACTGGGTTTCGTTCTGATCCGCCTCCGGTAACCTCGTCTCATAGCTACTCAAGTTTCATCGGCGGCCATGCCCGGCGCCTCGTACAAACACAGCGCTGCCCATTTTCAAGTATTTTGGGCTAATGGTTGGGTGGTTATAGACATTTTATATTTTTTGGCGCCACCAAGTGGCCAATCATCACGATTTTTTACAAGTACCCTCAGACTGAGCTCATACACATGTGTCCCGAGTTCGGTGAAAATATCTAGTTCCTTTATGAGTTACATTTTTAGGGGTTCAAGCATGAAATGCTGAAACCCTATTGTAATTGTAAGGATTTGTAAAACGCATCGTGCAGGACAAACCGTAAGGCCTAGAGACGTGAAACCTGGCCAGATGGTAGGCCTCAATTTGGGGACAACCTATCAGAGTATGACACCGATTGGCCCATAGGTGGCGCTACAGCAACCAAAAGTTCAAAATTGCTCATAACTCTTAGACCGTTTGTCCCAGGATCAAGTGTCTTATATCGTTGGAATCCTTGGCTCAAGGCGGACAAAATGGCTATCTCCGATTTGCTCGCCCTTCAGGCGCCAATTCGAGTAAATTGCATTTTTTTGAAAAACCTATTTTTGCGAACTTCTCCTTGGTTTTTCGCCCGATCGGAACCAAACCACTGCAAGAATATTCTCTGGAGTCTGACAATCAATAATCATCCAAAAAATTCAAAATTTCAATTAACGGTCGATAAGGGGAACCAAAATCTTTGATGGCACCAGGGCCACTTTTACTAAAACGGTTATAAATTGTGAACGGAAAGAGATTTTTTTGCTAAACTTGGGACACATCTTCCTGAGCTCAATCTGAGATCACTTGAAAAAAATCGCAACAATTGGCCACTAGGTGGCACTATAAAACGGTTATAACTTGTGAACGGAAAGAGATATTTTCGCAAAACTTGGGACACATGTTCATGAGCTCATTCTGAGGTCACGTGAAAAAAAATCATGACAATTGGCCACTTGGTGGCGCTATAAAATGGTTATAACTTGTGAACGGAATGAGATATTTTCACTAAACTTGGGACACATGTTCATAAGCTCAATCTGAGTTGACATGAAAAAAATCGTGACAATTGGCCACTTGGTGGCGCCATAACAGTGAAAAAAATCATGAAAATAGCTATAAGCGCACCCAACCGTTAGTCTACTGAAAATTGGCACGCAGTGTCTTTGTCCAGGGTGCCATGATAGTCTATGAGAACATTGGTGTATCTCAAAAAACTCAGTATACGTCATTGGCACAAAGCCTTGAAGGAGCCTTAGAAGTTTCAAGGAAGCCCGTGTTTTTTTCACAGGAGTGACCTCCTAAGAATCCTTGCCGAGTCCAACAATACCAAACATGCCAGGTTTCGCCTTATGGTTTTTCTAAGTGTCATTTAGAGCTTTAAAAAATTGTGGTTATCTTCAAAGCCGTTAGTCTGATCTAGACAACAACAAAAAAACAAAGGAAATTTGAAAACATAGGTAAATAGCTAAACAATAACGCCAAAATGTTAAAATGATGATAGGAACTGACAAAAAAATGTATTAAATCCAATCAATTTCACCCATGGATCATTTTGATGCTCTCACATGTTTGAAACGAACAATGGATTGTGATGAAATTTGTTTTGAATTGGGACTGGCGAATCCCCGTCCATACTGTCAATGACCGGTCGCAAAGACCCGCCCACTTTAGTTACTGTTGCTATGTCTGACAAGCGACGCCACTCTCACACCACACCAAGTTCTCACGCAGTGAAAAATACATTGCGGATCAGAAAAAAGACTGCGCGGTGACAGACAAGTACTTTTGATATGAAACAAAGTCTCACCTTTCAAATGTAGTCATTTTTTAGAGACATTTAAACAATAAATACCGTTTTGTGACTCTGTTACTCAGACAGATTGCTGTAGACTCGAGGCTCAGTTAAAGCTGCTTGTGAACCGATCATCTCTTCCTTCTAGTTAATTTATAGCATTAAAATAAACATGAATGAACATAAAAGGAATGTTGTTTTAAAGTGCTAAGACATCAGTACACTTTGTTTTTCAAATTTAAATCCTCCTATGTTAATCTACTAACTGTCCTGACTGCTTTGTTGGACAAAATGGCGGATTATGATTAGTCAGATTGCCTGTCAATCAAACTCCCTGCGAAGGGTCAATTGAGAATGCCTGTGCGCACAATCCTGATCTAATCGACAACTTTGCAGTTGCACATAGGAAAGCCCGGAAAATCCCGCTATAATGTAAGAGAGCATCTTTTTCATGTATTTGGACTTAGGCCTAACAATGTTTTATAGTGCGCTGTCCCCCATTGTTTTTTTGTTTTTTTTTTTTGTTTTTTTTGGTGAGCGTCATCAATGTCATCAATTGCGTCATCAAGGGGCCCGCCTTGATAATCCTACTTAAGGGCCCGGTGTTGGCTCGTTACGCCACTGAATATAATTGTCTAAACTCCTTATCAAAATTAAATATTTACAACAAATCTGACACATATATATGGGCACACTTTGAGTACTACTAATAAAAGTGGTGGAGATCAGGCAAGGCTATAAGAAGACTAGGCAAAAGGTGCTATAACTGTAAAAACGCTTTAAAACCATATATTTCCTATGGTAAACTGCCTGTATTGGCTGTAAATTGACTTTTTCATCTATGATGGCAGTTGTTAAATGCTTGCTAAATAAAACTTAATGTCTTTTGATGCTTGTGTGCTTAAAGGCCTTAAAGGCCTTAACTGCTTGAACCCCGATAAATGCTGCTTGCAGCTTTAATTGTAAATATGGCCGCTGACATGTAGAACATTTTGGCACCCCCTAGCGACCGCGCAGTGATTTTTTATTTTGATAATTATTGACAATCAGACTCCAGAGAATCTTGCTGCACTGGTTTGGTTCCGGTCGGGCCAAAAGCCAAGGAGTCGTTCGCAAAAGTAGGTTTTTCACAAGATCCAAAATTACTCAAAATTTCCCAATTTCCCATTACTCCAAAAAAATTGTAAGTACCGATTACACCTTGAGCCAAGGATTCCAACGATATAAGACACTTGAGCCTCCGCCTAATGGTGCGTTCACACCGGATGCGAATAGCGCGTCAGGCGCGAGTGATTTCAATGTTAAGTCAATGCAAAGATGCGTTACGCACGTAAAAAATTCCTGCGGCGCGAATGAGGCGTAGAGCGCGGCACGGTAGACGCGAATACGCCTCATTAGCACGTCAAGTTCGAGTTCTTCGAATGGCGTGAATTGAGCATCTGGCGCGTAAAGCGCGAATGATTTTATGTAGTGCTTTTTGTGCATTCACACGTTTGACGCGAATTTGCGTCTGCCGCCCGAGTTGAAAAATCTGAACTTCTGCGTCAATTCGCGCCGCGTTAACCAATCAGGAGCCTGCTTGCTGCTGTCACGTGGTGAAGTAAAAACAAAGTAAATCTTTTATCACATAAAAACTTGATTTCAATATATGAGACATATTCATTTTGTATTGAATGCTATTTATTCCATATCTAAATCCAGATTATATGAAACATTATTATTCTAATGTAAAGACAACCAATTTTAGTGTATAAGAACATAGTTCGTGTCTGGACAGTGTTGTGTGAGAAAGAAAGAAAAAAAATCACAGGACAGGTTAATTACTTTTGGAAGATGGCTCCATTTATCATCAATACAAAAATAAATTACAGATTATGTGGGCGAGGGTGATCCTCGCTCCGATGCGGGACAACAGGTCATCAAACTTGGCGCGGGACAGGCGGAAGCACCGCTGATAGCGGCCGTCATCCAGGCGCAGCTCCTGGAGCAAATGGTGAAACTCGCCAAACTGGGTTCGCCTCCACGGGTTTCGAAACTTTTGAAACTTTCGCCTCTGATGCGCGTGACGCACGTAAATTTCGCTTCAAACTTTTGTTTTTACGCGCGTCAATTTCGCTCTTGATGCGCGAATTAACACAAAGTGGTCAAGCATATAACTAGACGCGGCAGGCGCGAATTTGACGCGCTATTCGCGTCCGGTGTGAACGCACAGTAACGGTTGAGGAGTTATGAGCCGTTTCGTACTTTTGAGAAAATTACAAATGAAAAAAAATTATATATTTTTTATATATATAAAACACCGACACTGGTCAGGATATAAAACACCGACACTGGTCAGGCGTGAGAAAACTCAACTGCAGTCGCCACCGTTCACCTGAAGAGGGCAGCACTGAGACGTTCACCTGAAGAGGGCAGCACTGAGACGTTCACCTGAAGAGGGCAGCACTGAGACGTTCACCTGAAGAGGGCAGCACTGAAGAGGGCAGCACTGAGACGTTCACCTGAAGAGGGCAGCACTGAGACGTTCACCTGAAGAGGGCAGCACTCAGACGTTCACCTGAAGAGGGCAGCACTGAGACGTTCACCTGAAGAGGGCAGCACTCAGACGTTCACCTGAAGAGGGCAGCACTGAGACGTTCACCTGAAGAGGGCAGCACTGCACTGAGACGTTCACCTGAAGAGGGCAGCACTCAGACGTTCACCTGAAGAGGGCAGCACTGAGACGTTCACCCTGTAGAGGGCAGCACCTAGACGTTCAACTGAAGAGGGCAAGACTGAGACGTTCACCTGAAGAGGGCAGCACTGAGACGTTCACCTGAAGAGGGCAGCACTGAGACGTTCACCTGAAGAGGGCAGCACTGAGACGTTCACCCTGAAGAGGGCAGTACTGAGACGTTCACCTGAAGAGGGCAGCACTGAGACGTTCACCCTGAAGAGGGCAGCACTCAGACGTTCACCTGAAGAGGGCAGCACTGAGACGTTCACCTGAAGAGGGCAGCACTGAGACGTTCACCTGAAGAGGGCAGCACTCAGATGTTCACCTGAAGAGGGCAGCACTGAGACGTTTACCCTGAAGAGGGCAGCACTGAGACGTTCACCTGAAGAGGGCAGCACTGAGACGTTCACCCTGAAGAGGGCAGCACTCAGACGTTCACCTGAAGAGGGCATCACTGAGACGATCACCTGAAGAGGGCAGCACTGAGACGTTCACCCTGAAGAGGGCAGCACTGAGACGTTCACCTGAAGAGGGCAGCACTGAGACGTTCACCCTGAAGAGGGCAGCACTCAGACGTTCACCTGAAGAGGGCAGCACTGAGACGATCACCTGAAGAGGGCAGCACTGAGACGTTCACCCTGAAGAGGGCAGCACTGAGACGTTCACCTGAAGAGGGCAGCACTCAGATGTTCACCTAAAGAGGGCAGCACTGAGACGTTTACCCTGAAGAGGGCAGCACTGAGACGTTCACCTGAAGAGGGCAGCACTGAGACGTTCACCCTGAAGAGGGCAGCACTCAGACGTTCACCTGAAGAGGGCAGCACTGAGACGATCACCAGAAGAGGGCAGCACTGAGACGTTCACCCTGAAGAGGGCAGCACTGAGACGTTCACCTGAAGAGGGCAGCACTCAGATGTTCACCTGAAGAGGGCAGCACTCAGACGTTCACCCTGAAGAGGGCAGCACTGAGACGTTCACCCTGAAGAGGGCAGCACTGAGACGTTCACCTGAAGAGGGCAGCACTCAGACGTTCACCTGAAGAGGGCAGCACTGAGACGTTCACCCTGAAGAGGGCAGCACTGAGACGTTCACCTGAAGAGGGCAGCACTCAGACGTTCACCTGAAGAGGGCAGCACTGAGAGGGCAGCACTCAGATGGTTTTACACCATATATTGTAGAATTAAAACACTTTATACCCAAATGTAAAAAAAGTTATTCGAATCAGTGATCAGCACTAATAAAGCCCCATTCTTACAGATCATTAACTAAAAAAAAGTTTAGTTACTCTTTAAACATATTATTAATTTATTGTAAAGTGTTACCACTCAGACGTTCACCTGAAGAGGGCATCACTGAGACGTTCACCTGAAGAGGGCAGCACTCAGACGTTCACCTGAAGAGGGCAGCACTGAGAGGGCAGCACTCAGATGGTTTTACACCATATATTGTAGAATTAAAACACTTTATACCCAAATGTAAAAAAAGTTATTCGAATCAGTGATCAGCACTAATAAAGCCCCATTCTTACAGATCATTAACTAAAAAAAAGTTTAGTTACTCTTTAAACATATTATTAATTTATTGTAAAGTGTTACCTATACTTAATCACACAAATCAAATAAATTGGTATTACATTCATGTGTTGTGTTCCCCTGGCCGACTCCCAGTGCGGTCAAGACTGGCGTCCAGTGTGGCCCTTTACTGACTAAGGTTAATAAATGCTATAGAAGTATTTGTTCATTGTTAGTTCATGTTAACTACTAAAACCTTATTGTAAAGTGTTTATATTACAGATTTGTTATGATCCCTGTCACATAAGACATCTCCTGCTACCTCAGATATGTTAAGCTCTGATTAGTTTATCTCCTGTAAGATGCGCACTGAACATGCTGGAGAACAGAGTGCTTCTCCCTGACGGAGATGTGGTGTGTTGTGATAGTGCTCCTCTCTCACCAGCAGATGGCACTGGATCACAGCTCTGGATGCCACTGAAATATTGATCTCACAGTATATGTTTATTCAGAGCCTTTATTCAATTAATTTAAATGAATGAGCCTAATGTAGATGCAAGTGCAGATATCAGAGGCTCCAGATGAGAGTGAGTTTGGTGAACGGAGCACTTAGTGGCTAAAGAATGACGTCACAATCGATCTTCAGACATTATCAGTGCGCAAGAGCTATGGGACGGATGCTGATTGGCTGACGGGTGCCCTTCTGTGCTCTGATTGGCCAGTGGGAGATCATTAAACACCTACACAGATAACACTCAACTCCTCATGGCGAATATATAAGGGCTTGACCACTGAAGCCACACACAGTAGTATCCAGGTGGTCTTCAAGTTCAGAGAGTCAACATTTCTACCGAACAGCAACACAAGGTGAGGTAAGACCATACAGACACTTTTTGTTGGATTGAGATCTTTGTGGGTTTGGAAAGGTATGCCTTTCATTACTCTAATGGGTTTAGGCTTCACAGAGGACGCTATAGTCAGTGTGTTTCTGTCCCAGGGTATACCATGTTCATGCTGAAGATCTCTGCCCTGCTAGTCGCGTACGCCGCAGTGGTGCTGCAGATGTCCAGCTCGAGCGCCGCCCCGGCCAGGTAAACCTCACTCCTCATGATGAGTCCATAGGTGGGCTGTTCTGCATCACTGTTTGCTGTGTGTCCTCAGACCCGCTTCAGAGTCTCTGACAGACAGATTTGCGCTCATGGACTACGAGGCACGGAGATTATTGAGCGCTATAGTCAGAAACGTGGTGCAGATGACGGCGGAGGAGCTGGAGCCCACGAGTGATGACAGCAGGTACGCGCTCCACAGGTCTGCGCTGGTTATCCTGAGAAGGGAAAGAGTGTGTTTATATGAAACGGCCGACCGACTCCTGTTTTCACTCTGCGAGAGGCAGTAGATCCAGTTAGTCAAGTGAGGAGCCGTGGAGATTAGTGTGAAGTTCCTCTGGCCGGATGAGGTGCACATCTCCTCCTCTCAGTGATGAACCCTGTGTGCGTGTCCTAGCATGTCATGTTAACCCTAATGACTGCATGTTCTCCCACCTGAGCATGTTCTCTCTCTAACCTGACGCATGTGTGAGCACTAACAGGCGCTGCATGTGTGTGTGATACGCCTGTCTGCATGTGTGTTTCTGTTCAGCCAGGGCAGATTCCTGTCCAAGCGCTGCTCCAATCTCAGCACCTGTGTGCTGGGAAAACTGTCCCAGGAGCTGCACAAATTGCAAACGTTCCCGCAGACGGACGTGGGCGCCGGGACGCCCGGCAAGAAGCGCAGCCTGCTCGAGGGCAACCAGTTCCCCAGCTACGAGGAAACCTTTACCGCCATCTAACCCTACCCCCCCGCTGCATGCGGATCCTGCTTGACTGACCGCACACACACGCCTGGTTGCATCGGGCTTCTCCTTCTTTATTTCTTTCTTTCTTTCTTTCTTTGGCAGAGAAAGGCATGTTAAGACTTAGATTGAATTTCTTCCACAAGGAGTCGTTTTTATGCACTTCGCACATGCCTCTGAATAACTGAGTAAATGTATTTTAAAGGTAACTGATGATGATAATCAAATATATAAAAAAAAGAGAAGTATGATTTCTTTCATGTGTTTAAGTTCAATAAAGGTATTTTTATATCAGGATCTCTAGTTTTATTGTCAAGTTATTAGTTACATATTGAATTGTTAAACTGCCTCTACAAAAACATCAAGATTTCTGCAGGTAAGATGACATCTGTGACTGTGATCAAATCATCAGACTGATAATTCCATATATTTAATATTATAGATGAGTAATGCATGAATGTACTGAGTGCTGTGTGTGCGTGTCCCTGTGCTGATGCTGGATGCTCTGTGTTGCTCAGCGGGACCGCGCAGAAGCGCGCGTGTAACACGGCCACGTGCGTGACTCACCGGCTGGCGGACTCCCTGAGCCGGACTGGGGGAATGGGCAGATCTGGGTTCATCAGGACCGATGTGGGACCCGACGCGTTCGGCCGCAGGAGGAGGACCGATGTGGGACCCGACGGGGGAATGGGCAGATCTGGGTTCATCAGGACCGATGTGGGACCCGACGCGTTCGGCCGCAGGAGGAGGAGGAGGAGCTGAGCACGCGAGCGGGGTACGAGCGCGCCCCCGAGACTCTGTGCTGTGTGTGTGTGTGTGTGTGTGTGTGTGTGTGTGTGTTTCACGAGCGTGCGCGAGACTCTGTGGTGTGTGTGTGTGTGTGTGTGTGTTTCACGAGCGCGCGCGAGACTCTGTGTTGTGTTTGTGTGTGTGTGTGTGTGTTTCACGAGCGCGCGCGAGACTCTGTGCTGTGTGTGTGTGTGTGTGTTTCACGAGCGCGCGCGAGACTCTGTGCTGTGTGTGTGTGTGTGTGTGTGAGAGAGAGTTTCTGACCGTGTCTTCTCTGTTCCACAGGTTATCTGGACTAGAAACACACACACACCTGCTGAAGAGCAACTCTCGGAACAACACCGACTCTTAAACACGCACTAATCACTTGTGTTATCCATATGTACTGACAGAGTGTCTAAAACACAGAGAAATCTATAGATTTTTATATGAAATAAATCAGATTCATAAAGACATTGTGTGTTTATTCTGTATCTGTGTGTGGACAGATAATCCCTTCATGTTACTGGCATCCACACCTTCAGCATCCAGGGGACGTTTCCCTTCCTCAAAGGTTCTTTACAGTGGAAACTGGTTCTTTAAGATTATTAAAATGTTCTTCACACTAAAGAAAAGTTGTTCTTTCAGAACTGATCTCTCTGGGGAACCAAAATGCTTCTTCAAAACACCCTTTTGCAGCCTTTTGCAGCCATCTTTAGAAGCGAAGGTTGTGATAATGAATGTAAGGTTAGTGATTGTTGTGAGCTTGTGAGCGGGTGAGATGTGTTTGCTTTAGAGAAGAGCTAGACCTGCAGAACCGGCTCCAGCTCATGTTAGATCAGCTCATCTGCTGGCTTTACTCAGTCTCCATGAGGCTCATTATAACCCTGAGACTACACGATGATATAGATATAGATAATACGCCTCGATGTGATTTTAAAATGCATCAAATACATCCGATCGAGTCAGTTCCAGTTCATTCACACAAACTCCAGAAAGTTCTGTGCCGTCACTGTCCAACAGGAGGCAGAGCGAGTCTCATGTCAAAAGCCTGTTTTACTCAGAAGAATGAATTATAAGTTTATTATATAAATGGTTATGATTGTACTGTCCCTCCAGCTCATCCTCGATAACGCCGTGTGCAGCGATCTGAGGAGACGTGTGTGTTCACCTCATGTGATCCTGTTGTTCAGGTGTTGCTGTGTCTCTCTCCTTCACTGGGAGTTATGCTCCTGTTTCTCCTCTGAACAGAGGAACCGTTCCTGAAGGAGACGTTTTTCTAAAGCATCAATAAAATATTATTTTCTCCATGTTTCCAATGTCTCTTTTCTTCAGTGATACTATATCAGAATCACAGATCAAAACTAAATGACACTTTTCTGATGATATTCACTTTCTTTATTGCACATCGGAGATAAACATCATTAACACATCACATGACGTGATCTCTAGACCAGACTCAAGTCTCCGGCGTTATCCGCAGTCCACATGTTCACAGCAGAACTGCTCACACAATACCTATTTTTATATCAAAGTTTACATCATTTTTATTTGATCTGGCTTATAATTCATGAGTTAAATCTGTCTTTTTCTGCTTTGTTGTTTACTCGTGTCTTTCTTTGTCTGTGTTTTATGTAATGGTCCGGCACATTGCTCAATGGCAGTTGTTTTTAATCATGCTTTATTAATAAATTGCAATGAAAGCACAGGCTGCTTTATTCACTTCTGTTCTTGTGCTTCATGCACATTTACTGGAAGCACATTATATAACCCCAAATTATAGGCATTATTTCAAAGAAATCATTTTCCACAAGTTGTTTTTACGGTCTCCATGCAATCCAGCGGGATGAACTCAGCGGTGGAGAACTCTTGCGGTGTCCGCATGGAAAGAGTTTTGAACCCCTCTCAGAGATGTTCGAGCTCGTGATAGTGAACAGCTGTTTGTCATTTACTCGCTGCTGATGAACAGAAAGCCTGAGCGAGGACAGAGAGTCGGCCAGTAAACTCACTTCAGTCCCAGTTACTCTTCCCAGTTTCAGGATCCAGTTCTGAACCAGTTCCAGGGAAATGGACTGTGCGTTCCTCAGCATGTCTTTTGTTTTCATAGGCTTTTTTTTTCCTCCCTTCCATGGCTGATTTTTCCACAGAGTAGAAATCAGATACCCTGAACGTCTAATGGTAAACGTCTAGGAATAACCGAACCCAGACGGCTCCTCCCAAACTCTCCCTTCTTTGGATATTTGAAGGAAAAAACACAGTCTCCTGTCACATAAAGCAGTTTTTTCTTCTTTCCCATGGCTCCCGCTCTCCCTCTCGTTCCTCCCCTCTTCCACATCTGGATTCCAGGCCCACATTTATTTATGCGACTCCAGTTGTTTTTCAGGGAGTTTAAAGAGCTGGTGTTGGCAGCTGTGCTGATCTGATGAAGTCTGCAATTACAGCTCTCCATAGCCGGCCACTGATTACATGTGTGACCACAGAATGTGTTGAGGAGAGCTCATGTGCAGACAGAGACAGAAATAGCCCGTTCGCGTCGGCTTGGACCGCGGCCCAGCAGAGAGACTGACTGACGGAGAGATGTGGGTCTGCTCACTCCAGGCTCCAGCGGCGGACTCACACACACACACTCGCAGCGTAAGTGTTGCTCATCCAGCTCTTTAACGGGTCACCAGCATCATCAGCGCACGGACACATGGGTAACTCATTAGTTTGAGATGTGGCAGGACGGTTGAGAAGGAGCTGTGGATCTCTGAATCCTCCTGTCTTGAGGTAATCGTGCTCTACAGACGCTTCTGTTGAAGGTCGGCCTCGTAAATTAGGCATCTGTCGAAAGCTTAAACTCTCAAAACTCTTCCTTTTGAAATTGGACATTGCATTATCATGGAGACGGTACTGTAAATCCTTTTCTCAGTTTTTGTGATACGTGGTTAAAACGTATGCTTTGACTTTATAACAGCTTCTACATTATTTTGTCAAATGTATGTGTAAAATAAAATGTGTTTAGTTTTACAGCAAACCTAAAGTTCTAACCCTGCTTTGACTTTAGCAGTAATTCCGAGCGTTTCTTTAAAGAGAGTCCAGCACAGTGATGAACTACAGCCAGTGTGATCAGAGAGCGGGGCAGTAACAGGTTAACTACAGGTTACGGGTGTGTTTTAGCACTAATAACAGTGTTTCATGAGCATAGATGAGCGAGGGAGACTCGGGGATTCTGTTACTCCGCTCAAAGACTCTTTGTTTGGCCCAGGCTGGGTCGCAGTCAGCAGTTTCTCAAAACCCAAAGTCAATTCCTCTTTTGCGGCTTGAAAAACATCTTCATAAGCAGTTTCGTTCAGGACAGCCTGGTCTGCGTTTGAGTCTAAGAGCTCAGTTTCGTTCAGGACAGCCTGGTCTGCGTTTACACTGTTGGAGCTGAAGCAGAAACTGGTTCAGGAGGTCAGAGAGTGTCTGAATCAGCAGTGAGACTTCAGTCATGTCGTGTGTGTTGAGAGAGTTAAAGTTAATACAGGTAAGCTGTTACAGCCTGGTCTCATTGTTAATGTGTGGGTATTAAAGGGTTATTTCACCCAAAAATGTAAAATTCTGACATTAATTACTCTCCCTCAAGTCGTTCCAAACCCGTAAGAATGAATCTGAGAGTTTTCTGTCCCTCCATAGACAGTCTACACAACTACCACTTTCAAGCCCCAGAAAGGTAGTAAAGACATCATTAAAGTAATCATAATGTGTCTCCGGTGGTTTAAAGGGAAAATTCTGTCATCATTTTCAAGTCAAGTCAAGTCACCTTCATTTATATAGCACTTTTAACAATATAGATTGTTTCAAAGCAGCTTTACAGTGATAATAGGAGATTACAGTAACAGAGATTGTTTAGGCTTTACAGCAGCTCTAGAATAAAGTTATTGTCCAGATAAAGTTAGTTTTGATTGATTCACTTCCGTTGCAAAGATCATTAGTTATTAACTTAGGGGCCGCTAACACACACCGTTCTAACAGAAATCTCTTAATGCGCTCCGGCCGCTCTTCCACACAACAACAGTGTTTGGTCCAAGCTGCAGGCGTTGAATAATTTTGAGAAACGTTATCATCTCCGCGTCAGCTTCAAAAACACGAATCCGTGAAAACACTGACGGCGTGCACATGCATATCATGTGTTTAGTCTATAGGTATGCGCGTTTGAATATATATGTTTGCAGGCGTGTAGTCTTTATTTACAAATTGATCACACCAAATTACTTGTCTAGCCTTAAAAATTCATAATACAGAATTTTTTGTCGCTTCCACGCATCCATGCGAACTGGAATTATTTTGACAGCGTTTTATCTGTACAGAGGTAAAGAGAAGGGAAAGAGACCTTCACAGAGAAGAGACTAGTGGACATTTCAGCACTGCGCTGTCATTGGGTCCAGGCGCAGGTCCTTCATCAGATCTGGATACGGCCTGGATCCGGCGGACTGCGGTAAACCTCGGGATAAACAGAGAGACTAAAATTAGCGTAGACGCCATTCTTCTTATGATGTAATGAGTACATCAGGATTTATGAGAAGTGTTCCCGGTTCCGGCTGACCTGATCTATGCAGCCTAATTGTTCCGCATTTGTCAATGAGAGCATATGTCATAATTTAGATATATTTTTAAGATGTAAAAATGCGGTTTTACAGATACTAGAAACATGACATTCAACTGAAAGATTGGTATCAAAGAGCACACCCAGGTTCCTAACCGACGACGAAGACTTGACAGAGCAGCCATCAAGTGTTAGACAGTATTCTAGGTTATTACATGTGGAAGTTTTTTGTCAAATAATTAGAGTTTAGTAGTTGGAAATTACTAGTCATCCAGTTTTTAGATCAGCTATGCATTCCGTTAATTTTGTGAATTGGTAAGTTTCGTCTGAGCGTGAAGAAATATAGAGCTGAGTATCATCAGCATAACAGTGGAAGCTAATTCCTTGTTTCCTAATGATATCTCCTAAGGGTAGCATGTACAGAGTGAACAGCAACGGTCCTAGTACTGAGCCTTGTGGTACGCCATACTGAACTTGTGATCGATGAGACATCTCTTCATTTACTGCTACAAACTGATAACGGTCAGATAAGTATGATTTAAACCATGCTAGTGCAATTCCACTAATGCCAACATAATTTTCGAGTCTATTTAAAAGAATGTTGTGGTCGATAGTATCAAATGCAGCACTAAGATCGTCTAAGAGCTGTCTCAGTACTATGGTACGGTCTAAATCCTGACTGGAAATCCTCGCAGATATCATTTCTTTCTAAAAAGGAACACAGTTGTGAGGATACTGCTTTTTCTAGTATCTTTGACAGAAAAGGTAGATTCGAGATCGGCCTGTAATTGACGAAAAGGATCAAGTTGTGTTTTTTTAACAAGCGGTTTAATCATAGCCAGCTTAAAAGTTTATATAAATCAAATTTAGATGATTTAACGAGTTTAACGAATTCTTCCTCTCCTATAGCAATGAATGAATCAAATCTTTCCTCAGGGAGACTACAATGCACTGCCTGATGCGATACTGTAGTAGACGGTTGCTAGCTTCTCTGTCTTCAGCAAGCGCTCTGTGTGAAACTGTCTCTGTCTATTTATTGTTGTCTGTCCACAAGCATATATATATATATATATATATCTAGACAAGAGTATGGCAAGCAAACAGCTTTTTGTATTGCGTTCCTCCCAGCCCTCGCTTCATTACGAGTGGGGACACATTTGATTTTCCTGCTGTATGTTTGGGAGCAGAGCTATTGTTACAACCGGTTGCAGAGATGGATGAAGCAGGATCTACGTGCAGCAGTTTTATTAACAAACACACTCAAACTTCACAAAATAATCTCAGCACAAGAACAGAACAACCTAAACATGCAAAGTTAAGAACGCGACAGAACACAGGGTTTACATAGAAGTGCAAACTAACAAGACACCTGAACTGAACTAACAATCAAACACCATAGAAACTAACAGGCAGGGGGCGGAGAAAGACAGAGCTGAGGGAGAAAGTGTCACCCCCAATTTCCACCAACTGCGGAACGGCTGCAGCCCTCCGGAGCAGATACGCAGAGCTTCTATTTTTGCCGGATGCCGGAGAGCTCCGCAGCAATTCAGCACTTTTATCGCGCGATCATACGTGAATTCATGAGATCTCGTGGGTCCTCATGACTTCAGCTGTGAGTCATGGCCGCAGCCGTTCCGCAAAAAATCCGGACCTGGTGGGTATTGAAGGACAGCGGAGCACGGAGCCGACACGCAGCGGAGCCGATCCGCAGCCGTTCCGCAGTTGGTGGAAATCCGGGGTTAAGGTATTCAGTCTGAGTCCTGATCATTGCTTTGCACAATGTAATTGGAGATAATGAATACATTTTTCCATAAGTTTAAAATTGACTATTGTGTTGGCCATGATTGGACCAAAAGCTTGCATACATTGCCTGTTGTTTAGCCCAGAGAACAGTGTATCTTGTAACCTGTGTTTACTATTAAGTGGAAGCAAAGAGGATTTATCCCAATGAATTACCCAGAGCGCATACTGAACTTTTCAAATACCCTCAGTATCTGGGAAATTAAACTTGAAGATCCAGAATAAACAGTAAAATATCCTCTGCATAGAGTGATGTGTGTTGTTTGTAAGAGTTAACTGAAATTGAACAGTTTTCCAGTCTTATCAGTTGGGCTGGGGGCTCGAATGACAGTGCAAATAGCATTGGGGATAAAGGGCACCCTTGTTTTGTGCCTCGTTGTAAATGAAAGGCTAGAGAATGTACTCCATTAGTCACAACAGAGGACGTGGGGTTTCTATATTAAACCTGCTCACAATAGAAAAGGGTTACAGAAATCAGTTCGGATCTCATCCACCTAGATTTCTAGGGGTCTTCCCTACGGTGGTGAACCCCGAGCAGGCTCTGGTTATGGAGCAAGAAGTGCAACTATAGAAAGGGTTCCTCCTCCCGGCAGGGGAGGCTTACACAGGGCAGACTTACCAGGGCATTCAAATTACATCGACGACTGGTTGACTTTAGCTCAGTCCGAGCACATGGTGGTCCGGCATCGAGATGTCGTTCTGTCTCACATGAGAAAGTTGGGGCTGAGGCTCAGCGCGAGTGTGCTCCTTCCAGCTCAGAGGACCACTTTTCTAGGCGAGGTTTGCATCGATTGCATCGAGGTGCTCGTATAGCATCGATTCTCTCGATCAGTTTCAGAGACTGTAGGGTCTCATGGCAGCTGCCTCCAACCTAATAATGTTTGGCCTCCTGTACATGAGACCCCTGCAGTGGTGGCTCAGAACCAGGGGTTTCTCCGAGGGGAAATCAGTTACGCATGATCATAGAGTTCCCACAGCTCGAGTTCCTGCGTCGCCCTGCCATACTCCCTGTATGCCTGTGCGCGCCTTGCTTCAGCCTATCAGAAGCTAGTGACTGTTTGCTCCAGGTATGCTTTATAGTTTCCTGGTAGATGACGTCACGCCATTGGACTGATTTCATACGTGCTTCATGACGCAATCACGCAGAGGCATTCCCACAGCGTCTCGAGTGTGCTCGTTGTACCACGCCGTTGGACTATTTTCTTTTAAATGATCTTCTTTAAGCGCAAAGGAGCAAAGGTCATTCACCCTCAAGTTGTTGCAAACCTGCATGCATTTCTTTGTTCTGCTGAACACAAGGAATATATTTGGAAGAATGTTTGTGACATTCTCGCCCCCTATTGACCACCTTAGTATTTTTTTCCCCCTACTTTGGTAGTCAATGGGGGGGAAGATTTTTAAAATACTTTGTAAATAAAGTGTTTTTTGTTTTTGTGTGTGCAAACAGCACTCATGTCGCTTCATAAAACTGAGGTTAAACCACTGGAGTCACATGGATTACTTTAATGATGTATTTAGGGCTGCAACTAACGATTATTTTAATAATTGATGAATCTGTCGATTTCCTGATGGAAAATAAAAAAATTATTATAATAAAAATGTAATATGTTATTCCACATCCTGCCGAATGCTTCCAAATATTTTTTTGTTGTATAAAGTAATGTATTTTTTGTAATATAAAGTCTATGAAAACAAATATAGTGAAAGTTTCTGTACATTATAAGCAAAAAAATAACATTACATTCTAAACCTAAAAACAACTGATTGCTTACTATTTTAAAGCAGAAATTAAAGCGACTAAATAAAACATTTCTAACAACAAATATTTATGCAAAGTGTGTATTTTAGTGAGAGTTATTGCGCTCCTGGGCTCGGTCTGTTTGATGCGCATGCGCGCACCGGCGCTGGTTCACCGAACACTCAAGGTCAAGGTCAAGGTCAAGTTTATTTCTATAGCACCTTAAAACAACACGAATGTTGACCAAAGTGCTTCACAATCTCAGCACAGATGCACATACAGTTAAAACATAGCATATCAAAAGAATTCAAATCAAAAACAGATAAAAGATAAAAAATAAAATAAGAGCCTAGTAACGACACTAAAAAGTGCAATTACATAATCTTTCCAAAAATGCATACAGCATTTAGACGCATTTTAATATGCTTGTGCAAAAAGGTACGTTTTAATCGATGTTTTAAAAACTTTTAATGTAGGGGAAGCTCTAATTGATAGTGGGAGTGTATTCCATAATTTTGGAGCGTAAACTGAGAAAGACCTATCATCACCCTTTGTTTTCAGACGGGTTGTCGGGACGTTTAATAATAACTTAGATGACGATCTAAGTAATCTCTGAGGAGAATATGAACTTAAAAGTTATGATATGTAATTTGGGGCCAATCCATTAAGAGCTTTAAACACATAAGTTAAAACCTTGAAGTCAATTCTGAAGTCTACAAGACTCGCTTGTGGTGAGAATGTGCTAAATGAAGATCTTTCTAACCCTTTTACAGATAAGGATATAACCATAACATGTATGCTATGCGCTGAGGTAAAACACGTGTCAGAGGCAGTAAACAGCACACACAGTCTGTCACACGCACGCTTATGGTTTAGTTTGAACCGATTATAAATATAACACATGTTCATGTTTCAGACTGCTTGGATCATGCACCCTCAGCATCTTTCCCTGTGACGTGTGTCCTCCGCTATTTTACATTCGCATTTAGTCCAAATAAATGTGTTATTCTCGACTGTTTCCGAGCACAGTGCGCAGACGCGACTAACCCTTTCTTGGCCTTGATGGTGGTAGTTGTAGCTGTCAACGGAGGGACAGAGAACTCAGATTTCTTCAGAAAGATCTTCATCTGTGGTCTGAGGTCTTACAGGAACATCATGAGGGAGAGGATTACTGACAGACTTTACATTTGGATGAACTAACCCTTTACAACATAACATGTAGACATACAAAAGTTAATTTGGTATGTTTGGATTGATGCTGAAACGTACAATATGTTGGTGTTTTGGCAACATTTAATTGTAAACATTATTACATTTTTACTGCTAAAAAACATAAACTATTTACAAAACTTTTATATCATAAAGATATTTTTATAATTGCCCTTTAAGCATTTTATAGATAATAAATGAATAAAGTTTAGACTTTGGATCTGTTCCTCACAATCGTATGGATTCTAAAGGTTAGGATTACAGCGCACAGATACAGTTGATGACTGTTGTGAATGTTGTGTTGTTGGTGTATTGTGTGGGTGTACTGTCAGTCACTGCATATGATCTTACTTTAACATTACGTAATGTTTCACTACGAGTTTGCAGCAAAAGTCACAACAGAGTGAAATGTTATCATTTCATATAAAGTAGACGGGTAAACTGCGTTTAATAAATGCGATGGAAACCTCATGTCATTGATATGATCCAGGTATTACTGACAGGCTTTCGTACACATGTACATCTGTATAGTTGTTCATACGAAAAATAGTTGATTGAATAGCTTTAGTGCTGTCAATACGTCAATACTGAATGTTTGAGTGTCTATGGAAATGTCAGTAAATGTTTGTGTGGTATAAGTTAGTGACAATAACAATTAACTCCATGAACCTAAACGGCACTCTCCTTTTTTCACATAGTTTGTTCCATTAATGTTAAAAATATGATGATGTGTGGAAGAGTGACCTCTGACCCGACACCGAACAAAACACTGGTCACGAATTAGAAGTCTAAAAAGAGAATTTTTACAGAGAAAAGTGTGAGGATTTCGATGTAAGAGAAGAGGAGCTGGGTCATGCGTGGGGTCAGAGGTCACGAGGAGCTAGGTCATGCATGGGGTCAGAGGTCACGAGGAGCTGGGTCATGCGTGGGGTCAGAGGTCACGAGGAGCTAGGTCATGCGTGGGGTCAGAGGTCACGAGGAGCTAGGTCATGCGTGGGGTCAGAGGTCACGAGGAGCTGGGTCATGCGTGGGGTCAGGCTGGAAACCAGTGATTATAGAATATATAGTTTTAAATATGGATATTTGTCTTACAGTAACGCATGGCTTCACTTCGGAAGGCCTTTATTGACCCTCTGGAGTCTTCAGGACTGCTGTTATGATGGATGGAGCTTATACCCCTGTGTGCTAATGCATCAGGATCCTGTGGCGATGTGCGTCAGTGTTCAGAAGCACACACAGTTCTTGCTCATAGTGTCCTCTAGCTCTCTAACTATCCTCTAACTGTCCTGTACAGTTCTGCATCTCAGCAGCATCTTTCCATGGATCGAGTGTAAAAGCGGCATCAGTACTCAACAGCGTGTCTAGATCAGGAACGTACAGCTGTGGTTGTCTGCTGTTCTCTTTGTCAAAGGCAGCTGTTGTTATCACAGGTCGTCTTCATCGCAGGAACGTGAAGTGACTGACAGATCGCTTCGACTTCATCCCTGACTCCTCCCACTGTTCATGGCTCTCTCTCTCACAGCTGAGGCCTGGGGACGCGGGCGAAAAAAAAAAAAATATTGCATCACAATAAGTGTATTATGATTGTCAAAACATTTGAGTAACTAAACTGAATTTTATTAGGTTTAGTGGCAACATGTTACAATGTTTACATGGTACAATTTCTGGTAAGCTACGCTTTTTTATTATTTCAATTCAATTCAATTATTGTGATTTGATTTAATACTGACTCATTTGGATAAATTTTAGGTACACAAGATAGGCAATAATTTTTCTCAAGAAAAAAACAACTCACCTAATGCTGTAAACATACAGAGAGTAATAATACATTTATATTATTAAATATTATTATATATTAAATATAATGTGTTTTTTTATTATAATAACAACTTTATTAAATGATATAAGTAAAAAAAAATTAAAAATATGTAATATAGTAGGCCTACACATATTTAGCAAAATACTCTCTATAGATCTTTTTTTCTAGCCAACTAATGTGCTATAGCCTATATATTATGGTCATTAAATGGCTTTCCTGAGGTAAATGTGACATAATTGTTCTCCAGCTGTGTTATTGACCCCTTGTTTGATTGATTGGTCGATATTATGTATGAGGAATATACATTTCGGTAAGTTGTACTGTATCTTTCAACAGTGTTCATTCGTGTTTATTTACTATTAGCTAGAGATGATCGGCTCATGTGCCGCTAGGGATCTGTCATGTCACATTTACAAGCGCCAAAACGGTATTTATTGTTTGAATTTCGTAATAAAAGTGACAGAATCTGAGAGCTGAGATTTTTTATATCATAAGTACCTGCTCTGTCTAGTCTGTCGGTGTCCGTGTCCTCTCTGCTTCGCGAATTTTCTGTGTGTGAGAAAATGGATGTGTGGCGTGAGAGCGTGTGAAAAGTGTCAATTGCGTGTGTCTCATGGTGAATGGCTGAGGGTTGGCAGCTCTGGGTCCTCATCTGGAGATGAAGAGGGCAGGTGTGTTTGGGTATCACCAGCTGCTGGAGAGCGTAACGTGAACCCTTCGGCACGAGTGTGAAGGACGTCCCACAGGGAGTCCTCAGGTCCTCTGATCAGCCTCTCCAGGAGTGTGTCGGCAGGACCTGTGGCTTCACACACACTCTTCACACAACACACAGAAACAGGTTACAGTGATCCGACTCCCTGTAGGACAAACAAAGAGATCTAAAGATGACAATAGTTTTGGAAACACATACACACTTTAGTGTCTTCATACAGAAGATGCATAAATATCCTCATTGATATCGATACATTAAGAAGTAGTGTTATACCAAAGCATAGTAACCCAGATCCTCCTGCATGTTGAACACAGTGTGTCTCAGTGCTTTGCTCAGCTGGAAGGGCCTGATCTCAGCAGGGTTTCTCCTCAGTGAAGATGTAGAGCTAACTAACTCCTGTAGACATTCACATGCCTTTCTTTCGGGATAAGCAAGCATTCACTGGCATAGTATTTTTGGTGATCGCTTGGTTGGCATATAGTTATAAATGAACATAAATTATATTATGATAGTGTGTGTGTGTGTGTGTGGTAGGGAAGGTTGTGTGTTATCATGGCAGCAGTGATGATGTGCATCTGAGAGTCTAGTTACACTTCATTCATTATTAAGAGGCTTGAGGTGTGTGTCTCCTGCCTGCCGTCTGCTGGGAGTCTCACCGCTTCATTGGACACGAGTGTCTCTAACGCTGAAGATGTTCGCTGAGCTCCTGAAGACGTTAGCTGTGGCGTTAGCTGTGGAGTTAGCTGTGGCGTTAGCTCCTGACAGAAACCACCTCCCGTCATCTGAGCCTATGCAAGACTTTTAGTCAGTTTGTAAGGTAAGACACACATTATTTCTGTCTGTCTGTATCTGTTCCTCTGCTGAATACATCCCTCTGTCCATCTGTGTGAAGATGAGGAACACGTCTGACACTGTGTTATAAATGCAGAGATTATTGTATGGACAGTGGTTTATTAGACTGATGCACTAATGGAGAGTATTATTGGAGTGGTGTGTGTATAATGTTGTGGTGAGGTCAGGACGTGATGTCAGGTGGACTTTAATCCAGTGTCTACTGTCATCATGTATATCATCAAGTCAAGTCTCCTTCGTTTATATACTACTTTTAACAATATAGATTGTTTGAAAGCAGCTTTACAGTGATAATAGGAGATTACAGTAACAGAGATTGTTTAGGCTTTACAGCAGATCTAGAATAAAGTTATTGTCCAGATAAAGTTAGTTTTGACTGATTCACTTCCGTTGCGAAGATCATTAGTTATTAACTTAGAGGCCGCTAACACACACCGTTCTCACAGGAAACAGAAACTCTAAATGTGTTCTGGCCGTTCATCCGCACAACAGTGTTTGGAGCTCGAGAACGCAAACTTTGAAACAGGATCCAAGGCGCAAGTTTTGGGAAATTTTGAGAAACGTGATCATCTCCGTGTAAATTTCAAAAACACGAATCTGTGTAAACGCTGACGGCGCACATGCGTATTACGTGTTTAGTCTATAGATATGCGTGTTTGAATATGTATGTGTAACGGAGGCTGGACAGAGGCTGGAGGATGCAGTCTTTAGCCTCGTTAGAGCGCCTCACTGTCCCGCCGGAGCTCCGGGTTCGAGGCCCGCACAGAGCGGGGCGAGGAGGACACAGGTGGAGGCCCGCACAGAGCGGGGCGAGGAGGACACAGGTGGAGGCCCGCACAGAGCGGGGCGAGGAGGACACAGGTGGAGGCCCGCACAGAGCGGGGCGAGGAGGACACAGGTGGAGGCCCGCACAGAGCGGGGCGAGGAGGACCCTGGTGGAGGCCCGCACAGAGCAGGGCGAGGAGGACACAGGTGGAGGCCCACACAGAGCGGGGCAAGGAGGACACAGGTGGAGGCCCGCACAGAGCGGGGCGAGGAGGACTTAGGTGAAGGCCCACACAGAGCGGGGCGAGGAGGACACAGGTGGAGGCCCGCACAGAGCGGGGCGAGGAGGACTCAGGTGGAGGGGTTACGTATGAGCGCAGGCGTGTAGTCTTTCTTTACAAACTGACATCGCCAAATTACTTGTCCGGAAGCATAATACAGAATTTTAAGCCGTTTCTGCGTATCCATGCGAACTGGAATCAAGTGTACCAGTCCTGCCCTTTTGATCACCTTTTGCTCATTACAGAAACTCTGATATTTAGCATATACCAGACATGCGATGACCCACTCTGACGTCCATTTGTTAGAGTTAGACAAAATCCGAGAAATCTGAAGATTATTTTCCTGTTTACAAAGTTTATAACTAATTACAAAAAAAGTATTTGTAAACTAGATATACAACATAAATATAGGGTAGCATCTATTTAAGCTTTTGAGTTTCATATTGCATTTTCTCATTTCATTATTTCCAAAGCATTATATTATACAGACACATTATTCATTATTCATATGTTTTTTTAGGTAAAATCTTGTTCTACCACACATACATTTACTTATGTTTCTACACACACTGAAACATACTATTTTGATGTATCGCCAGCAACTAAAACCTAAATTTACGTATGAACAACTTTACAGACAGTGGGCCGTATCTTACACCCGGCGCAATCCAGCGGCAAGCACGACTAAAGTGTTTTTGCTAGTTTCAGCCCGACGCAGTTATCATTTTCACATCCTGCGCCACGCTGTTTAAATAGCAAATGCATTTGTGGCCCATGGGCTGCTGGTCTGAGAACGAGTGTGTTCTGGCACACTGTTGGAGCGTTGCTATTTTGAGGAACAGAAATAGACTGCGCAATATATATTTTTTGTTATTTAAAGAGTGCGTTGGTAAATGTGCGCCTATAGGCGGGTCCACAACGTGCGTACACTCTGCTTATTACACACACACTCTGCTTACACACACTCTGCTTACACACACACACTCTGCTTATTACACACACACTCTGCTTACAAACACTCTGCTTATTACACACACACTCTGCTTATTACACACACACTCTGCTTACACACTCTCTGCTTATTACACACACACTCTGCTTATTACACACACAGGGACGCACAGCAGCACACAAACATGCCAAATATTTAAAATAAAAGGATTACAATGTAAAAGATTATTATTGTGTACATAAAGATATGGTGAATCTGGCTTGTCCCGTAGATGTTCTGCTTGGCACTTTTACTTCGCGCACGAGCAGTTCCGTTAGCACTCTGGAGACGCGTTCGCTCTTTACACTATCAAAGTCCGTCATGTAAGTAGCGAATCTGCCATGGAGCAAGCGCAACTGGCATTTAAAGGGAATGGGAGATGAGACTCTGATTGGTTTAACAAACGTAAATCCCAAAACACACCCATTACTCATTAAGAGAATAGGGACGAGCCTTTTAGACCATGTGCCGGGAGCACTGACCATTTATCCCATCGTTAAACTAGCAAAATTGGATTCGGACGCCCTAAGTCAACTTGCGCTTAGAACGTTAAAATACGGCCCAGTATCCTTTTGGCCATTAAATTGCAAGCATTAACAAATGATAATGAATTCTTATTTAGTCAATGAATATTTGAATGAATGGATTTAATTGTGGATTCTATTGTGTGTTTATGATACATGAAATTATGTGTCTGGGTGAGGTTCAACGAGGACAGGAGATAAAGTGGTGAAAGGAGGCTTCACACATGTGGCTCGCCATAAAGTTTCACAGTGTCAATGCGAGGTGACAGCACTGGATTTTAGGCCAGGTGTTGCAGTAAACCATAAGCACATTTCTGTTGCTAATGAGAAACATTAAACGTGCTAAAAGCGGAACGAAACAGCGCTACCTGTGTCACTGAAACGTGCCGCACACGGAGCATTTATTATCTCTGCCTGAAAGATAGCGCAGCGCGAGCTCAGAAAGTGTGTTTACTCGCTGACCGGTCTCGATCACGTGACCACTGAACCGCACAGAGAGATCCAGTTCTGCGTTCTGTGATTTAAGCTAGTTTAAAGACGGATCAAACAGCGCTGATATTCTCAACAACACTGACACGGAAAACAGGAGGAACACTGTGACAACAATGCAGATAGAATACTTTCAGTTCACATCACAAACATTTACCATGCATTTACTGTAGTAACACTTACTGTAAACATGGTATTGTGGCAGAAATGTGTGATATTCATATCGAATTTTATTATATTATTAATATAGACATGTATTAAATATTAAAGGAGAAATGAAATATAAGGCAAATTACGGACACCAATGGTTAAATTAAAAAAGAGTAGAGTTCTTACTCAAGAAGAATATTTAAATTTTACCCTTTAAAAATTAGGTTGTTAAAATTTTACAGATGTTACTGTTTGTGTTAATGACAATAAATTTACGGCTGCATCCCAACTCAAGACTCACAAAACATGAAGGCTAATATTATTAATTATATATATATATAAAGAATGAGAGCAGTGGATCATGGGTCTGAATGAGAGCAGTGGATCGTGGGGTCTGAATGAGAGCAGTGGATCGTGGGGTCTGAATGAGAGCAGTGGATCGTGGGGTCTGAATGAGAGCAGTGGATCATGGGTCTGAATGAGAGCAGTGGATCGTGGGGTCTGAATGAGAGCAGTGGATCATGGGTCTGAATGAGAGCAGTGGATCGTGGGGTCTGAATGAGAGCAGTGGATCGTGGGGTCTGAATGAGAGCAGTGGATCATGGGTCTGAATGAGAGCAGTGGATCGTGGGGTCTGAATGAGAGCAGTGGATCATGGGGTCTGAATGAGAGCAGTGGATCATGGGTCTGAATGAGAGCAGTGGATCATGGGTCTGAATGAGAGCAGTGGATCGTGGGGTCTGAATGAGAGCAGTGGATCATGGGTCTGAATGAGAGCAGTGGATCATGGGGTCTGAATGAGAGCAGTGGATCATGGGTCTGAATGAGAGCAGTGGATCATGGGTCTGAATGAGAGCAGTGGATCATGGGGTCTGAATGAGACCAGTGGATCGTGGGGTCTGAATGAGAGCAGTGGATCGCGGGGTCTGAATGAGAGCAGTGGATCGCGGGGTCTGAATGAGAGCAGTGGATCATGGGTCTGAATGAGAGCAGTGGATCATGGGTCTGAATGAGAGCAGTGGATCGTGGGGTCTGAATGAGAGCAGTGGATCGTGGGGTCTGAATGAGAGCAGTGGATCATGGGTCTGAATGAGAGCAGTGGATCGTGGGTCTGAATGAGAGCAGTGGATCGTGGGGTCTGAATGAGAGCAGTGGATCATGGGTCTGAATGAGAGCAGTGGATCGTGGGGTCTGAATGAGAGCAGTGGATCATGGGTCTGAATGAGAGCAGTGGATCATGGGTCTGAATGAGAGCAGTGGATCGTGGGGTCTGAATGAGAGCAGTGGATCGTGGGGTCTGAATGAGAGCAGTGGATCATGGGTCTGAATGAGAGCAGTGGATCATGGGTCTGAATGAGAGCAGTGGATCGTGGGGTCTGAATGAGAGCAGTGGATCATGGGTCTGAATGAGAGCAGTGGATCATGGGTCTGAATGAGAGCAGTGGATCGTGGGGTCTGAATGGGAGCAGTGGATCATGGGTCTGAATGAGAGCAGTGGATCATGGGTCTGAATGAGAGCAGTGGATCATGGGTCTGAATGAGAGCAGTGGATCATGGGTCTGAATGAGAGCAGTGGATCATGGGTCTGAATGAGAGCAGTGGATCGCGGGGTCTGAATGGGACTGATGAGCGTATGAGCGTATGAGTGTATGAGCGTATACAGTCTTCAGATTCAACACTGACTCACCCACGCTTTGTTTAGTTTTCATTATTTGCTGTTTGGTCCTGTCATTGGCGACTGAGCACATGCACTCATGAGCAAATAACAGTGAGGAAGTGTTTATACTGGTGATTAGTAATGATGGATGCAGTGGTTATGTAACACTGGGAGTGAGCCGGCACCTGATGAACACACACTGGGACAGCAGGGCTTCTGAAAGCAGCGGCTCACTCGTGGCCATCAGACCTGGGGATTTATTACACTTATACCGCAGTTACCACGCACACACTTATATAATGGTAATCTTAAAACTATTTTCACATTGTACTTTATGCCACTGTTTAAGCATCCTGATTAGAAACAAACCTGCTGTGGAGTTATACACGATTCATTAATCAACACCCTGGGATTGTCTGTCAGCCAATCAAAATCAAGAATTCACTCTAAGAATACTCCATTGTTCAGCGAAGCCCTGTTCATCTCTATTGTCTCTTGTTTATCTGGTTTATCATCTATTCTTTCTCTCTGTCCCTGGTGGAAAAACATATGCTAAATACTTGCAGCCAGACTAATTCAGTATACTTCAAGAGTGTTAATGATTAGTTAACTTGAAGTGTAATTTTGTACAAAGTATATTTTAGTTGTAATTAAATTGTAGTAAAGCATAACTTTAAATGTATTTAGTGTACTTCTGTGTGCTAAATTGGAACAACTTCAAGTATACTTACTATACTTTAAGTATATATGCCTGTGTCGGGACTAATTACATGCTTGATTAGTGATATTAAAAGTGTACTTTATTTGTGTTACAAGTACATTACAAATTCATTGCGAGTGTCGAAAACATACAATCAGTATACCATAAGTGTATTATATATGAGTAAAACGTATATGCTCAGTAATACCTTTGACTTATTCCAAATACTACAAATTGCACACTTCAATAACAAATGCACATTAATGAACAAATATTACTTAGCTATACATTGCATACACTTCATTTAAATATATACTTCAATAACAAATGCACATTAATAAACAAATATTACTTAGCTATACATTGCATACACTTTATTTAAATATATTTTAAATGGGCTTTCAATGCATTTATGCATAATATGCTTTAGTACTTTCTGAAAGCAATTTATGTCCAAGTAATGAAGTGAATTCCAAGCATGAAGAATAACTCTAAATTACTCTAATATTTAACTTAAAATATACTACAACTTCAGGATATTTAATAATGTATTTTGAAAGTATACTTTCAATGCATTGTTACAATGATAATTTTCAACACATAGGTGAAAATAAACCCAAAATATTTTTTTAAATTGCAATTGCAAATAAATACACTTTTAAAAAAAAGAAAAGAAATAAACAGAATTTTCACTTCATTAAATATATTTGTAGAAAATATACTAAAGTACAATTATTTTAAAGTGTGTTAAAAGTTGTATTGTGAAAATAGGTAAAAGCATGATGCTAATATACTTTAAATATATTTAAAGATAGAAACACATTTTTTTTTAGTATATTTGCAATGTACTATTGATAAAAAGGAATATATTTCAAATACAATAAAGTATACTTTTTTCCACTAGGGGTGTTTCATCCTTTAAGAAATTTCAGACAGTTTTAACTTACATTATTACATCAACATTATTACCTTAACCTCCCGCATGACTGCACGACATGTTTCCGACACGTTTTTTTGCTCCAGATTTTTTATGTTGTTGGGCCTAGCATTTTAGCTATAATAAATAAGACCTTTCTCACGGGGGTTGTTCCTAAATACCTAAAACATGCAACCGTAAAAAAAAAAAAAAAAACTAATCTTGGCCCTAACCATACTTTCCAATTATAGACCAAATTTATCTTTTATTTCTAAAATCTTAGAGAAAGTTGTATTGGAAAAACATCAGTCATTTGGAGTTAAATAGTGTTTTTGAAGAATCCCAATCTGGGTTTAGAACATATCACAGTCCCGAGTCAGCTTTATGGACTGTTATTTTATACTGTACTGCTTTATTAAAAGATTTTATGATATTTTATTGTCTGTTGAGTCAGGGGATTCTGTGAGACTCTTACTCTTAGATTTAAGTGCTGCCTTTGATACAGTGGACCACAAAATTATGATCTCACGACTAGAACAGTGTGTGGGTACTGAATGATGCACTCTAGTTTGAGTCCTATCTGAATGCTAGAACGTCTTCTGTTTGTCTTGACTGGTTCTCTTCTTCTGATTCTGCTTTGGGTTATGAAGTCCCTCAGGGCTCCGTTCTGGGCCCTGCTCTGTTCTCGTTGTAGGTGCTCCCTTTGGGGACTATCCCTAACCCTAACCCCAACCCTAACCCCAACCCCAACCCCAACCCCAACCCTAACCCACATTTATTTGCCCCTAAAAAAAAGATACAAAAAAGCTAAGCTCTTTATCAGCATGCTTGTCTGATATTAAGTCCTGGTTTTCCTTACATCTAAACGAGAGCAAAACTGAGGTCTTTGGTTTTGGGCCCTCAGGGGTCTCTGCTACTCCTGATAGCCACCTGGGAGATTTGGTCCCCTATGTAAAACACTCTGTGAAAAACTTGGGTGTTATTTTTGACTCTGCTCTTAAATTTGATAAACCGATAAATGCTGTAGTTAAATCTAGTTTTTTCCAATTAAGATTATAATCTAAGACTAAGAGTTTCTTAGCATTTGCAGAGTTTGAGAGAGTGATCCTTTCGTTCATCTCATCTAGACTTGACTATTGTAATTCTCTTTATATTGGAATGAGTCAATCCAATATTAGTGGTCTTCAGATGTTCAGAGAAAACATTTTTTCTGAGAGAGAAAACACTCTGTCAGCTCTGGGATTCGCTTTGAGGTCGGTGAGTGAAATGTGAAACACAATAAATATCTTCACTATGTGAGGAAGTATCATGTTGTTTAATGCTGTAAGTTTATTTGTAATGCACATCTTTAAGGTGATTTACAAACAATCATGTCAAAATCGAGACAATTCAATGAAATAAAATAAAAATGATTTAGCCCTAATAAGCTTTTTGGTAATTTTTGACCGATTTGAATGGTTTAAAAATTATATATAATAGCAAACTCTGAGAAATTGTTAAAATAATCTCTAAATAACTATCCAAATGTATATTTTCTAGTCATAACATCTAAAATTCTTGTGCTATCATGAAGTCATGTTATTTTTATTCCTGGCCAAAATACATTCTCATATTTTCTTTATCTTTCAACTTACGGAAGTGTAGATTTTTACTGGAGTGAATGTACAAAATGTTGCATATTGTTTATACAAATGATGGTGAAATAGAGAAATGTACACAAAAATAAGATCTAAATGGCCTAAAATCCTCCAAGAGCATAATTTCAATGATCTGGGACTATGGATAATTTTCATAGGGAAATTCGTTTTATATCGTTTAATTAAAAGTAAAAGGTTACTCGCACTGATCCCGACTAACAGCCAATGAGTGACCCGTTTCTGAAAAGTTTAGGAGGGTTAAAAGATTTCTGTCTCTAATGACTCAAAAAGTCTACCAGGGGTGCGTTTCCCGAAAGCATCGTTAGCCAACTATGGTCGCAAGTTCCGTCGTTATCAGCATAGTTCAACGAGTCGGTGTTTCCCGAAACCATCGTTCCAACGAACATTCGCAAACAGCATCGCAAACTTGTATGGTTGGAGCGACAGATCTCCTGTGGTTAGAAGCAGAGTTTCTAGATTGCATGACGTGGACTAAATAAATCCGAATCTTGAGCAAAATAAGCAAGCTGACATTCAGTACGACCTGTGTCTTTTATTTAGAATACATACAAATGTCATTTACGTCTTTGAGTTTTTCAAGAGATTTAAATCACCGTTTTTGAAGACTGCGCATGTGCCAACGTGCTCTACTAAGTAAGAACGAGCCTATGACTGAATCTGGAAATAAAGCAAAATAACTGAGAAAAATTTGAAATAGTCATCAGGTGCCATGTCTGTAATGTATATCAAAACATCTTGCATTAATTCGATCTCAAACAGTTTCATTAAAATAAGTTATTACTCCAACACGTGCGTGACGTCATAAACCAACGTGGTTGAACGACCACTTTGCGACAATATGGTTTTGGGAAACAGTCGTGACTAGCTAGTTGATTTCTTCAACGATGCATCGTACTATGGTAGTTAAGCAGCGAGTTACGTCGTTATTCGGGAAACGCACCCCAGGTCTGTCAGCTACTGCGGTTAGTCCATAGAAGAAACTCTTCATTTCTGTGGAAGACCACCTGACATCTGTTCTGCATTCTGGATCTGGATGAGAGTGAGTGGACCTGGCATGTGCTGAACACCTGAGCGTGCTCCTCTAACTCCTCTACCTCCTCTAACTCCTCTACCTCGTCTAACTCCTCTACCTGCTCTAACTCCTCTACCTCCTCTACCTCCTCTAACTCCTCTACCTCATCTACCTCGTCTACCTCCTCTAACTCCTCTACCTCCTCTAACTCCTCTACCTCGTCTACCTCGTCTACCTCCTCTACCTCCTCTACCTCCTCTAACTCCTCTACCTCTACCTCCTCTAACTCCTCTAACTCCTCTACCTCGTCTACCTCCTCTACCTCCTCTACCTCCTCTAACTCCTCTACCTCGTCTAACTCCTCTACCTGCTCTAACTCCTCTACCTCCTCTACCTCCTCTACCTCCTCTAACTCCTCTACCTCGTCTACCTCGTCTACCTCGTCTACCTCCTCTACCTCCTCTAACTCCTCTACCTCGTCTAACTCCTCTACCTCGTCTAACTCCTCTAACTCCTCTAACTCCTCTACCTCCTCTACCTCCTCTACCTCCTCTAACTCCTCTAACTCCTCTACCTCCTCTAACTTCTCTACCTCCTCTAACTCCTCTACCTCGTCTAACTCTGCTTGTGTTTCTGAGAGTAATATGATGATAGCATCATTGATTTGGTGCGGCTACGATACATTAGAATAGCCTCAACAGATTCTGGAGTGCTTAAGTCTGCTGTATATCTATAGAAATGTACAGCTTTCATCACAAATATTATTTTGGATTGCAAATATTATTTGAGTGCAGAGACTCCACTGAATCTTCTTGAGACTCAAGATGTAAATCACACAGTGTATGCCCACCTTCAGTCATCACGATATCTAATCACTTGATTCCAGTGAAATTGGCTCTTATAGTGAAATGGTGAGATCATTTCCAGTGGCTCTTGACACGGCACTCGTTGAGCGCGGCTGGTCATGACATGCTTGACTCGTGTTCTTCAGGTTGTAGTGGTTTAATGAGAGCTCTCGAGGAACACACAGCACAGGGAGCGTTCAGTGGAAACTATCCTGTCTGAAGCAGAACTTCTGAGCTCTATAGCACGTGGAATATAGGCTTTGATTGCTTCTGTAATCTGACTAACTTTGTGGAATTACATGAGACTAACTTGTCATGACACTTTGATGCATTTCATACAAAGAAAGACACAAGCCAGATGCATGTCTGTTACTGAATGGTGAGGTGGTCTTCTGTGAGGTGTGTGTAGTCTTTGTGTAACAGTAATGTCCCGTAAAGGCAAAGCACAGTCACTAAACATTCTGTGAAAATTGAGCCTGAAATCTGTTCTCTTCTGTTCTGCGGCTGACAGGTTTGGCTCAACTATGTTCAGATTTACAGAAAATTGTTCTTGCTTAATTCATAAAGCTCTGAAGTGTTTTTTTTTTTTTTTTTTTTTGGGAGTGGGAGAAACCTGTATTTCACTGAGTCACTGAGACGGCATTATTCATAGTCCCAGATCACAGATAGCCACTTCCAGCACGGGGTAAAGCTCAGCCCCCCCGCTGGATGCCATTAAACGCATCAGGAGAGAGGACAGGCTTCCATGGTTAGCAGGTTGTGGAAATTGAATAATGTAAATGGGATACATCAATAAATAGCAGGAATGAGCACTAAAGCTTACTGAGTCACTGGTGGCGTTCTGCCAGTAATCAGAAGATAAGGCATATTCTTTTGGCAAAGTAATACAATTACTATAGAGGAAAGGACAGGACGAGAATAGAAGCTCTTCAATTTAGATCAGTGGTGGGAGATGAAGCGTTGGACCGCAGTAACATCACTGAAACCACACGCCACTCACGGCTACATCTGCATCTACACAACACACACAGCTAACACACACGCCACTCATGGCTACATCTGCATCTACACAACACACACACAGCTAACACACACGTCACTCACGGCTACATCTGCATCTACACAACAACACACAGCTAACACACACGTCACTCACGGCTACATCTGCATCTACACAACACACACAGCTAACACATGTCACTCATGGCTACATCTGCATCTACACAACAACACACAGCTAACACACACGGCACTCACGGCTACATCTGCATCTACACAACAACACACAGCTAACACACACGTCACTCACGGCTACATCTGCATCTACACAACACACACACAGCTAACACACACGTCACTCACGGCTACATCTGCATCTACACAACACACACACAGCTAACACACACGTCACTCACGGCTACATCTGCATCTACACAACAACACACAGCTAACACACACGTCACTCACGGCTACATCTGCATCTACACAACAACACACAGCTAACACACACGTCACTCACGGCTACATCTGCATCTACACAACACACACAGCTAACACACACGCCACTCATGGCTACATCTGCATCTACACAACACACACACAGCTAACACACACGTCACTCACGGCTACATCTGCATCTACACAACAACACACAGCTAACACACACGTCACTCACGGCTACATCTGCATCTACACAACAACACACAGCTAACACACACGTCACTCATGGCTACATCTGCATCTACACAACACACACACAGCTAACACACACGTCACTCATGGCTACATCTGCATCTACACAACACACACAGCTAACACACACGCCACTCATGGCTACATCTGCATCTACACAACACACACACAGCTAACACACACGTCACTCACGGCTACATCTGCATCTACACAACAACACACAGCTAACACACACGTCACTCACGGCTACATCTGCATCTACACAACACACACAGCTAACACATGTCACTCATGGCTACATCTGCATCTACACAACACACACACAGCTAACACACACGTCACTCACGGCTACATCTGCATCTACACAACAACACACAGCTAACACACACGTCACTCACGGCTACATCTGCATCTACACAACAACACACAGCTAACACACACGTCACTCACGGCTACATCTGCATCTACACAACACACACAGCTAACACACACGCCACTCATGGCTACATCTGCATCTACACAACACACACAGCTAACACATGTCACTCATGGCTACATCTGCATCTACACAACACACACACAGCTAACACACACGTCACTCACGGCTACATCTGCATCTACACAACAACACACAGCTAACACACACGTCACTCACGGCTACATCTGCATCTACACAACAACACACAGCTAACACACACGTCACTCACGGCTACATCTGCATCTACACAACAACACACAGCTAACACACACGTCACTCACAGCTACATCTGCATCTACACAACAACACACAGCTAACACACACGTCACTCACGGCTACATCTGCATCTACACAACACACACAGCTAACACACACGTCACTCACGGCTACATCTGCATCTACACAACACACACACAGCTAACACACACGTCACTCACGGCTACATCTGCATCTACACAACACACACACACAGCAGACCTGCTCTTCTGCAGTCATCAAGCTAACACACACGGAGTAACACAAGACTACAAACTGTGCCCAGCTCCACAAATACAACACAAATCAAGAGAAATCACAGAGAAATAGAATGAGATTCAAAAATATATGTTAGGATATTATGAACAAATATATTTTTTATGTTGCCTGACATTTGTTTGAGGATCCCAGCACATATCTCTGAGACTCTGACGTTAGCACTGCTGCTACGGCTCGGTCCGGCTCACTCGCGGGGTTTTTTCACCGTACTGAACCGATACCTGCTACTTTTATTCAGTCCCACCTTCCCAGCGAGCCGTGGCGATACTGATCACTGATTGGTTTTGCAACGCGAGACACCAAACCTGTAGGTGTAAATAGTGAGCAACAGCCACCACAGTATTATTTGTTCGTACAACTTTTGTTAAACGACTTGCTTTAAACGACCGTCGCACGCAACTTGAAAAAAAAAATGGCGGCGCTACTATAATCAGTCTGTAATCAAACCCACTTTGAAGCTGGAGTAAACTGCAGTGGAAAAGCGACGTTGAGTCGTGCCACGCAGTGAAAAGGAGACACATGTCTACTCCAGCCAATCAGATAATGGTCACACTGCACTGACCAATCACAGCACATTCCAGCTGCATCCAATCACATTGAGCTTTACAATCAGGATGTGAACAGAGCCATAATTCACCAAACTCACATGTTATCCAGGCAGAGGCCAGTTACTTACTGATGATTTCATTCTCTCTCAATGATTGACAGTATATCTCTCTTTTTATATAGTTATTGTGAGCTCTTTATGATGTGAATGTGTGTGTGTAGGTGTTGTGTTGAAGTTTTGTGAGCTCTTTATGATGTGAATGTGTGTGTGTAGGTGTTGTGTTGAAGTTTTGTGAGCTCTTTATGATGTGATTGTTGTGTTTGTAGGTGTTGTGTTGAAGTGTTGTGAGCTCTTTATGATGTGATTGGTGTGTTTGTAGGTGTTGTGCTGAAGTGTTGTGAGCTCTTTATGATGTGAATGTGTGTTTGTAGGTGTTGTGTTGAAGTGTTGTGAGCTCTTTATGATGTGAATGTGTGTTTGTAGGTGTTGTGTTGAAGTTTTGTGAGCTCTTTATGATGTGATTGTTGTGTGTGTAGGTGTTGTGTTTAAGTTTTGTGAGCTCTTTATATGTGATTGTTGTGTTGAAGTTTTGTGAGCTCTTTATGATGTGATTGTGTGTGTGTGTGTGTGTGTGTGTGTAGTAGATGTTGTGTTGAAGTTTTGTGAGCTCTTTATGATGTGATTGTGTGTTGAAGTTTTGTGAGCTCTTTATATGTGATTGTTGTGTTGAAGTTTTGTGAGCTCTTTATGATGTGATTGTGTGTGTGTGTGTGTGTGTGTGTGTGTGTGTGTAGTAGGTGTTGTGTTGAAGTTTTGTGAGCTCTTTATGATGTGATTGTTGTGTGTGTAGGTGTTGTGTTGAAGTTTTGTGAGCTCTTTATATGTGATTGTTGTGTTGAAGTTTTGTGAGCTCTTTATGATGTGATTGTTGTGTTTGTAGGTGTTGTGTTGAAGTGAGGAGGACACCGTGAGAATGGCTACGCCGCTGACTTCCAGACAGAGCAGCTACTCCTCAATCTCTGGAAAGATGTAAGTGACATTCATGCCTTATCAACCCATTTATCGTTCTCTTTTAGAAATTAAAAGAAAATAAGCATAACACTTTATAATAACTTTCATTAATAAAATCATTAACTAACATTACATAATGCTTAACTGATCATTGGTCAATATATATTCACATAGTTAGAAATATGAGATAATGTGTTTAATGAACTTATCAAACATTACATAATATTTAGCAGATCATTATTTAATGTAAATTAAAATGCTTACAAATGTCATTAAACTTTAAATTCATATGATCAAGCACTTTTTATAAAATCTACAAATGATTTTGACAGATGTTTTACAGTGACTAAAAGCTTTGTAACGTAAATGCCTCTGGGTTAATGCGAATTAGCTCAAGAATATAGGGAATTTTGGCAATATTAATATTTATAACTCATGGTCATAATTCATAAATCGCATATGCATTTACTTTATCAATTATAGGAAATGCCTCGTTCTGTACTGTCTGATCATTACAGTTAAGAAGAAGTATTCCTGTTTACAAAACTCCAAGAAAGTTTATCTTCTGGCCACGAAGGCAAAACCTCTTTGGGTTTATAAATTAAAACTACTCAAAGTAGTTTTATAATATAGAGCCTGTAGCTTTATAGATCTTTTGTTTCATTGACTTTATAAAAAGTGGGTTTTCAAACACAGAGACAGTTAAAAGTATAAATGGGTTTATTAATAAAATGGCACACGCTAGAGATTATAAGCTACAAATATAAACGTACGTAAAATGCAAACGATAAAACAAACATGACGTGATCAGAATGAAAATGAAATGAAAGAAAGAAAGAAAGAAATAAAGAGTTAAGAGATAGAGGGTAACTTAATTCGCAGACCTACAAGCTAAACACCAGGAATCAGCTGTTAGAGAGAAAGAAACTTGCGAGATGTGGTACTCTTTCAGTGTGATGCTGAAAAGGGGACGCGCGCATGCGCGTGTCCGGCTGGTTTGCGTCTAGCTTCTTCTTCTGGGTCGTTTCGAAAAACGATGTAAAGGCTCACTTGAATTTGATGTTACCGGAAAATAAGGTTCATCTCCCGGGATGGGAGAGGTTTACAGTCTTTGTTGCAAAGGACGCAGCTACGACTCGAACATGTGCTCGCTCGATGGAGAAGGCCAGGGCCTCCTCCAGATGTTCCTTTGGAGAAGCGCTGCGCCGAGGAAGAGGGTCCAGAGAAGTTGGATGAGTTGAGAGTGGGATGAGAGAGAGAGAAGAGAGAAGGTTTTGGACTTTTATCAGTGTCCCAGGTGCCGTCCCCTCCTTCGTGTAGGACGAATCAGCTGTCGAGTTTTTTCGAGCGGGAAGATTCCTTTGTCCGGTTAGACACGCCCACTCGAATGAGTCATGATTGACTTTAACTGGAGAGGATTTTCTCCAGACATATGAACTTATAAAACAATGCGCATCACTGAATTCTGCTATCGGAATTCAACTCCGTTAGCTGGAGAGGATTACAGAGATATCAAGAATAGAATCTAGGCATTGTAGCCATGCAAAGATACATTATTATGCATTTGTATAGGCAATAGTGGTTCTATTAATGTTACAAATAGGACATATGCTTTCCTATGGTTTACACACACCTCTTAACACACAAATATATATATTTAGTACCTTTAAGAGTGACTTTATGGGTAAAAGTCCTTTTCTGTAGGGGGTTTCTGTTTCACAGTCCAGAGTGTGTTTGTATGTGTGTGTGTTGGAATGTTGCGACCCTGTTATCTCATGCATAGGGCTGGATAGCTCTGTGGTCAAATTTTATGACCTGCCAATGAGCTCGGGTTACGGGATGCGATTCTACTGGGAGAACATTCTTCAAAAATACATTTCAGATCCAAACACTCGAAGATCATAACTATATGATCAAAACAACATTAATCACACATACATACAGGAAATTCAGATACAAGTCTGAGTTACACGCATTTAAAAGAATGTTAAGTTACACACAACGGATGTTTGTGTGTGTGTGTGTGTGTGTATGTGTGTGTGTGTCATGAGACTGTAAAAGTCACAGGGAGTCCATGCTGAAATGGGGGTTTTAGAGGGGATTCTAAGAAAACAGGGTTTCCTTATGTGACTCAAATGTCCCTCGGGGGAGCCACAAAGATGCAATTTTGACCGTTCAAGCAGACTTGGAGACGCCATGAACAACTCGTTGTCTGTTTGGAGATCAGGATTTACTAATTTGAACAGCATGTGACCGCATGTCATAGTCATTGTCGTTACAGCTTAATTAATAATAGCATATAATGCTGAACGGATCTTTAGTTAATATATATTCAAGGCAAACGGATAGCAACACACACTGAACATAGACAACACCGGACACTGGACTGAAACAGAACTGAACATACAGTATATACAGGTGTTAATGATGGTGACTGATGAGTGCACAGCTGAATGTGATTAGTGTCCGTGACAACAAATGAGTGACGAAGGCAGGTGATGATGGATCATAACGAGTCCAAACTAACGTGAATGTGACAGAACGCCCCATCCCGGTAGGCGCTACCCTGGCGAAGGGGTGGCACAGACAGGCAGATGAAGAGGATGAGGGGTTGGCGAAGGGGTGGCACAGACAGGCAGATGAAGAGGATGAGGGGCTGGCGAAGGGGTGGCACAGACAGGCAGATGAAGAGGATGAGGAGCTGGCGAAGGGATGGCACAGACAGGCAGATGAAGAGGATGAGGGGTCGGCGAAGGGGTGGCACAGACAGGCAGATGAAGAGGATGAGGGGATGGCGAAGGGGTGGCACAGACAGGCAGATGAAGAGGATGAGGGGTTGGCGAAGGGGTGGCACAGACAGGCAGATGAAGAGGATGAGGGGCTGGCGAAGGCGTGGCACAGACAGGCAGATGAAGAGGATGAGGGGCTGGCGAAGGGGTGGCACAGACAGGCAGATGAAGAGGATGAGGGGCTGGCGAAGGGGTGGCACAGACAGGCAGATGAAGAGGATGAGGGGCTGGCGAAGGGGTGGCACAGACAGGCAGATGAAGAGGATGAGGGGCTGACGAAGGGGTGGCACAGACAGGCAGATGAAGAGGATGAGGGGCTGGCGAAGGCATGGCACAGACAGGCAGATGAAGAGGATGAGGGGCTGGCGAATGTGTGGCACAGACAGGCAGATGAAGAGGATGAGGGGCTGGCGAAGGTGGACGGACGGTTCTGGGGTGGACGGACGAAGAACAACAAAGTCCAGGGTGGTAATGAAGTTTGAGTGAGCCAAGGGGTGGCCTTGAGCAGGGGATGATGGCTGTTCATCCAGGCCACAGCCAGAGTGGTGCCCCACAGCGGCGTTGACGGAGGGAAGAGCCATGGAGGAATACTGGTGAGGGCCGCCATGGGGCTGACCGGAGACGATGACGGCGAGGATGGAGCCCACTGCGCAGCCGATGAGCCGAGGTGGTGGAGATCCTGGAGGCCACGACAAAGCCTCAGACCTCCCGAGAGCGAGGTGGAGATCTGGAGGTCTGAGGGTGAGTTGGACGGTGGAGCCGACATGCCGAGGGAGTCCGGTAAGATCGCATGGCCGATGGTCCACGCCGAGGTCGAGGGTGGAAGGAGCGCATGTTCGGGAGCCAGGGCGACAGGTTGAGGCAGAGCGTAGCATAGCTCCTCATGCCCAGGAGAAGATGGCTACCGACAGGCCCGAGGTGGTACCACGCTACTGAGGCAGAGGGGGTGCTGAGGGACTGAAGGGTGATGGAGATGACTGAGTGGCACAGATGGCTGGAGACTGGGAGAGAGACTGAAGGCCAATGCAGAACCCCCCCCCCCCCCCAAAAAAAAAATTAAGTATTCGGGATAGTTGGGAGAGGTGGTGGGAGAGGGAGGCTGGGCGGGGCTAGCGAGACAGGTAGAGGACTGATAGGTTTAGAACTGACGGGCTGGACAAATCTCCTCTCCAAACTCAAAATCAAGAAGTGTCCTTGCCACAAACGCGCACTCAGTAGCGGGGAGGTTGGCGGGGCTCACTTCCGAATCCTCGAAGTCCACCAGCACTCCCTCTGCGATGGATGGCTCGTCCGGCTCACACACCTGGTCAGGCGCACGCTGCTCGGGCTCTGTGGCGGTGTGGTCCTCGGTCGCTCTTGTGGGCGCAGGTTCATTCATCGCAGCAGTCTCCGTCGCACTACCTGTGGTGGGCTCAGGTCAACGATCCTCGCCGTCTGGGTGGTTCTGGCTGGGCACTGGGATGGGGAGTGAGGCTGATGGCATCCTCGACGGTGAACGCGGGATCCGCAGGACGCCAGCACCCACTCCACATATGACGCGAAGCTCCCTTGAGGAACCTCCTCGGATAACTCCTTGAGTCCGACATCCAGGAACGTGCACAGGCAGTTATCCGGGAAGGTGGTCTGATGGTCCATGGTGCAAGCAGGGGTGAAAACAGAACAAACACACTGAACACAAAAACAGAAAAAAAAAGAAAATTCAACAAACGTGTTCAACTTGTTTGATCCGGTATTCTGTCACAGGTGGTTGCTGGCAGACGGATACGATTCAATTCAAAAGGTTTATTCTCCAAAGTTCCTACAGGAAGGCAAACGGATATCAACACACACTGAACATAGACAATACTGGACACTGGACTGAAACAGAACTGAACATATATACAGGTGTTAATGATGGTGATCATTGCCGTGATATTTACTTACTTACTTACTTGTTCAGATGACATCTTCCGGTGAAAATTCTTATGTTGGTCATTCTTCCAAAAAGTAGAATCTGTGATTACGAACTGCCAGGATCCACACCGGCGGCGACTGACAGCCATACATTCTCCTCAAAACACTGGATTCATCCGCGCTGTGCCGTGCCGAGGCACAACCCACGTAAAGTTGATCATTCTGTGAATAACTGCAATTGCAGATTTCTAACAGAGATGGCGACAAAGAGGAAAAACTATGGACTGCAACTTTAACTAATATTCACTTATGAACCTTATTGTAAAGTTTTACAGATTAATTGATTGATTTGAGTGCCCTTTTTTCCAATAAAGTTTGAGGCGGGGCCAATCTTAAAGGGATAGTTCACCAAAAAATGAATATTCTATCAATAATTACTCTCCCTCAGGTCATTCCAAACCCATAAGACCTTCGTTCATCTTCAGAACAGAGACATTGTAAGACAGAAATAATGATACTGTGTGTTTGAAAACTGATAGAGAAGCATCGGCTGAAGCCAGCAGATAATATGAGCAATAAACAATAATAAACAATCACCAAAGTCAAATATCACAACCAACCATAGAATATTCAGCTGCATTTATTTATTATGTACTTTTTATTGTGCTATGATTGTGCACTGAATTCGCTCTCGTAGGCCATTGAGTGAATAGATGATAGAAATCAATTTAGTTTCCCTAAATTCTTCCCTAAATGTATTACTGGAACGCTGTCCTGCATCTTCAGTCATTAGGGTTTTATGTTTAGTTCTGGATATGCCAAGAGGAACCCAAGCACCAGAAGCATCATTATCATGAGTGTACATTCAGGCATGTAGATATTAATATATACTGATGTGTGTGTGAATGAAGCGAAGCCCTTGTGTTTTGCAGCTGGTTGCTCCAGCAGACAGCAGGTGGAGGAGTGTGTGTGTGTGTGTGTGTGTGTGTGTGTTGTGCTGCTCACTCATGTTTGCCTCCTCCCCCGATGAACAATTATCATTGCACACGCCAACGGTTCACACAGGTGCTTGTCTGAGCTCCACTGGATCCTCCATTTGTTCACACACACACACACACACACACACACACACACACACACACACACACACACACACACACACACACACACACTTACCTGCGATAGAACAACAGACTCCATTTCATCTGTGATGTCACTCAAAAACAGGCCAGAAACCTCAGAATATGATCATGTCAACATGTTAATGCCGGAAACGCCAGAATAACTTCATGAATAATCCAGGAGCTTCATCTGACAGCTCGTCCTGAAGCATCTTCCGTTTGACCACGACTGAAGAACTTGACATGAAGATTCAGGCGCTCCTCCATATGCATCGTCTCTGAGAAGAAAATGCCATTTTTATTCTATTTCAAATGATGAATGCAGACGCGCTGTGTGTCAAGATCAGCTGAATAATTGATGTGTGTTGGGCAGGAGCGCAGGCTTTAATGGGCCAGGTTGTGGAGGTTGTAGGTGTACTCTGACATCATGCTTGAGATAAAAATTACAGAAATGTTCAACTCAATGTATTTGTGTTGTTTTTCCACAATGCACATCTTCACAGAGAGTCGTGTCCCAACGCCTGCGGGAGGAAGACAAATAAAAGCCGTGTTTAAAACCCCCGCTTTAAACTATATGACGTCAAAGACAGCGTGCAGAATCACAATCATGTGTGATTATCGAAGGTTTCGCGAGGACCTTTCCTGAACTCAGCAGATGATATCAGCATCAGACTGTGTTTACTCTAGAGGCTTCACCACTGAGTGTGTGTGTGTGTGTGTGTGTGTTTACTCTGATTATCTGGAGGCTTCACCACTGAGTGTGTGTGTGTGTGTTTACTCTGATAATGACTGACTGTACGCAGGGCTTTCTGACCCGTCGATGGCTGCAAATGTAAATATTTGTGCTGGAGAGCAGCTTTTCCTCCACATTCATTCAGATAAACCCATTATCCTGATGATCCGTTCACAAGAGGCCTTTCTCGCAGAAATTGTTTTGATACTTTGTTGAAAATGGCCTGCTGTAATACACTGTAATAATGTAAGAGTCATTTTACACATTTCTTTACAGAAACAATAACAATTTGAGGTATAAAATAATGACACATAATAGATTTATTCAACTTCATTGTTTTAATTAGCGTAGCATGAACGTATAGACGTCACATGTGGAAATCTGCCGACTCTCAGAACACAATCATGTCTCTGCTATCGATGTAAACACACACCGCTTTAGCTCTTCAGTTTCGGCTTGTACACACAGTGCCGGAGAAATGTGTGTGTCGATGATGTGTTCCTGTTCCTCTCGCTCTGAGCCGTGACACTCATTACACCACAGTACCGTAGTGTAGGAGAAGAGCATAACCTGTGTGTGTGTGTGTGTGTGTGTGTGTGTGTCTGTGTGTGTGTGTGTTTGATCATCATCGCTGAACGTTCAACAGAACAACTCTATCAATTTAAAGTTTATGCTTCTTCCTACTCCTTTTCGGACATGTATAAGTTAATATTGTTTTGCTTTCTGTTTTGTTGGAGTTTTTTCATTAGCTTTTATTGCATTATTATTATTATTATTATTATTATTATTATTCTTTTACATGTTTGGGTTAGAGTTAAATAAAGCCATTCATTCATTCATTCATTCATTCATTCAGTGATTCATTCATTTATTAGACCCCAATAGTGAGAAAGAATAAAAGCATTAGCTTGTCTGTAATGGTAATATCGGGGTCTGGCTTTATGTGCATTATCTTTTGTTTCATTGTTAACCCTACTATACATCGTATTTTACTATAGTATTTGTATATCTGTAATATTTAAGTGCTAGTAGCTTTTCCCCCCAAACACTCAAATTTACTGCACTTTTTTTCTGTACTATTATTTTTAATGATTATCTGTAAGTTTATCCCAGTAACCTCAGCCTGCGCTGACCTCAGCTCCTAATGAAGCACAATCAGGGGTGTAGTGGCCCAGATAGCTGGGGTTTCTGCTCTTATTGTGAGGTGATCATTACCATGGGCTGCTGTGTCCCCTGCGCTTCATTTAACTGGTCTTTTCATTTAACAGCTACTGGTGTCTGTCAATAATACATGCGAGTACACTGATTAAAATATACATGTACATCATTTAGCCAGATTCCTCTAGTCAAGAAGTTCTTCAGCCCAGATCAGTGTTTGTGTAAATAGTAGGGCTTCCTAAACGCTACTCAGGCTCATTGGAAACACGAGTTTCTACCAACATTTATGCGAAACTCCACAAACATACCGATCACTGCCTTTCCAGCTGAAATTAAACACCAGCGACTTTTATTCCTTTTCACACAATCAATAAAGACTTATCTTCACGCATTTCCTTCCTGTGTTATGAGCTGTAAACGATGAGATTTTGAGGTTTGCATCCCATAAGTGTGTATTTCTGCTGTAGTAAAGTCTCTCTGCACTTGTGATGTGAAGCGCTGGAATTTGAGTCTCTGAAACACCAGAAAAGAGCTTAAAGACTTGTAGAAGCAGATCAAGTGGCACGGTTACTTCAGCATATGTGTTTTATCTCACGTTTGCACTATCAGTTAGGTTTAGTGTAGGTGGTACGTTATTTTCAAAAGCGATAGAGCATTAATCTTTTAGTGCCACTCATTTCTGAACTGCCACGATACATACAACAACCAATGTTATAAAGAGTTGCCAGACACACTTTCAGAAGTGTCGCGAAATTAGCAACATAATGACTTTTTGCAGTTTCCGATGAGTCTGGGTTGCCTAAACCTAGTATATCTCCAAAGACTCCGGAGGAAATGTGCGTAGAGTCTGCTAGGGTATCTCTGAGCTATCTCTCGAGGCATCCCGACTCCACTGATGGGCCCATCTGTAACTTCTGATTGTGGACCTTCGTATCTTGGCGAGTTTGAGCATAGTTTGAGACGATATTGAGATCTCTCTCCAAACTCTTGACGAGGTTTCTGCAAAACTCTCTCCATTTCATAACTCTGTTGTCTGTGAGAAACAATTGAGGTATTAAAGAGATCTCAATTGTCATCTTTTTCCTTTTCTGTGGCTTACCAATTATTGTTCATAAGGCTATTCTAGTTTCCCTCATTACAGTGAATCTCTGAAAACAGAAATAGCTTTAATGACTCCTCAACCCTGTGTGGCTAGTGTATTTTACAGAGTAGTTTCAAAGGCTCATGTGCAGAAATGTGTGTAATGCCCTGATGTGGTGTGTGTCCCGTCAGCAGGTGTGATGAGATACTTGATACTTGTGATGAGTCCTCACTCAATGGCTGGTTGTCTAAGTGGTGTCCGCAAAATAATATAGACAATTATTTTCATACACAATTGGGAAAAGTTTTTGGGGCAGACCTGACCTGTTGAAAAGAGATGGTATTCATCCCTCCTGGGATGGTGCTGCTCTTCTCTCTAGTAATATGGCACATAGTCTTAGAGCTCAAACATGACAATCTGGGGCTCAGGTCAGGAAGCAGACCGACTGGCTAAACCGACCATCTGCTAGCTGTCTCACGTCACCAAGGTCAGATAAATCCCATCACATAGAGACTCTTTCACCTAGCTATCATCATATAGAGACTGTGTCTGTTCCCCGAATTAGGACATACAAAAAACATCCAAACCCATCTACGGGTACAATTTTTATTGATGTTCAAAAAATAAAAAACAGATATAATACAGATGACCAAATGATAAAGCTTGGGTTGCTGAATATTAGATCCCTTACTTCAAAAGCACTTATAATTTGTATTCAAATTCAAATTAACAAATGATATGATTTCAGATAATAACCTAGATGTGCTGTGTTTGACAGAAACCTGGCTAAAACCAAACGATTACATTACTTTAAATGAGTCCACCCCGCAAGATTACTGTTATAAACATGAACCTCGTCTGAAACGCAAATAAGGAGGTGTTGCTGTAATTTATAGTAATATCTTCAGAATTACTGAGAAGTCTTGTTTTAAATATAATTATTTTGAAGTGTTGTTGCTAAATGTAGCAATATATAGTGTAAACGATAAACCGCTTTTGAGATTTGTGCTGGCTACTGTATACAGGCCACCAGGGCACCATACAGACTTTATCAAAGAATTTGCTGACTTTCTATCAGAGTTAGTACTGGCTGCAAATAAAGTATTAATTGTTGGTGATTTTAATATACATGTAGATAACGAAAAAGATGCATTGGGATTGGCATTTAAAGACATTCTAAACTCTATTGGAGTTAGACAACACGTGTCAGGACCTACTCATAATCATACTCTAGATCTAATATTATCACATGGAATAGATGTTGATTCCGTTGAAATTCTGCAGCAGAGCGATGACATCTCAGATCATTATCTAGTCTCATGTAAACTTAATTTAGCCAAGACTGCAAAGCCGACTCCGTGTTACAAATATGTTAGACCTATCACTCCTGCCACTAAAGATTGCTTTATTAATAATATTCCTAATCAGTTTCATTATCTCAGCATCCCAGATAGCTTAGAAGGACTCGATATTGCGACAGAAACTTTTAACTCTCTCTTTTCCAGCACTTTAGACACAATTGCTCCATTGCGCTTAAAGAAGATTAAAGAAAATAGTCCAACGCCGTGGTACAACGTGCACACTCGGCCCTTAAGAGAGCAGCCAGAAACATGGAGCGCAACTGGAAGAAAACAAAACTAGAGGTATTTCGCATTTCATGGAAAGAGAGCTTGATTGCTTACAGAGAGACTTTAAAAGCTGCTAGATCTGCTTATTTTTCAACCCTATTAGAAGAAAATAAACATAATCCTAGGTATTTATTTGAAACAGTGGCTAATTAATGAAAAATAAAGCTTCAAGCCCAGAAATTTCCAAGCAGCACAGCAGTAATGACAGTATGAACTTCTTCACTTATAAGATTGATAATATCAGGGACAAAATTATAACTATGCAACCGTCTACTACAGTATCACATCAGGCAGTGCATTGTAGTCTCCCTGAGGAAAAAGTCTCCCTGATTCATTCATTGCTATAGGAGAGGAAGAATTCGTTAAACTTGTTAAATCATCTAAATCGAAAACATGTATGTTAGACCCTATACCGACTAAGCTACTGAAAGAGATGCTCCCAGAGGTCATAGATCCTCTTCTTACTATCATTAATTCATCTTTGTCATTAGGATACGTACCAAAAACCTTTAAGCTGGCTATGATTAAACCGCTTGTTAAAAAAACGCAACTTGATCGTACAGAATTAGTCAATTACAGGTCGATCTCGAATCTACCTTTTATGTCAAAGATATTAGAAAAAGCAGTATCTTCACAAATGTGTTCCTTTCTTGAAAGAAATTATATCTGGAGGATTTCCAGTCAGGATTTAGACCGTACCATAGTACCGAGACTGCTCTCATTAGAGTTACAAATGATTTGCTCTTATCATTCGATCATGGTAGTATCTCTCTATTAGTGTTACTCGATCTTAGTGCTGCATTTGACACTATCGACCACAACATTCTTTTTAATAGACTCAAATTATGTTGGCATTAGTGGAATTGCACTAGCATGGTTTAAATCATACTTATCTGACCGTTATCAGTTTGTAGCAGTAAATGAAGAGATGTCTTATCGATCACAAGTTCAGTATGGCGTACCACAAGGCTCAGTACTAGGACCGTTGCTGTTCATTCTGTACATGCTACCCTTAGGAGATATCATTAGGAAGCATGGCATTAGTTTTCACTGTTATGCTGATGATACTCAGCTCTATATTTCTTCACGCCCTGACGAAACTTGCCAATCTACAAAATTAACGGAATGCATAGCTGATATAAAAAATTGGATGACTAGTATTTCCTACTACTTAACTCTGAAAAAACAGAGATTCTAATTATTGGACAAAAAACGTCCTCATGTAATAATCTAGAATACTGTCTAACACTTGATGGCTGCTCTGTCAAGTCTTTGTCATCGGTTAGGAACCTGGGTGTGCTCTTTGACATCAATCTTTCATTTGAAAGTCACGTGTCTAGTATCTGTAAAACCGCATTTTTCCATCTTAAAAATATATCTAAATTACGCCATATGCTCTCATTGACAAATGCGGAACAATTAGTTAATGCGTTCATGACCTCAAGGCTAGATTATTGTAATGCTCTACTGGGTGGTTGCCCTGCACGCTTAATAAACAAACTACAGCTGGTCCAAAACGCAGCAGCTCGAGTTCTTACCAGAACCAGGAAGTATGACCATATTAGCCCGGTTCTGTCAACACTGCACTGGCTCCCTATTAAACATCGCATACATTTTAAAATATTGCTGATTACTTACAAAGCACTAAATGGTTTAGCTCCGCAGTACTTGAGCGAGCTCTTAACGCATTATAGTCCTTCACGTCTTAGCAGGTCAGCAGGTGTGTAATGCCCTGATGTGGTGTGTGTCCGTCAGCAGGTGTGTATTGCCCTGATGTGGTGGTGTGTGTCCGTTAGCAAGTGTGTAATGCCCTGATGTGGTGTGTGTGTGTCCGTCAGCAGGTGTGTAATGCCCTGCTGTGGTGTGTCCGTCAGCAGGTGTGTAATGCCCTGATGTGGTGTGTGTTTCCGTCAGCAGGTGTGTAATGCCCTGATGTGGTGTGTGTGTGTCCGTCAGCAGGTGTGTAATGCCCTGATGTGGTGTGTGTGTGTCTGTCAGCAGGTGTGTAATGCCCTGATGTGGTGTGTGTTTCCGTCAGCAGGTGTGTAATGCCCTGATGTGGTGTGTGTGTGTCCGTCAGCAGGTGTGTAATGCTCTGATGTGGTGTGTGTGTCCGTCAGCAGGTGTGTAATGCCTTGATATGGTGTGTGTTTCCGTCAGCAGGTGTGTAATGCCCTGATGTGGTGGTGTGTGTCCGTCAGCAGGTGTGTAATGCTCTGATGTGGTGTGTGTGTCCGTCAGCAGGTGTGTAATGCCTTGATATGGTGTGTGTTTCCGTCAGCAGGTGTGTAATGCCCTGATGTGGTGTGTGTTTCCGTCAGCAGGTGTGTAATGCCCTGATGTGGTGTGTGTGTGTCCGTCAGCAGGTGTGTAATGCCCTGATGTGGTGTGTGTCCGTCAGCAGGTGTGTAATGCCCTGATGTGGTGGTGTGTGTCCGTCAGCAGGTGTGTAATGCCCTGATGTGGTGTGTGTGTGTCCGTCAGCAGGTGTGTAATGCTCTGATGTGGTGTGTGTGTCCGTCAGCAGGTGTGTAATGCCTTGATGTGGTGTGTGTTTCCGTCAGCAGGTGTGTAATGCCCTGATGTGGTGGTGTGTGTCCGTCAGCAGGTGTGTAATGCCCTGATGTGGTGTGTGTTTCCGTCAGCAGGTGTGTAATGCCCTGATGTGGTGTGTGTGTGTCCGTCAGCAGGTGTGTAATGCCCTGATGTGGTGTGTGTCCGTCAGCAGGTGTGTAATGCCCTGATGTGGTGGTGTGTGTCCGTCAGCAGGTGTGTAATGCCCTGATGTGGTGTGTGTCCGTCAGCAGGTGTGTAATGCCCTGATGTGGTGGTGTGTGTCTGTCAGCAGGTGTGTAATGCCCTGATGTGGTGTGTGTGTCCGTCAGCAGGTGTGTAATGCTCTGATGTGGTGTGTGTGTGTCCGTCAGCAGGTGTGTAATGCCCTGATGTGGTGTGTGTGTTCGTCAGCAGGTGTGTGATACAGGTGGACTCTGTCCAGCGCTGGATGGAGGACTTGCGGCACATGACGGAGGTGGAGTGCATGTGTGTCCTGCAGTCGAAGCCCCTCGGTGTGGATGAAGATGCCCCAGGGGAGCTCATCGTGTCGGTGGGCGAGCAGGTGACCCGGGATAACCTGCAGGCGCTGCTGAAGAGGGCGCTGGTGGTCAGCACGGAGCTGGGCAAGATGTTCCAGCGGCTGGAGAAGCGGCGCTGGCAGCGGGTTCACAGCACGGCCCTCAGGGTCAGCGCTCACGTGCGCTCGCTCATCCAGGAGTACAGCACGGCCAGAAGTGCTCCAGCAGACATGCAGAAGGTGCAAGAACATGTCAAAACAAAAAGCCTTTAATCACATATAACAAACATATTTTACTAATGATATTGTATGTGCTCATCTCTCATGGCAGTATGAGAAATCGCTGCTGGAGAAGTGCATGGAGCTCAACGTCATTACTGAGAGGTGAAGAACACACCTTCTTTCATCGTCTTACAGATCATGTATATATCTGACACTTTTTACTTCTCAGGTGTCTTCATACTGAGGATGAATACTTCCTCAAATCCATGAAGGAGGCCATTCACGAGATCCTGACTGACGTCAGTGACTCCTTCAGCCATATGATTGACATGGCACTGGCCAATGAGATTCAGGTAAGAGTGGCCTTTTACTACATGATCTTCATTGATCATTAGATTAACTGCTTTTACATTTGCTTCAGTTATTTTGGTCACAGCTTCAGTATTCATGAATTATTATTGAGTAATACAGTTTAATGGTTTTATGGAGTGAGTGCTAGTGAATCGTGGATCGGCGTTCACCATCTGTCCCGCGGAGGAAGACGTTGCCAGCCCCACTCCGGACTCAGAACTGGAAAAGGTTATAGTCTCGTCTCTCCGCTGGTCCTGCCCTCACCTGCGTCTCTGATGGTCCACCCAGCCTTCCTCTCCCACCTCCTCCACCTAAGCAAACCAGTCTTCTGGCCCTGTCGCCACTGCACCTCAGTCCTCCGGCACCCTGGCTCTGCCTTGGCCTCCAGGACCTACAGCATCGCCCGGTCTCTGTGTCTCCTCAGCTTCGCTCTGACCCCTGACCCCCTGACACTCTGACCCCAACCTGGCTCCTCCAACATTGGGTTCTGCTGTGGGCCTTTGTCCTGGCAGTACACTGGGTTGTCAGGGTTATGTTTAGTTCTGTTAGTTTCCTTATATTTAGGGCCCAAACCCTGAAAGGGCTTATTGTTTTCCTTAGGATACTACTTCTTCTTTTTCGTCAAGGTTTCAGGGGCTTTTGGTGCCCTTAAAATGCTCAAAAACTCTTGAAAATGTGCACACTGGTCAGAATCCGCGGCCATTAGGGCTAGGCCAAAGCTGGTACACGGGCGTGGTAGGGGGGCTCTACGGCGCCACCTAGAATGGAATCTGAAATCTTGGATGCATACAAGAACGTATTTGTATGAAACTCGGTACACATATAGTTCTCAACACGTCAAACTTTTAATAATATTCTTGAGTGTTTTTGAGGCTCTTAAAATGCTTCAAATTGCATTAAACTGGACACACACATCAGTGTTGTCAGCCAGTAGACATAGGCAAAGCCTTAGAAACAGGCATGGTGGAGGGGCTCAGTAGTGCCACCTTTTGACAAAAGTTGGGGTTTAGTCTTACCTACAGTCAGCAAACTCAGTACATACATTGTTCTCATCGAGCCGGACAACTTTCTTATTTACAGTCATTAGCTCTGACCAACAGGAAGTCAGATATTTTGTTTTGAATGTGGATTTTTTTAATAATCAGGCAATTTTTATCTGCTGCGCCTAGGGACTTCATACGATTCACACCAAACTTTCTGAACATGGTGGCAAGACACTGAAGATGTTAAATTGTGAATGGATACTGGATATCTCAATCGGTGTTGCCATGGCGAGCATTTAAAATGATGACAAAAAGGGAAACATGAAGTGTCTCATATCATGACATAATCCTTTTATATTCTCCCACTTTAAGTGCATATTGGCTGTCGTGCACAGTCTCCCTAAAGCCTCCGGGGTGGCGGTGGCACCAGGGCTTGGGCCCGTCATCGCTGCTTGCAGCTATATTTTAGTTTGGTTTTGTGCTGTTCCTGTTTCCATGAGTTCCCAGTCATTGATAGTTTCCATGGTTGTTAAGAAATGCACACCTGATCACTGTTGTGTTTATTATCCTCCCCTGTGTTCAGTTCATTCAGTTCTTGGTTCAGTGTTGTTTATGCGGTTGTGTTTTACTGTGATTACTCTACTATCTCCTGCGTGCTCTTAGTTTATTGTAAAATAAAGTGTTTCTGTTGGATTCTCCTTGTTATTGTGTGCTCAGGTCCAGGGGAAAGATGGCGCCTGTGTGTTTGGCTGGCCGTCGGTCTCTCTCGTGTATATTTATATGGATATATTTATGGATGCTTATCTGGGCTTCAAATTGCTGCACATGTTTGGTCTATGACCGCCAGTCATTACTGAACATTCGTACCTCTTTTATGGACATGTATAAGCAGGATGTAGTGCACGTTTTTAATCAAACGTTCAGAAGCTTCACTACAGATACTCTGGAGTGTATACGCCAGTGGCCTCTCATCACTTCGCAGAAAAAACGCAGGAGGAAACGTGGGAGTCGGGGTGGACGCATCATCAGATTGAAAGCGCATCTTCGAGCTGGGATCGATCTAAATCTGCATCGTATGTCGTGTTATGGCGGATATGTTGCCTGGCGACGGCGAGCGCTGGCTCAGCGGTGGCTTCAACCTATTATTCCCCTGCGCCCGTCTCCTGCCTACTTGGATGGCTTCCCTCGGATCGTCCTTTGCCATCGGCAAATTGGCGTGACTCCTGGAAATCTACGTTCATTGAGGAAAGCCTCGTTTTCCCCCGATGTTATTCCTCCGCCTAAAATGGCTCTGATCAACGCCCGATCCTTGGTGAACAAAACCTTCCTGCTCAATGACTTTTTCTCCTCTCATAGTTTGGATTTTATGTTCATCACTGAATCCTGGACTAAGATTTTGAATTAGTTCAAACTGACTGTATGTTTTTTAACTCCCCCCGTCCAAACAGACGAGGGGGGGGGGGGGGGGGGATAGTGACTATTTTTAAAAACTCATTCTCTGTGCGATGCCGGTCAGTTCCTGTCAGCGCATTTTCTAGTTTCGAAGCGCACCTAGTTCATTTAGACTGGAATTGCCCTATCTTATTAGGGGTGATTTACCGTCCTCCACACTCACTACAGGACTTCATTCAGCAATTTACAGAATTCATTGGTAATATCACCACAACCTATGACCGTTTTTTATTGGTGGGTGATTTTAATATCCACGTTTGCTTTCAATCAAACTCCCTATCAAAGGATTTCGTCAGCCTCATTGAATCTTTTAACCTGGTCCAGTGGACTCCACTCCACTCCATAAATGACTCCACTCACATTCAGGGTCACATCTTGGACCTTGTACTTTCCTATGGGATGGCATTCAGTGATGTTGTTATATCGGATTTTATGCTTTCGGACCATAAGCCGATATTATTTTCTACATCTCTACCTTGCATTTCTCACTCCACTATTGCAGATGTAAGACTGCCTCGGTCCTATTCCCCTCAGTTTGGATCTAATTTTAATGAGCACTTTATGAAATCCTCCTCACATTTGCTTTTGGATTCACCGCTATTGGACCTAGATGCCGACCAGCATCTCGGTCTGTTAAACTCTGCTTGGCTGAATGCCCTAAATGAAACTGCTCCGCTTAGGCCTTATAAACCTAAACCTAAATCTGAACCATGGCTCAACGCGGATATTCATCGACTAAGACAAGTTAGCAGAAAGGCTGAGCGCAAATGGAAAAAGGACAAGTTACATATTTCACTTCAGCTGTTTAAAGCCAGTTTGTCGACTTACCAGAATGCTGTAAAGTCGGCTAAAGCCACATACTTCTCTGACATGATTATGGCAAACCACTCTAGACCAAAGGTTTTATTCTCTGTTATAAACTCTGTTTTAAATCCTCCGGTCAATACAATGCTTGGTGCTTCTGATTAGCTATGTGAAAGCTTCTTGAGATTTTTCATCGACAAAATATCTAATCTGAGATGCAAAGCTAGCCCCTCTCATACTGAACACTCTAGTCAGTTGTTGAATTCTGTTACCTGGGATACTTTTGAGCCAATCACTCTGAATCTCCTCAAAGAAATTATAGCAAATATGAAACCTTCGTCCTGCTCTCTCGACATCATTTCTCCTAAGTTTCTTAAATTAATTGTTGATTCAGCAGGGCCAGGATTGGTGTCATTTGTAAATAAGTGCCTCCTCATCGGCTCCATCCCTGCTGCCCTTAAGGTGGCCACGGTCACACCGTTACTCAAGAAGCCTTCACTGGATCCTGCCGTGCTAAATAACTTTCGTCCTATCTCTGCATTACCTTTTGTTTCGAAGGTGTTGGAAAAAGTTGTTCTTGACCAACTCCAGTTTTTCCTAAAGTGCAATGATATTTCTGAAAAATTTCAATCTGATTTTAAGTCTGAATCTGCCCTGTTGAGAGTTTTAAATGACATCTATTTATCCACGGATACTGGTTGTTAAGGAAAGAATGATGGAAGACCAGGGCGGAATGCAGTTAACAGTCTTTAATGAACAAAGGAGATAGTCCTCAATAATAGAACAAAAATCACAGGCTTAAGTCAGAGCCAGAACAGAAACTGTCAGACGACTGGAACTTTAGAAAAACAGCATCAACCTCCACGAGGCCAGAGGTAGGGATCCAGAGAAGCACACAGCTAGTCAGGAGATGTGAGACAGCAGGTAAGGGCGAGCAGCAGTGAGCAGGCACAGATCAGGTACTCTGTAAACAGGCACAGCTGGATAATTCACAGTCTGATGGCAGTATTACTCACAGCAGAATTAATGGTTTCTCTTTCCACAAACAAGACAGGACAGGACAGGACAGGACAAGACAAGAGAGCTGACGTTTCTCACAAGAGGTCATTGAATAATCCGACAACAGGACAGGGCTAGGAAGAGAGAATAAGAGGCAGAAACAATCAAGAGGTAAAAGGGAACAGGTGAGAAGGGAACGAAAGGGCAAACAGCTGTAAGAGATAATGAGCGGAGGAATGGATGTGTGTGCGTGATTGTGTGTGCGAGTGAGTGTGTGACCACAAGAGGGAGACAAAGAAAAGAGGAAAAGAGACCAGGATCATGACAGTACCCCTTCCTCAACGAGCGCCACCTGGCGCTGCTGAGGACGACTGGCGAGACCGGAGGAAATCATCGATGAGTGAGGGATCCAGGACGTCCCGGGAGGGAACCCAGCTTCTCTCCTCAGGACCATACCCCTCCCAGTTGACGAGATACTGATGGCCGCGTCCCCGACGGCGCATGTCGAGAATCCGGCGAACCCTGTAGATAGGGGTATCATCGACAAGACAAGGGGCACAAGCTGGACGAGAAGGGGGACGGATGACTGGCTTGATACAGGAGACATGAAACACGGGATGTACTCGGCGTAAATTAGGCGGAAGGTGAAGCTTTACTGCGACAGGACTAATGACTTTAACAATGCGGAATGGCCCAACAAAGCGGGGAGACAACTTCCGTGATTCGGAACGGAGAGGTAAATTTGAAGTAGATAACCACACTCTCTGACCGCAAACGTAGCGAGGACTCTTAATTCTGCGCTTATTGGCCGCAACAGTCATGCGTCTTCTAGCTCGACAGAGAGCAGATCGCACTCTCCTCCAGGTGCGTTTGCAACGGCTAATAAAAGTTTGCACTGACGGAACATTAGACTCACAGTCTTGGGATGTAAACAGCGGAGGTTGATAGCCAAGACAGCAATGAAAGGGCGAGAGACCGGTAGCTGAAGAGGGCAGCGAATTATGGGCATATTCGGCCCAGGAAAGTTGCTGTGACCAGGACGCGGGATTCTGATGGGTGAGACTACGAAGCATACGCGCGACAATCTGATTGGCCCGTTCTGCTTGACCGTTCGTCTGGGGATGAAACCCGGACGAGAGGCTAATGGATGACCCAATCAGGCGACAAAACTCCTTCCAGAATTGAGAAGAAAATTGGGGGCCTCTATCAGACACTATATCAGTAGGTAAACCATGTAGTTTAAAAACGTGATCAACCATGATCTGGGCGGTCTCCTTGGCAGAGGGGAGCTTAGCGAGTGGAATAAAATGGACCGACTTAGAAAAACGATCCACCACGGTCAGAATTACGGTGTTACCCTCCGAGGAAGGAAGCCCGGTGATAAAGTCGAGAGCTAAGTGAGACCACGGTCGTGTAGGGACCGGTAACGGACGAAGTAAACCGGCTGGAGGGGAGTTGCCAGCCTTAGTTTGCGCGCACGTTACGCAGGAGGCAATAAACCATCGCACGTCTCGTTCCAAAGAAGACCACCAAAAGCGCTGACGGATAAAAGCAAGGGTGCCCCGGACGCCGGGATGGGCAGTCAATTTAGAGGTGTGTCCCCATTGAAGGACAGCTCGACGCGCGGATGCCGGAACAAAAAGGAGCCCCTTAGGACAGTTGCGCGGGACTATGGCTCGAGAAAGAGAACGCTTAACCAGTCTCTCTATTCCCCAGACGGTCGTGCCAACGATATGACCCGGGGGAATAATCTCCTCAGGCTCAGAAGACGAAGAAGAGTCAAAAAGACGAGATAGCGCGTCAGGCTTGACGTTCTTGGTACCCGGACGAAACGAGATGGTAAAATCGAAACAGGTAAAGAATAGAGCCCAGCGGGCTTGACGAGCGTTTAGTCTCTTGGCCTTGCGGATATATTCTAGGTTTCGGTGATCTGTCCAGACAATAAAAGGAACGGGAGCTCCTTCTAGCCACTGTCGCCATTCGCCTAACGCTAGACGGATGGCGAGCAGTTCGCGGTTGCCCACGTCGTAATTGCGCTCAGCCGGGGAGAGACGGTGAGAGAAAAAAGCGCAGGGGTGTATCTTTCCGTCAGCGGCGGAACGCTGGGAAAGAACAGCCCCAACCCCCACCTCAGAGGCGTCGACCTCGACTATAAATTGTTTAGTGAAGTCAGGGGTAAGAAGGATAGGCGCGGTAGTAAAAAGAGATCTTAGAACGTCAAACGCAGTCTGCGCTGATTCTGACCACCTAAACTGGGACTTGACAGAGGTCAGAGCGGTAAGTGGAGCGGGCACCTGACTGAAATTTCGTATAAAACGACGATAAAAATTTGCAAACCCGAGAAAACGTTGTAGCGCGAGGCGAGAGTCGGGCACAGGCCAGTCAGTGACCGCCTGGACCTTAGCTGGGTCCATACTGATCCCCTCTGCCGAGATGACTGAACCTAGAAACGTAAGTGAGGGAGCGTGGAAAGAACAATTCTCGGCCTTAACCAGAGGTGGGTAGAGTATCCAAAAACTGTACTCAAGTAAAAGTACAAGTACTTATAGAAATATTTACTCAAAGTAAAAGTAAAAGTAATAATCTTAATAGTTACTTGAGTAAGAGTAAAAAAGTATCCAATGAAAAAACTACTCAAGTAGCGAGTAACTTACTTCGGACCACATAGGCCTACCGTATATATATTATATATATATATATATATATATATATATGAAGACTTCATGACGCAAAAGCCTCTGAGTGCCATCTTAAATTTTATCAAGCTCGTATATTTAAGTTCAGTAATTTCACTTTAATGACAATTAATAGGTAGGCTACTTTTCATTGCCATTTAAGTGAAATAACTGAACATAAACATACAAGCTTGATAAAAATGCTCTTTTAGAAGAAAATTTCAGATGGTACTTAGAGGCTTTTGCCTCTGAAGTCGTCATATATAAAATGATATTATTTAGATTTTGTTTATTTAAATGACTATTATTATCATAAGTAGCTATCTTTGCAACAAAAACAGAAGAGAGACGTAAGCATTATTTCTGCCATCTGTATAGCTCGAAAATCATTGCCTGTCCTCTGGTTTGTAACTTATACAACTACATTTGGATTATTAGACAATGTCGAAATGAAGTGACTCTGCCATTCAAAGGCGTATTGACAGAGAAGAGTTAAAAACTCTTCACATGTGCTCGCGCTCATGACTGCTACTGAACATCTGAACACACACACACAAAAAAAAATAATCAAAGTACATCGACGGATCTTCTTCTGACTGTTCTCCAAAATATAATCAATATTTATGCAAGCATGTTTAAACTGGTTAACTGTGTCTACGGCAGGCAAAGGCATTCGTTTTCAAGTCGAGTTCGTACGCCACTGCGCAACAATACACACAAACTACCGCGGGATGGCGGGTGTTCATAAACTGTGGACAATGGTAGCTTATTTAATGTAAATTAATGTATAATTATGTCCAAAAAACGGGTAATGTCACACTTTCTAGTATCGTGGCGTAATAATCTGTTTGGTTGCAAAATGTAGGCTATTACCTGAGTGAAATTAAATCGAATATATCGTCCTGTGGAATAATTCATTCACAGACAGCTTACGAAGATGTTCAACTAATAAAGATCGATCTTCATCGCTGGCAAATATATGATGCATTTGAAGATTTGCTCTCACTTGACTGTACTGTAGGTCCACGGCCACTTCATCCAACGCTCTTGATGTCCTTAAATCTTCCTGTTACGACTCCGAGTCCAGTGTGAATTGCAATCGCTTCAGACGATTCAGTGCGTGCAGGAACTGAACAGAATCAGGAACTGAATCATTCAAACTGATTCGCGAACCGATTTAGACAGATCTGCCAACTTGTTTGATGAAGTCTTTGAACAGAATCGACTCAAAAGAGTGATTCATTTGTGAATTGAGCATCGCTCAAGCCCAGAAAAAAAGATACAACGCGCTTGGAATAAACTACGCATTTAACAACACATATTGCATTGAAATAAAGTAACGAGAGGAACATCGCCCAACGTAACGAAGTAAAAGTACAGTTTTTTCATTAGAAATTTACTCGAGTTAAAGTAAAAGTACCCACATTCAAATCTACTCTTAAAAGTAAATTTTTTTCCAAAAAAGTACTCAAGTAAATGTAACGAAGTAAATGTACTTCGTTACTACCCACCTCTGGCCTTAACATAAAGTCGATTCTCTAATAGACGCTGAAGGACACGACGAACTTGTTGGACGTGCACCTGGAGTGACGGCGAAAAGATCAAAATGTCGTCGAGGTAGACGAACACAAAGACGTCGAGCATGTCCCGTAGGACATCATTGACTAAGGCTTGAGCGACCGCGGGGGCGTTTACCAATCCGAAAGGAAGAACCCGGTATTCAAAGTGCCCTAGGGGCGTGTTAAACGCAGTCTTCCATTCATCCCCCTCCTTAATACGCACTAGATGATAGGCGTTGCGTAAATCGAGCTTAGTGAAAATCTTTGCCCCCTGCAAGACTTCGAAGGCAGATGACATCAGAGGTAACGGATAACGATTCTTGATCGTGATATCATTTAAACCCCGATAGTCTATGCAGGGACGCAGGGAACCGTCTTTCTTTTTAACAAAGAAAAAACCGGCTCCCGCTGGAGATGAGGAGGGAACGATGGTACCGGCATTAAGCGAGTCAGAAAGGTATTTCTCAAGCGCCTCCCGCTCGGGAGCAGATAACGAGTATAGTCTTCCCCGGGGGGGCGTGGTACCCGGGAGAAGATCTATACTGCAGTCATACGGGCGATGAGGGGGGAGAGAAGTGGCCCGGGAACGACTGAAGACCTCCCGCAAATCGTGATACTCCTCCGGAACTCCAGACAAATCACCTGGCTCCTCCTGAAAAACAGTCACAGAAGAGACAGGGGGCACAGCAGATGACAGACAATCAACATGACAAGACAACTTCCAAGATAAAATAGAGCCTTCTGCCCAGTTAATCTGGGGGTTGTGGAGAACTAACCACGGGTGGCCTAAAACCACTGGAGTGAAAGGGGAATGAAAAATAAAAAAAGAAATAGTCTCTCTATGATTTCCTGAAACAGTGAGAGTCAATGGAGAAGTCCTTCTTTGTACCCTAGGAAGGGAACTGCCATCTAGGGCGAACAGGGGGGTGGAGTCTTGTAAATCTAAGAGAGGAATACCTTGTTCTAAAGCCCAAGTCTCGTCATCGAAGTTTCCTTCCGCCCCCGAGTCAATCAATGCAGCGCAGGAAACTGATGATCCCAGCCAGCGGAGATGAACGGGAAGGGAAGTGCAGGACTTAGACGGAGAGACCCATGATGTAGCGCTCGCCAGCAACCCTCCGCCCACTGACGAGCGCTGGCTTTTACTGGATGCGCTGGCTTTTTACATGTCAAAGCGTCTTTCGATGCGGAGAGCCAGCTCGACCAGGGAATCGAAATTATCAGGAACCTCTCGGACAAAGACCTCGTCCTTAATCTCAGCGTTCAAACCCTCGAGGAAGCGAGCAATGAGTGCCGGACCGTTCCATCCACTCGTTGTGGCCAGGGTTCGGAATTCTATTGAAAAATCGGTAACTGACCTCTTCCCTTGGCGCAAGGTGGATAGGAGGCGGGATGCTTCGTCACCGTGTGCAGACCGGTCAAAGACTCGGATCATCTCCTCCTTAAAAAGAGCAAACTTAAAGATACAGTCCTCCTCTGCCTCCCAGTTCGCTGCCGCCCACTCTCGAGCTCGTCCATTGAGAAGAGAAGTCACATAAGCCACCTTGGATCGATCCTTGGCATAAGTTGACGGCTGGAGGGAAAATACAACCTCGCATTGGGTGAGAAAGGCTCGACACTGTAAAGGCTCACCAGAGTAGCACGGCGGGTTGTTAATACGTGGCTCAGAAGAGTCGCGCTGTCCAGCCGAAGCTGTGGTCTCATGACGGTAGTGATGGAACTGTTGGGTTAGATCCGAGAGCTGGGCGGTCAGAGAATCAACGGCACATCTCGCGGCGGCTAAATCCTCTTCATGTTTTCCCAACAGAGCACCCTGGAGCTCTACAGCGGAGTGAAGGGGATTGCCACTCGCCTGGTCCATCTTATGGTCGGATTATTCTGTTAAGGAAAGAATGATGGAAGACCAGGGCGGAATGCAGTTAACAGTCTTTAATGAACAAAGGAGATAGTCCTCAATAATAGAACATAAATCACAGGCTTAAGTCAGAGCAAGAACAGAAACTGCCAGACGACTGGAACTTTAGAAAAACAGCATCAACCTCCACGAGGCCAGAGGTAGGGATCCAGAGAAGCACACAGCTAGTCAGGAGATGTGAGACAGCAGGTAAGGGCGAGCAGCAGTGAGCAGGCACAGATCAGGTACTCTGTAAACAGGCACAGCTGGATAATTCACAGTCTGATGGCAGTATTACTCACAGCAGAATTAATGGTTTCTCTTTCCGCAAACAAGACAGGACAGGACAGGACAGGACAGGACAAGACAAGAGAGCTGACGTTTCTCACAAGAGGTCATTGAATAATCCGACAACAGGACAGGGCTAGGAAGAGAGAATAAGAGGCAGAAACAATCAAGAGGTAAAAGGGAACAGGTGAGAAGGGAACGAAAGGGGAAACAGCTGTAAGAGATAATGAGCGGAGGAATGGATGTGTGTGCGTGATTGTGTGTGCGAGTGAGTGTGTGTGACCACAAGAGGGAGACAAAGAAAAGAGGAAAAGAGACCAGGATCATGACACTGGTGACTCTGTGGCTCTTGTACTTTTAGATCTATCAGCAGCTTTTGATACTGTCGACCACTCTATTCTGTTATCCAGACTAGAGTATTATGTGGGGCTAAAAGGTATCGTCCTCCAGTGGTTCCAGTCTTATCTCTCGGATCGAACTTTCAGAGTAAAGTTAGGAAATTGTTCCTCTTCCATTGCGCATCTAACCTGTGGTCTTCCTCAAGGATCTATCTTAGCGCTGTCTCTTTTCTCTCTCTATATGTTACCACTGGGCGGCATTCTAAGAAGACATAGGGTATCCTTTCACTGTTAAGCAGACGATACACAAATGTATGTACCAATCAAGAGAAATGATCCTTCTGCCCTTTCATCATTACTAAGTTTGGGTAGATGAAGTTAAATTTTGGCTGGACCAAAAAAAATTATTTTTAAATGAAAATAAGACCGAGATCATCGTCTTTGGGTCTACTGTTAATCCTCAGGCTGCCACCTTCGTCCTAGGCAGACTATCGGCTTTTAGATCATCTCGTGTACGTAACCTGGGCGTTCTACTAGATGAGTCTTTAAACTTTGATAAACAAATCTCCTCTGTAATAAGCTCTAGTTTTTACCAACTTCGTCTGCTGTCGAAAGTCAAACCCTTCCTTAATCACAAAACTCTTGAGATGGCTGTTAATGCCTTTATCTCCTCACGCTTAGACTATTGCAATTCACTTTACTGCGGTATTTCGAAAACTCAAATTGCTTGTCTTCAATTAGTGCAAAATGCTGCTGCAAGATTCCTCTCAAATAGTCGAAAAAGTGACCATATCACTCCAATTCTGAGGTCCCTTCATTGGTTACCAATTAACTTCAGAATTGATTTTAAAATCCTTTTGTTTGTATATAAATCTCTATGCAGCCAAGCACCAAGCTACCTATCTGAATTGCTACAACCATACACTCCATTAAGAAGTCTGAGATCAAGCGATAAGAACCTGTTATTAGTCCCACATTCCAGACTCAAACGCAGAGGGGATCGGGCATTCGCTGTGGTTGGGCCCCGGCTGTGGAACAATTTGCCCCTAGAAATTAGGATAGCCCCTTCCGTGATTTCATTTAAGTCACTTTTAAAAACGCACTTGTTTTCCTTGGCTTATAATTAAGGTTGGTTAGTTTTATTATTTCTCTATTGAGTCTGATGCTGTTTTTTTCTTTTTATTCTAAGTCTGATACTGCCATTTCTGTTTTATTATTGATGAGTCTGACACTATTTTTGCCATTTCTGTTTTCTTATTTTTTTATTTTAAGTCCGACAATGTTTCTGCTACTCCTGCTTAAGGTTGCTCTTAGATTTGCTGTATCTGTGCTGTGCTGTTATGCATTGTCTTAATCTTGTAGTTCTGTAAAGTACTTTGGTCAGTCAGTGGCTGTTATAAAATGTGCTATATAAATAAAATGAACTTGAACTTGAACTCATTACAACAACTGTGTGTGACAATAGTGACATTTGTTCTCATTTTTTTTTTTACAGATTCTGATCCGTCAGATTGAGGATTCGGATAATGTTTTTGCCATCAGCACTGCCATCAGTAACCTGCTGTCTTTAACTCAGGATGGGCCGCAGCTCTGCAGCATCATTGCTAAAGTACCACAACACACACACACACACACACACACACACACACTCTCTCATGCACACACACACACACACTCTCTCATGCACATATACACACACACACACACACACACTGCTCTCTCATGCACACACACACACACACACACACGCACACATACACACACACACACACGCATGCACACACGCACACACTGCTGTGATCATGTGATCGTCTCCTTCGGGATATCTCTCATCTTATGCAGTGTTTTCACTCCTTTGCATTTGTTCCCATTTTGTTTCACTTGATGCAAATGTGTTCCAGCTCAGCAGATCAGATGGAGATCGTGTGTGGTTGCACACACACACACACACACACACACACACACACACACACACTGCTCTGTTCCGGCTCAGCAGATCAGATGGAGATCGTGTGTGGTTGCACACACACACACACACACACACACACTGCTCTGTTCCAGCTCAGCAGATCAGATGGAGATCGTGTGTGGTTGTTTCAGGAGGATTCATGTCTGAGCCATTTCAGGGCACTAACTCTGTTTTACAAGTCATTCTTTTACAGATTTTGTTTAATTGGTTTGTTTACTCAGAGTATGTTTCTCATAGTGGTGAAGACCCTGGGCACTTATTCACTTATTTACACAAGTTGAAATCATATTTACATTATTATGCTTCAATAACATATTTCAAATCAACAATACAATTTATAGTTAGCTTGATAAAAGCAATTTATTTTTAGCATGAAACTGGAGGGTTTGGTCTCCGGCTTCTTTACTGAGCTCAGCTTCATGTCCATTAGCCGTCTGGTTTTCCTGGTGTTTTTCTAATCGGATCGATACTGTCCCGTCCCATTAGCGGCGACAGTCGTGTCAAGTCAAGTCAAGTCAAGTTTATTTGTATAGCGCTTTTCACAATACAGATTGTATCAAAGCAGCTTCACAGTATTAAATTAAAATAATACAACAAAGTTTGTTACAAGAGGAATTTATTGATTGATAAAATTAGATTAAATATCCCCAAAATATCCCCAACTGAGCAAGCCAAAGGCAACAGTGGCAAGGAACCGAAAAACTCCATCAGGTGACCTAATGGTGTCCTAAAACTCCATCAGGTGACCTAATGGAGAAAAAAAAAACCTTGGGAGAACCCAGGCTCAGTCGGGGGCCAGTTCTCCTCTGGCATTTATGAGCTAGAGGACGGATTGTAGTTTGATCTGTAGGATTATATGAATGCCTGGCTGAAGAGATGCGACTTTAATCTAGTTTTAAACTGGGAGAGCGAGTCTGAGCAACGAACAGTATCAGGAAGACTATTCCAGAGTTTTGGAGCCAAATGTGAAAATGCTCTCCCTCCTTTGGTGGATCTGGATATCCTAGGTATGACCAAAAGCCTTGAATTTAGTGATCTTAAAGAGCGCGATGGATTATAGGGTGATAGAAGATCCGTTAAATAGACTGGAGCTAAGCCGTTTAGGGCTTTATAAGTCAGTAGCAATACCTTGTAATTAATACGGAACTTTATAGGTAACCAATGCAGTGATGATAAAATCGGTGTTATATGATCATATTTTCTTGATCTCGTAAGAACTCTAGCGGCGGCATTTTGGACTAACTGTAGCTTGTTTATTGAGGATGCAGGACAACCAGCTAATAAAGCATTACAGTAATCCAGTCTCGAGGTCATGAATGCATGAACTAACTTTTCTGCATCAGAAACTGATAGCATATTACGTAGCTTAGCAATGTTTCTAAGGTGGAAAAAGGCTGTTTTTGTAACATATGAAATATGATTTTCAAAAGACAGGTTGCAATCGAGTATAACACCCAGGTCTTTTACTGTAGAGGATAAAGTAACAGGACATCCTATGATGTTAAAGTTGTATTGTGCGAGGTTTTGTGGGCGGTTTTTTGAACCGATAAGTATTACCTCTGTCTTGTCTGGATTTAATAAAAGAAAATTACGCGTCATCCAATCTTTTATATCTTTAACACACTCTGTCAATTTGGAAAATTTTGCGTTTTCATCCGGCCGTGATGAAATATATATTTGAGTGTCATCAGCATAACAATGGAAACTAATTCCATGTTTCCTTATAATATTTCCAAGTGGCATCATATATATGGAAAATAACAGAGGGCCTAATACAGATCCCTGCGGCACTCCATAGTTTACTGGAGTTATGATCGATTTTTCTCCATTTAAATAGACAAAATGGTAGCGGTCAGATAGGTATGATTTGAACCAGCTTAGTGCTTGTCCTTGAACACCAGTATAATTTTGTAGTCGATCTAAGAGTAATGTATGATCTATAGTATCGAACGCAGCACTAAGATCAAGTAAAACTAGTATTGAGATACAGCCTTGGTCAGAAGCTAAAAGAAAATCATTTGTGATTTTAACGAGCGCCGTTTCAGTGCTATGATGCGGTCTGAATCCAGACTGAAAATTTTCATAGATATCATTTTGTTGCAAGAAAGAGCCCAGTTGAGCAGACACCACTTTTTCTAATATTTTAGACATAAATGGAAGATTTGAAATGGGTCTATAATTTGCTAGATTATTATGATCTAATTGTGGTTTCTTAATGAGAGGTTTTATAACTGCCAGTTTAAATGTTCTTGGAACATGACCTAAAGATAAAGATGAGTTAATAATATTGAGGAGAGGCTCTTCCACTACAGGTAACACTTCTTTCAGTAGTTTAGTTGGTATAGGATCTAATAAACATGTTGTTGTTTTAGATGAAGTGATAAGTTTATTTAACTCTTTTTGTTCTATAGTTGTAAAGCACTGTAATTGTTCTTGCTATGATAATTGAAGCTGAATTATAAGGCGCGATTGAAGATTGAACGTTTACAATTGTGGTTCTGATGCTTTCTATTTTCTCAGTGAAGAAGTTCATGAAATCATTACTACTGAACTGTAACGGGATATTTTGTTCGGGTGACGTCTGTTTATTTGTTAGTCTAGCCACGGTGTTAAATAAAAACCTTGGATTGTTTTGGTTGTTTTCTATTAGTTTGCGGAGGTGCTCAGCCCTGGCCGCTTTTAGGGCCTTTTTATAACGTGACATACTGTCTTTCCACGCGATTCTAAAGACCTCTAAATTAGTTTGTTTCCATTTACGCTCTAAAATACGGGTTTCTCTCTTTAAAACATGCGTAGTATTGTTATACCATGGTGCTTTATTTTTCTCTCTGACCTTTTTTAATTTAATAGGTGCAACCACATCCAATGTTCTAGAGAGAATGGTGCTCATAGTGCTAGTTAGTTCTTCTAGTTCATCTGTTTGTTTGGGTTCAGGCAGCAGCTGAGACAGATTAGATAAGCAATTTGAGAAATTATCTATGGTGGATGGGAGGATTGTTCTGCCTGGTTGATAACGCGGCGCCGCATGACATATTACAGCAGTACGTAATATGCAAGTTACCATGTAGTGGTCAGTGACATCATCACTTTGTGGAATGATAACTATATCGGTTGGCTCGGTTCCATGTGATATAATTAAATCGAGTGTATGATTAAGACGATGTGTTGGTCCGGTGACGTTTTGCTTGACCCCAAATGAATTTAATAAATCTGTAAACGCAGCTCCTAACGCATCATTTGGATTATCTACGTGTATGTTAAAATCTCCAACAATTAATGCTTTATCGACATTGACTAATAGGTCTGAGAGAAAATCTGCAAACTCTTTTAGGAAATCAGCGTAAGGCCCTGACGGTCTATATACGGTAGCCAAGGCTAGAGATAATAGGGATGTTTTTCTAACATCTAAGAGCGTAACATTTAGTACAAGTACTTCAAATGAAATAAACGTATAACCCGTTTTCTGAGTAACATTTAGAATATCTTTATAAATGGTTGCAACACCTCCGCCACGACCAATCAGACGGGGCTCATGCTTATAACAGTATCCAGGAGGAGTAGACTCATTAATACCGAAATAATCATTTGGTTTAAGCCAGGTTTCAGTAAGGCAAAGTACATCGAAGCTATTATCTGTGACTATTTCATTTACAATAACTGCCTTAGGTGTGAGTGATCTAATGTTTAGAAGACCTAGCTTTAGAAATAGTTTTTGTTTACCAATAGCAACATTTTCTGTTTTAATAACAATTAGATTTTTCCTAGATCCTGCAGTAGATTTATTATTTGATCTCACTAAACGAGGAATAGACACGGTTTCTATGCAATGTTCTACACTAGTATTTATATCAGTTAAATTGGTGCAGCAGAGACTTTGATTTGGACTTTTGGTTACTAGTCAAAGGGTATTTAACATTTTGGAGATGTTATCTGACAGAAGATCCGCTCCGAATCTGCTTGGGTGTAAGCCATCAGCACGGAAAAGCCTAGGACGCTCCCAAAACAGATTCCAATTATTTACAAAGAGCAGTTTCTGCTCATTGCACCATGACATTAACCATTCATTTAGCGCAAATAATCTGCGGAACTTTTCATGCCCTAATCGGTACGTGGGAAGCGGTCCTGACACAATGATCGTTGTTTCAGGCGATGTGCTGCGTACCGTATCGATTAGATTCCTGAAGTCTTTCTTCAGAATCTCCGTCTGGCGCAGCCTGATGTCGTTCACTCCCGCGTGCAGGACCACAGTTCCGACGCGCTCGTCACCGTTCAGGATCTCGGGAACGCGAGCAGCGATTTCAGAAACACGAGCACCAGGAAAGCAGTGACTGTGCACCTTACTTTTACCTAACGTAGCGTGTACGTGCCGAACGATGGAATCGCCGATGATCACAGCATCGCGTTCTGTTTCGCGTAGAGGGGAGAAGCGGTTTTGTGTGGATAACTCGAAAACCGGGAGGGTCGGAGAAAGTCTTGGTCTAAACCTGACTCGCGTCTTCCGCTGCGGAACCACCCAGGCTTCGTGGTGGCATGTTGGAGCCGGAGTGAACGAGACCATGGCTGATTGCGACCGATGCTGAGGAACGCACGGAGTAGACGCGGTCGGAGTCAGTGGGTTAGTAACGTTAAACACTGATTTGTGTGCATCGGCGCGTGATGTTTCAAGAGCCAAACACCGGTCTCTCAGCTCGGCCTGTCTCAATAAAAGGTCGTGGATCTGTTTCTCAACAGCTTCCAGCTCAGACTGCAGTGCGTGCAGCTCAAATGTGTCCTCACCTGCACCAAAAGGTAGACTACTTACATCTGATATATTCGCCATTTTAACAGATGGACAGTGAGTTAGCAACGAAGCTACCAGTGATGCTATCAATATTAATACTAATTTATGACTGAAGTCTTGGATATAATCCGTTTATTTTATTTTATGTTTTTTATTTTATTTTTTTGTGGTAGGGGTGTAGAGTAGACGCACGATAGGCGAAAAAAAGATGTTTGTTTGTAAGTGAGTGTGGAGAAGACGCGTTCAGCCGTGATCCACGGACGTACCTTTAAGAGTATCCAGCGTTGGATCACTAATAGGCTTGAGACGCGTCTGCTCAACAGTCCGCGTTGTAACTATGAGGTTTTTTAGGTTTTTTTAGTGGTAGAGGTGTAGAGTAGACGCACGATAGGCGAACAAAAAATAAATAAAATGTTTGTTTGTAAGTGAGTGTGGAGAAGATGCGTTCAGCCGTGATCCACGGACGTACCTTTAAGAGTATCCAGCGTTGGATCACTAATAGGCTTGAGACGCGTCTGCTCAACAGTCCGCGTTGTAACTATGAGGTTTGAGCAGTAGTGCTTCTCAGTGAGGAAAAGTAGAAAATGTTTGTTGTAAGCGAGTTTAAAGAGAAAAATCAAGAATTATAAATCAAATCGATAGAGCTCCAAAAACAACAACGCGACGCATTGATAATAACAGGACAAGACATTACTCACCGTGTGTTTGTTGAGTGATTCTTACTCACCTGAGCTTTTATAAACTCAAAGGCGCGAGAGAAAATAAATAAATAAAAATAGCTGAATGCCAAGTTAGACATGTTCCTGGATCAACATATTTTGTTGATCCTGGAATAACATTCCTGTCCCAAAATTTAGTCCTAACCCTAACCCTATCCCTATCCCTAACCCTACCAATAACTCTTCCCTAAAATCAGAGGGAAATGATAGGTGAATAACACTGATGTTGAAGTAATTAAGTATTCTAAGTATACTTGGCTTGTAGTTGTGTTAACTCTTTTGATTGAGTAGCCTATTAAATACTCCGTTTTTTGGCATCCAGTACAATAGATTTGTTTGAAAATAATGATTTATAAAGGAAATAGATATGTTCCTCATTCTGAGTATGCTAATTTTTTACACCGTTTGTGTCGATAGGAATTTACTTCAAATCTACTTAAAGTACAGTTAAAGGTATATTTCAAGAATAAAAATTAATAAGAGACATAGTAGTATACTCAAAGTACAAAATAATATATAAATAATAAATTATAAGTATGATGTTATTTTCACAGTATAAAACTACTAAACTAGTAGTTTACTGAGTATAGGCTATTTTAAAGTGTATTTTCATAAACTAAATAATGTGCTACAAGTATTTAACTTGTAAACTGTCAGTATATCTATAAGTTCACTTGTTTAGTTACTTGTTTAGTTAAGTACAAAAGACAAACGTAGTTGTGAACTAGTTGTGTACTAACCTAACCCTTAAAGTATACGTGAAAGTATATCTTTATACACCTAAAAGTGGGCCAATATAGTCCCAAGCAGTATTGAAACAGTTTACTACTAGTAGTATACTTACTTCATAAAGAATGCTTAAAAATATACTTGAACTTTACGTAAGTATACATCATAAAATTAACTTAAAGTATACTTATTTTTTGTAAGGGAAAACCAAAATTGCGCTGAAAAATGGACATCCTTCCCCAACTAACTAAAAAAAGAATCACTACTGCTGTAGCCACAAAAGCATTCAGAAACACATCTCAACGGTTCATTTATTACAGATTGTAAGATGAAATAAAGAATCTATTAAAAAAATTCTGACAGCGAGAGTGACGCAAAGATCATGTTTTCCTTAAGATCATGTTTTGAGTGCAAACCTTCACGTGTACGTCAGTAAACGCAGAGAAGAGACCAGCAGCCGGCGTGTGTTTGTGCTGCAGACTGAGGCTCTCTAGCGTAACACCGCGCGACACCAGAGTCACGACACATGATTACACTTATTCACATAATCACAGTGGTTACATCGTCTCACAGCCATTCTCTCTGGAGTGGAGACGGGTTTATATCATCCACAGTCCTGGGTTAAAGGACACGGATCTGATGTCTGATTTCTGAGAATAGTCCACACACACACACACACTCGGATCGCCAGCCTGTGTACATGACCTAGACTACCAAACACTACACACACATGCAGTGTATGCAGAGGGGCGAATGGGTGGAGGGAAACCACACTGATAAGTATTTTGTTGGAAGAACCTGCAGACGTGCTTTTACGCAGAAGGTGAGGATCTCCTCACTGATGGTGGCACTGCTGTAGATGGTGTGTGACACAGAGTGGTCCGCGCAGGGCAGTTCTGCCAACTTTCCCTGGAGTTTCAGACTGGACCAGTACTGCATATTTTGGGCTCTTTGAATAGACAAGAGAGTCTGCCTTGATGTTCTAGGCTGGAGCAGGAGAACAGTGTTGTTACGGTGCAGTCTGGCTTCCACGATGACAGATGGGTCCTCTATGATTGCATCAGAGACCTCTACAGGTCGGCAGTGAGAGGTCCACTTCAGGTCAGTACCTGTCCTCCTGCATAGGACGCTATGCTGGAAGCTTCTGATGCAGGAGGCTGTCTTTCCCGCCCCATGCGTGCAGCACCTTCCGTCTTTTAAAATCCAGCAATAAGGATGCCCTGGCCATCTGCCTCACGCTGGCATCGTCACAGTTCAGCATGTTGGTGAGGTGAGACTGTCTCACATGCAGTGTGGAACTCCAAGCCCCCCATCCTGTCCTTCCTGGAAGATAAAACATCTTGTGGAATGTGTGTTGAGACAAAGCCATTTCCTAACCAAGTTTACAGTTTTGTTGTACTTTTTATGGAATATGGACATTTGCAAAAATATGGAAAAAGCTATGTCTCTTATTGCTTGCACTTTTAGAGTAACAGGAAGAGGTGAAGCGTCAATGAGATCCAGTCTGGTCATAAACTGATGTGCCATGTCAGTCACTTGCAGACTCCATTCTGTCCCATGTAAAACTTGTGACCCAGATAGTTGTAGGTCTCATGTCTAGTGTACACTCTGAGTGGCTGGTCTAAGATGATAAAGGAGGGGGGTTGGTCGCTCCTCCTCTCATAGAAAACTGCACATTTCCTGTGCTTTACTTGTAGGCCAGACCATGTCAGGAATCTGTCAGTGCATGACAACGTCACACACACACACACACACACACACACACACACACACACACACACACACACACACACACACAAATTGAAAACAGGTTCTATAGAAACTGTCTATAGAATCAGTATCTATAGAAATCTATAGATGTACCAAATTATTAATTGATTAACTATTAATATCCTTTGGATTAAATAATAGACTCATATTAAACTGAACAAGTAGTCTGAGTTTGATGTAATGGCTTTAAGAGAGGCAGTTACTGTGAATAAACGTTTATATAGATGAAACAGTTATTTTGTGTAGTGAAAAGGATACTCTGTGATTTTGTGTGTTGTACTAACTCAGTTGAAAACGTCTCGGGTTACGACTGTAACACTTGTTCCCTGAGAAGGGAACGAGACACTGCGTTGATGACGACACTTTGGGGAATGCCCCCCAGCGCAGCGCCTCTGAAGCATGAATGAATCTAAGCCAATCGTGATTGGTGTTGCGTCATGACGTAACATGTGACGGCATATATGGAAGCTACAAAGGGACGCCGGCACACAACAGAGTTAGCTTCTGCGATGAAGTAAGTCACTCCCAGGCAGGGGAAGGCGTGACGAAGGGACGCAGTGTCTCTTTCCCTTCTCAGGGAACAAGGGTTACAGTCATAACCCGAGATGTTCCCTTTCGAGGGAACTCGCACTTCATTGATGACGGCACTTTAGGGAATGGGTACCCACTATGCCACAACGAGCCCTGCCTGTCCCAGTGTGAAGCTGTGCACAGGCACACTTAGGACGAGAGCACTAGAGTGCCTGGCGTAGAAGGAATGTCCAGGCTATAAAATCTGATGAAAGTATGAGGGGTGACCCATCCTGCTGCATCACACACTTCTTGGATCGGGGCCCCTAAAAGGAGGGCTCTAGAGGACGCCTGGCTGAATGAGCCCTCACGGCCAAAGGTGAAGGCAAGCTGTGCACCTGATAGGCCATGGAGATAGCCTGACCTATACAGTTGCTGATGGTCTGTTTGGATGCTGGAAGCCCCTTCTTGGGCAACCCGAAGCACACCAGCAACTGATCTGACTTCCGCCATGAAGAAGACCTCTGGACTTAAATCTTGAGAGCTCTGACAGGGCAGAGCAAATTTAGTCTCTCCTCATCCGCCGTCACGTGAGGTGGAGGATGAAAAGCCTGCAGAACCGTAGGCCGTGCCAAATTAGATGGCACTTTAGGCACATAGGGATTCTATGCCTGGGACTTAATTCTTAATTCTTATGCCTTTAGGCCTAAAAACTTAATTCTATGCCTTTAGGCCTGGGATTCAAGATAGCCTTAATGTCACCTGGAGCAAACTCCAGGCACTCAAGTGATATAGAGAGGGCCTGAAGATCTCCTACTCTCCTCAGAGAAGTAATGGCTAATAGAAAAGCTACCTTGAGGGAAAGGTTCTTGGCCTCAGCCGACTCCAAATGTTCGAAGGGGGCCACGACCAGCCTTTTAAAAACCACTGCAAGGTCCCATGTGGGAACTCTGGTACGAGTCGCTGGTCTCATCCTCAAGCCCCACGGAGGAAACGTTACGACCAGCTGATGTCTCCCCAGAGGCCCATCACCCAGAGGAGCGTGGAAAGCCGCAATGGCAGCCACGTACACCTTGAGTGTAGACGGGATAAGACCAGCCGGGAAGCGATCTTGGAGGAAATCTAGCACTGAAGCCACTGGGCAGTTAACTGGGTCCACCTCACGCTCTCTACATCAAACGGTGAAAACATTCCATTTTAGGCCGTACAGTTTCCTTCTGGAGGGAGCTCTAGCGCTGAGTATGGTCTCGACTACTCCTGCTGACAGGCCCCCTCAGGGGCCAGACCCACAGTTTCCATAGCACCGGGGTCTTTAGGGGATGACGCAGCGTTGGGGGAAAGATAACTCGCCAACCGCTCCTCCACCCGAGGCATCATCCCATAACCATTATCTCTCACCCCCACGATGTTACTGTAGTCAAGGACTGGAGGTTTGGACAGACGAGAGGTGTGTGGCACTATGGCAAAGAATGGTAGACCCCGGTGATGAGGTTGTTCTCTGTGCTGCAGGAAGCGCAAACAAAAAGCAAGTTGGACATGTACCTTTCACGTGGCCAACTGATGTTCAAACGGGTCACGGCACGAGAGACAATCTCGACCAGCTCCTCATATGCGGCGACATGAAGTGGCGAATCACCTCCAAAATCCCCGCCTTCGATGCTGAGCACATCCACTTCTGTGAACCCCATGATGTGAGCCGCTGCGCTGCCTCAGCGGACACGGGACACGCACCACGGGGAGCGCGAGCCTGGCCATCGTAACTGAAGATGGCCATGCGGGAGTGCAGCACTCGCTCCTAAACAATACACACACAATTGGTGTGTGTCCCCAGCCATGATGTAACGAGGGCAGGGATGCACACACCGCTTGTATTCTTGACTCGCCATATTTTCGTTCTGATACAGTGTATATATAGTGCTTCAACAGTGGACAGACAACACCAAATTAGACAATACACAACAGAGAGCGCTTGCTGAAGAACAGAAAGCTAACGCTGTTGTGTGCCGGGGTCCCTTTGTAGCTTCCGTGTATGCCGTCACACGTTACGTCATGACGCAACACCAATCACGATTGGCTTAGATTCATTCATGCTTCAGAGGCGCTGCGTCCCCCCAACGTTCACCAAAGTGTGATCATTAACGCAGTGTGAGTTCCCTCGAAAGAGAACAGTGCTCTTCTGCTGCTCAGTTGTGCTGTTAGAGAAGAGTGCTGCTGTTAGTAAAGAGTGCTGCTGTTAGTAAAGAGTGCTGCTGTTAGTAAAGAGTGCTGCTGTTAGTAAAGAGTGCTGCTGTCAGTGAAGAGTGCTGCTGTAAGGTGAAGAGTGCTGATGTTAGTGAAGAGTGCTGCTGTTAGAGAAGAGTGCTGCTGTCAGTGAAGAGTGCTGCTGTTAGTAAAGAGTGCTGCTGTTAGAGAAGAGTGCTGCTGTCAGTGAAGAGTGCTGCTGTTAGTGAAGAGTGCTGCTGTTAGTGAAGAGTGCTGCTGTTAGTAAAGAGTGCTGCTGTTAGTAAAGAGTGCTGCTGTTAGAGAAGAGTGCTGCTGTCAGTGAAGAGTGCTGCTGTTAGTGAAGAGTGCTGCTGTTAGAAAAGAGTGCTGCTGTTAGTGAAGAGTGCTGCTGTTAGTAAAGAGTGCTGCTGTCAGTGAAGAGTGCTGCTGTTAGTGAAGAGTGCTGCTGTTAGTAAAGAGTGCTGCTGTCAGTGAAGAGTGCTGCTGTTAGTGAAGAGTGCTGCTGTCAGTGAAGAGTGCTGCTGTTAGTAAAGAGTGCTGCTGTCAGTGAAGAGTGCTGCTGTTAGTGAAGAGTGCTGCTGTCAGTGAAGAGTGCTGCTGTCAGTGAAGAGTGCTGCTGTCAGTAAAGAGTGCTGCTGTTAGTGAAGAGTGCTGCTGTCAGTGAAGAGTGCTGCTGTTAGTAAAGAGTGCTGCTGTTAGTGAAGAGTGCTGCTGTTAGTAAAGAGTGCTGCTGTCAGTGAAGAGTGCTGCTGTTAGTGAAGAGTGCTGCTGTCAGTGAAGAGTGCTGCTGTTAGTAAAGAGTGCTGCTGTTAGAGAAGAGTGCTGCTGTCAGTGAAGAGTGCTGCTGTTAGTGAAGAGTGCTGCTGTTAGTAAAGAGTGCTGCTGTTAGTGAAGAGTGCTGCTGTTAGTGAAGAGTGCTGCTGTTAGTAAAGAGTGCTGTTGTGCTCCACAGGAGGGCGCTGTGGTGGCGCTGCTGAAGATCTGCCGGCAGGACTGCTTCAGCTCTCTGTACGCACACGCGCTCAGGACCCTCGCCTCCATCTGCTGTGTGGAGGACGGCATCAGCCAGCTGGAAGAGGTATCGTTTCCCAGCATGCACAGCACAGGAAACCACCCAGATGTGTTCGCAGACTCTCAGTCAGCTGAAAACACACTGGATGAGAGTGTAAGCCTGTACTAAAATAACTGAAATATAAATTTAATTAATAACAACTATGTGGACATATTTATATAAAAGACAAAAAAAACCTTTAATTAAAATTAAAATGGGAAATCAATAATACTAAAATAACAGCTCAAAAGATAACTGTATCTGACTGAAGTTATGAATATAACTGACACTAGTAATGACTGCTAATGTTTCAAAGATGTTTGAGTCGTTTTTATGCCACTAAACACCCAAAAAGAATACTATATATATATATATGTGTGTGTGTGTATACACTCTTCTATGTATATATGTAGTATATATATAGTGTTTTAAGCGCATAGGAAGACATTTTTTCTAAGCTGTAATTGTCTGTATCTTTAAAAAGAAAGTTATTTTGTGATCAGGTAGAGGATTGAACTGTATCTGATATGGTGTGTTATTCTCCCTGCTCTCTGTTTGAGTGATGTGTTTCTTAGTTTGTGTAACAGCGCCACCATGTGGTGATGGATTATATAGCAGAACTGCATTCTGAATCTGAAGTCTCAGCTCAGAAACACCACGAGTTACATTCAGTTTGATCTCCTCATCGATCAAAATAATAAATGTCTCATATACTCCATAAATATCTGTACTATGTACAGTTTATAAGACTTGACATTGTGCTATTATATGTTTCATATACTTTTACTATTATTCTCATACTATTATGACTTATACTCATATATATATATATATATATATATATATATATATATACTGATACTAGATTTGTTGAAATCTCATATACTGCCATAAATGCTTTCCTATTCTCTGTTCTTTATTTTAATCACGAATGACTGAATAGCCTTATGAAAACAGTGTGATGACTGTGATAATTGGTTTGTTTTCCTCTCTGGTCTGTCCCGTCGCTGCCATGATGTTTATCAGATTGGTCATGTAGAGCCTGAGAATGTTTATGGTGACACAGAGTTTCTGTTGAGCTGTGTCAGATGTGTGGTAGACTTGTGTTGAGGTCAGCTGTGGTGTGTGTATGTGTGCATCAGGTGGACGGGATCCTGTGTCTGGCAGAGATCCTGACGGACGGCGCGTGTGCGGAGGCGACGCGAGCGGAGGCGGCGGCGGTCATGGCTCAGATCACCTCTCCTCATCACAGCTCCACACAACACCTCGCCAGCTTCCTGGAGAGCATGCAGGACATCGTCACAGCCCTCATCAGTGAGTGGTGCACCATATCACACATATCATCAGCCCTCATCAGTGAGTGGTGCACCATATCACACATACCATCAGCCATCATCAGTGAGTGCTGCACCATATCACACATATCATCAGCCCTCATCAGTGAGTGGTGCACCATATCACACATATCATCAGCCCTCATCAGTGAGTGCTGCACCATATCACACATATCATCAGCCCTCATCAGTGAGTGCTGCACCATATCACACATACCATCAGCCCTCATCAGTGAGTGCTGCACCATATCACACATACCATCAGCCCTCATCAGTGAGTGGTGCACCATATCACACATATCATCAGCCCTCATCAGTGAGTGCTGCACCATATCACACATATCATCAGCCCTCATCAGTGAGTGGTGCACCATATCACACATATCATCAGCCCTCATCAGTGAGTGGTGCACCATATCACACATATCATCAGCCCTCATCAGTGAGTGCTGCACCATATCACATATATCATCAGCCCTCATCAGTGAGTGCTGCACCATATCACACATACCATCAGCCCTCATCAGTGAGTGCTGCACCATATCACATAACATCAGCCCTCATCAGTGCCGCTTTACACCCTATCGAATATATCACATAAAGATATGCACGTTTAAAAAATCAAATCCGAACTCTTAGCGCTTCCACTTGTGTGATGAGAGATGACACGTTCAAGGTGCGACTGGTTCCAGTGGCCTAATCCATGCACAGCTTTAAAAAAAAATCACAAAGCGTTTTGTGATTGTTTTGTATGAAATATTGAACTGTTTAAATAAGTGTTTTGGCACACCAGGCCGTGTGGCGCTACTCACTGTTCTAAAATCGGTTCAACAAAAGCGCATTTACTTGGATTTTTTTTCCTGATAACAGCGGAATCACCTTAAAATACTCTGCAGTTTTTGGTCGTACAGATAAGAGAACGTCATCCTTCAAAACTGTAAAAGGTCTACTTTTATTTATGTATAGTCAAAATAATAATAATAATAATAATTCAAAATAACAAAATAACGTTGTTTTTGCTTCTGTAAAATACAGAATGCGTTTTCTGCTGCCTTGGTCTCCCTGAACTGCACGTCACTAATGAACCGAAACTCTTTCACTGTAAAAAAAAAATAAAACCGGAAAATGTACTGGTAATTTTCTGCCAGGACATTATCCAGTAATTTTACAGAAATGTCCTTTAATCTTAAAACACAACACAATGCAATGCATAATTCAGAATACAGGTAAAACACCTGTAAAAAAGAAACCAATACGGAATATTTATATATTTATACAGTATACAGTGCACTGTGTCCTGTTATTTATATTTTACAGTGTGGGCTACTTGCCTCAGTCACAATAAGAAATATGTCTATAGAAAGTTTAAAACGTAAACAAATATTCTCTGATTTTATACTCTGTATGAAACCAATGAAAGTACAGAGGTAATCTGCTCAAACGTGGCTGTTAATAATGTGTATGAACGCTTCCCTATGAGGAAAGGCACAAGAGTCAAAATCTCCCTCTGTATTACTTACAAAGTGCACCCTGGACTTGAGATTCTGCCTGATGGAGTCACGTCGAGCATTTCCTCTGATTCCAGGACAGGAACAGTGACCTCTGGTGTTACTCTAGAGCAGGGATGGGCAACTTCGGTCCTGGAGGGCCATTGTCCTACAGAGTTTAGCTCCAACCCTAATCAAACACACCTGAACAAGCTAATCAAGGTCCTCAGGATTACTAGAAAATTATAGGCAGGTGATTTTTTCAGGGTTGGAGCTAAACTCTGCAGGACAGCGGCCCTCCAGGACCGAAGTTGCCCATCCCTGCTCTAGAGTCAGTAGATGTGCTCTGAGAGGAAACTTTGACCTTTGACCTCTGGTGTTGACCTTTGACCTCTGGTGTTACGCTGGCCTCAGTAGATGTGCTCTGAGAGGGAACTTTGACCTTTGACCTCTGGTGTTACTCTAGCCTCAGTAGATGTGCTCTGAGAGGGAACTTTGACCTTTGACCTCTGGTGTTGACCTTTGACCTCTGGTGTTACTCTAGCGTCAGTAGATGTGCTCTGAGAGGAAACTTTGACCTTTGACCTCTGGTGTTGACTTTTGACCTCTGGTGTTACTCTAGCCTCAGTATATGTGCTCTAAGAGGAAACTTTGACCTTTGACCTCAGGTGTTGACCTTTGACCTCTGGTGTTACTCGAGTCAGTAGATGTGCTCTGATAGGATGAAACTTTGACCTTTGACCTCTGGTGTTGACCTTTGACCTCTGGTGTTACTCTAGAGTCAGTAGTCAAGTCACCTTCATTTATATAGTGACTTTAAGAATATAGATTATTTCAAAGCAGCTTTACAGAGATAACAGGAGATTACAGTAACAGAGATTGTTTAGGCTTTACAGCAGATCTAGAATAAAGTTATTGTCCAGATAAAGTTAGTTTAGATTGAATCACTTCCGTTGCAAAGATCATTAGTTATTAACTTAGGGGGGAGGCATGTGACCTGTGAGCATGATGGCAGGCGTAATGTTCTGACTAGAAGGGGGGCAAGTCCCCCCGTATAAAGTATTTAACACTGCAGCGTTGCAAGGATGCCGGTGGACTTGCATTACCGGACTTTAGGCTTTATCATTGGGCTTTTACATTACGTCCTCTCACAGTATGGTCGAATCCTGGCTCTGTTGTATCTTGGTAATCGATTGAATTTAATCTGGCTTTACCTTATAGACAACAGGATTTGATTCATTGCAACTTTCCGTTGAAGAGCGCGAAGCAGCATTTTGGCCCAATAGCCTATCCTCTTTCTACCTGGCGGGCGGCTTCAGAGTTCTCCCGCGATGACCATAAATGGCTTTCTCATTCTCCATTATTTCATAATCATAGTCTTCTATCGGGTAATAAACATTTTGTGTTCTCAGACTGGAGTGATAGAGGGATTCATGTTTTGGCTGATGTTTGGGGGGACAATGGTTTACGCATGTTTAATGATCTACGTGCAGAATATAATTTACCAGGCACTTCATTTATCTTTTATCTGCGCCTGAGATCTGACATGTGCACATATGGGGTTCCTTGGGGTTCTAGTATCCCCTGTCTTACTCTGCATAAGTTGCTCACTTCATATGGAAATACAAGGGGGATGGTTTCGTCATTGGACCTGTTGTTTTTGGAGGCTTCTTATAAAAGATTGCCTGTTTTTCACAAACCAAAATATTATGTTACTCAGATCTCAACCCCTAAGACAGCCATATAGCTCACATCTCACATAAACACCATCAGCTCCACTCTCACACCCATCTCACATGAACACCATCAGCTCCACTCTCATACCCATCTCACATAAACACCATCAGCTCCACTCTCACACCCATCTCACATAAACACCATCAGCTCCACTCTCACACCCATCTCACATAAACACCATCAGCTCCACTCTCATCACCCATCTCACATAAACACCATCAGCTCCACTCTCATACCCATCTCACATAAACACCATCAGCTCCACTCTCACACCCATCTCACATAAACACCATCAGCTCCACTCTCACACCCATCTCACATAAACACCATCAGCTCCACTCTCATACCCATCTCACATAAACACCATCCGCTCTACTCTCACACCCATCTCACATAAACACCATCAGCTCCACTCTCACACCCATCTCACATAAACACCATCCGCTCCACTCTCATACCCATCTCACATAAACACCATCAGCTCCACTCTCACAACCATCTCACATAAACACCATCAGCTCCACTCTCACACCCATCTCACATAAACACCATCAGCTCTACTCTCACACCCATCTACATAAACACCATCAGCTCCACTCTCATCACCCATCTCACATAAACAGCTCCACTCTCACACCCATCTCACATAAACACCATCAGCTCCACTCTCACACCCATCTCACATAAACACCATCCGCGCCACTCTCACACCCATCTCGTATAAACACCATCAGCTCCACTCTCACACCCATCTCACATAAACACCATCAGCTCCACTTTCACACCCATCTCACATAAACACCATCCGCGCCACTCTCACACCCATCTCGTATAAACACCATCAGCTCCACTCTCACACCCATCTCACATAAACACCATCAGCTCCACTCTCATACCCATCTCACATAAACACCATCAGCTCCACTCTCATACCCATCTCACGTAAACACCATCAGCTCCACTCTCACACCCATCTCACGTAAACACCATCAGCTCCACTCTCACCCCCATCTCACATAAACAACATCAGCTCCACTCTCACACCCATCTCACATAAACACCATCAGCTCCACTCTCACACCCATCTCACATAAACACCATCAGCTCCACTCTCACACCCATCTCACATAAACACCATCATCTCCACTCTCACACCCATCTCACGTAAACACCACCAGCTCCACTCTCACACCCATCTCACATAAACACCATCAGCTCCACTCTCACACCCATCTCACATAAACACCATCAGCTCCACTCTCACACCCATCTCACATAAACACCATCCGCTCCACTCTCATACCCATCTCACAAAAAAAACCATCCGCTCCACTCTCATACACATTCCACATAAAACACCATCAGCTCCACTCTCACACCCATCTCACATAAACACCATCCACTCCACTCTCACACCCATCTCACATAAACACCATCAGCTCCACTCTCATACACATTCCACATAAACATCATCAGCTCCACTCTCACACCCATCTCACATAAACACCACCAGCTCCACTCTCACATCCATCTCACATAAACACCACCAGCTCCACTCTCATACCCATCTCACATAAACACCACCAGCTCCACTCTCATACCAGCTAAAGCACCTCCCATCAGCAGATGCCCTGTGTCGGCGCTGACCCCCTGCCTTAGGTTGCCCCCTGTTTGGCCAAAGAGGATCTTACCCGTCGTTGAGAAATCACCTTGTACACACTGGTAACTGCTCTTTCCTATTACGAGATCTTTGACAGTTTTCTTCCACAGAATCAGGTGTTTCTGGAGCTTAGTGAAGGCACATTCAAGATCCACCAGAGCCATTGGGTTTGCTTACTAGTGTTAACACAAGGAGACAGGTTAATAACAGCAATATTTAATCACTAAAATCCATTAAACATCTTCAAATCAGCAAAATCTCAGTGAATTTAGTTAGTACAACATCCATTCAGTGTGCTGCATTTGTAACTGGAGCCATCAGCCACCAGCTTAACACATATTTGGCAGAAATTACATGCGTTTTCAAATAAACATAATTTTTTATATATTTTTACTTATATATATTCTACTCATATTTGTTGGAGTCATTGTCCGTCATTTTACATCAACCTGTATTTATCCATTCACTTGGACATAGTGTTCCTTTTGGAAGCTGAAATCGACATGTATCCTCCATGTGATCCAGTCTGGGACAAAAGATCCAAATGTCCCTCCTTTTTGAATATTGCACATTTAAACAATATAAACATCCAATGATGGTAAGGCCTTTCAAAACTCTCTTTTGGGAAAAACAGTGACTGAAATCAGCGCCACTTGGTCAGATAGAATGAACAAATGCACACCTTCTGTACTTGGACAGTTTTACTTATTCAAACAGAATCAAATAACATTGGAAAAAGAGATCCAAACGATGGCAAGTTATAGCTGATCCAGCAACAGCTGTAGGTGAGTGCTCTTATGAAACTCAATGAAACATGCTGTATTATTGGTAAAGAATTACAACAATAACAATAAAATCTGGTTTTGTTTATCTAAAATGTGGTTTCAGTTATTACTTTTTGATTTGTGTTTCAGAGGCAGCTGGATTAACATGGGGTTTAATACAACTTATTTCAGAATTAGTTTTTTATTGTTGAGATGAGTTTTCTGGAACCTGCGCTCTAGAAGAATGGCTTGGTTTTAAATGTCATTGGGATTGAGTTGTGCTAGCCAGTAGTTGAAGCTCGTGTTGTGTGTGTGCAGGTCTGTGTGCGAGTGCGTCCTGCGGTGAAGTGTTTCTGTTGGCCTCGGCAGCGCTGGCCAACATCACGTTCTTCGACAGCATGGCCTGTGAGATCCTCCTGCAGCTCAACGCCGTTCCCATCCTTCTGCAGGCCTGCAGAGACCGCCAGCGCGTTGACACGCCGTACTCCAAAGACCAGGTGCACACACACACACACACACACCTGCAGAGACCGCCAGCGCGTCGACACGCTGTACTCCAAAGACCAGGTGCACACACACACACACACACACCTGCAGAGACCGCCAGCACTTCGACACGCCGTACTCCAAAGACCAGGTGCACACACACACACACACACACACACACACACACACACACACACACACACACACTCACCTGCAGAGACTACCAGCACGTCGACACGCAGTACTCCAAAGACCAGGTGCACACACACACACAGACACACACACACACACACACCTGCAGAGACCGCCAGTGCGTCGACACACCGTACTCCAAAGACGAGGTGCACACACACACACACAGACACACCTGCAGAGACCGCCAGCGCGTCGACACGCCGTACTCCAAAGACCAGGTGCACACACACACACACACACACACACTCACACACACACACACACACACACTCACACACACCTGCAGAGACCGCCAGCGTGTCGACACACCGTACTCCAAAGACCAGGTGCACACACACACACACACTCACCTGCAGAGACCGCCAGCGCTTCGACACGCCGTACTCCAAAGACCAGGTGCACACACACACACACACTCACCTGCAGAGACTACCAGCACGTCGACACGCAGTACTCCAAAGAACAGGTGCACACACACACCTGCAGAGACCGCCAGCGCATCGACACGCCGTACTCCAAAGACCAGGTGCACACACACACACACACTCACCTGCAGAGACCGCCAGCACGTCGACACGCCGTACTCCAAAGACCAGGTGCACACACACACACACCTGCAGAGACCGCCAGCGCTTCGACAAGCCGTACTCCAAAGACCGGGTGCACACACACACACACACTCACCTGCAGAGACCGCCAGTGCGTCGACACACCGTACTCCAAAGACCGGGTGCACACACACACACACACACACACACACTCACCTGCAGAGACCGCCAGCGCTCGACACGCCGTGCTCCAAAGACCAGGTGCACACACACACACACACACACTGTTGCCTTTGGCTTGCTCAGTTGGGGATATTTTGGGGATATTTAATTTAATTTTATCAATCAATAAATTCCTCTTGAAACAAACTTTGTTGTATTATTTTAATTTAATACTGTGAAGCTGCTTTGATGCAATCTGTATTGTGAAAAGCGCTATACAAATAAACTTGACTTGACTTGACTTGACACACACACACACACACACTCACCTGCAGAGACCACCAGCGCTTCGACACGCCGTACTCCAAAGACCGGGTGCACACTCACACACACACCTGCAGAGACCGCCAGCGCTTCGACACGCCGTACTCCAAAGACCAGGTGCACACACACACACACCTGCAGAGACCGCCAGCGCTTCGACAAGCCGTACTCCAAAGACCGGGTGCACACACACACACACACACACACTCACCTGCAGAGACCGCCAGTGCGTCGACACACCGTACTCCAAAGACCGGGTGCACACACACACACACACACACACTCACCTGCAGAGACCGCCAGCGCTCGACACGCCGTGCTCCAAAGACCAGGTGCGCACACACACACACACACACACACACACCTGCAGAGACTGCCAGCGCTTCGACATGCCGTACTCCAAAGACCAGGTGTGCACACACACACACACACACTCACCTGCAGAGACCGCCAGCGCTTCGACACGCCGTACTCCAAAGACCGGGTGCACACTCACACACACACACACACACACACCTGCAGAGACCGCCAGCGCTTCGACACGCCGTACTCCAAAGACCAGGTGCACACACACACACACACTCACCTGCAGAGACCGCCAGCGCTTCGACACGCCGTACTCCAAAGACCAGGTGCACACACACACACACACACACACCTGCAGAGACCGCCAGCGCTTCGACACGCCGTACTCCAAAGACCAGGTGCACACACACACACACACACACACACACTCACCTGCAGAGACCGCCAGCGCTTCGACACGCCGTACTCCAAAGACCAGGTGCACACACACACACACACACACACACACACACACACACACACTCACCTGCAGAGACTACCAGCACGTCGACACGCTGTACTCCAAAGACCAGGTGCACACACACACACACACACACACACACACACACTCACCTGCAGAGACTACCAGCACGTCGACACGCTGTACTCCAAAGACCAGGTGCACACACACACACAGACACACACACACACACCTGAAGAGACCGCCAGTGCGTCAACACACCGTACTCCAAAGACCGGTTGCACACACACACACACACACACACACTCACACACACCTGCAGAGACCGCCAGCGCATCGACACTTATCGACAATTATTGACTACAGGGGGACTTAGGGACTACATAGTTTTACTTCAGTATATTTTCCTAATGAGCAAACTACTTACATGCACGTTATACAACACTGGTAGTCAGGAGTATATTGTACACTCACACACGTTTCCCAGTGTAGTAGCAGTACTGTAAACATAGAATCCAGTAATGATATCATTCAATCCCTGCAGGTTGTGACCATCCTTGCGAATCTGTCCGTTCTGGAGCAATGCACTGCAGATGTTCTAGAGGAGAAGGGTATGTGAGCAACACACACACACATGCACAGATGCCCAGTGTTTTCCCGCAGCGTGTGATAGTCTCTGGATCTGTGTTCAGGAGTGGAGCAGCTGCTGGTGCTGCTTAATGAGAAGCCATCGTCCTCCAGTCCATCAGAGGGCGCCGCATGCGAGCGGGTTCAGCAGAAAGCTGCCGTCACACTGGCTCGTCTCAGCAGAGACCCGCTGGTGGCTCAGAGCGCCGTTCAGCTGCGGGGTACGAGACAACACCTGTACCTGACCACACCTGTACCTGACCACTAGACAAAACCTGTACCTGACCACACCTGTACCTGACCACCAGACCACACCTGTACCTGACCACTAGACAACACCTCTACCTGACCACTAGACAACACCTGTACCTGACCACTAGACAACACCTGTACCTGACCACATCTGTACCTGACCACTAGACAACACCTGTACCTGACCACAAGACAACACCTCTACCTGACCACCAGACAACACCTGTACCTGACCACCAGACAACACCTGTACCTGACCACACCTGTACCTGACCACTAGACAACACCTGTACCTGACCACAAGACAACACCTCTACCTGACCACCAGACAACACTTGTATCTGACCACACCTGTACCTGACCACTAGACAACACCTCTACCTGACCACCAGACAACACCTGTACCTGACCACCAGACAACACCTGTACCTGACCACCAGACAACACCACCAGACAACACCTGTACCTGACCACACCTGCACCTGACCACTAGACAACACCTATACCTGACCAAACCTGTACCTGACCACAAGACAACACTGCTACCTGGCCACACCTGTACCTGACCACTAGACAACACCTGTACCTGAGCACACCTGTACCTGACCACTAGACAACACCTGTACCTGACCACCAGACAGCACCTGTACCTGACCAAACCTGTACCTGACCACCAGACAACACCTGTACCTGACAACAAGACAACACCTGTACCTGACCACACCTGTACCCGACCACTAGACAACACCTGTACCTGACCACTAGACCACACCTGTACCTGACCACTAGACAACACCTGCACCTGACCACCAGACAACACCTGTACCTGACCACACCTGTACCTGACCACTAGACCACACCTGTACCTGACCACTAGACAACACCCGTACCTGACCACACCTGTACCTGACCACCAGACAACACCTGTACCTGACCAAACCTGTACCTGACCACCAGACAACACCTGTACCTGACAACAAGACAACACCTGTACCTGACAACACCTGTACCTGACCACTAGACAACACCTGTACCTGACCACTAGACCACACCTGTACCTGACCACTAGACAACACCTGCACCTGACCACCAGACAACACCTGTACCTGACCACACCTGTACCTGACCACTAGACCACACATGTACCTGACCACTAGACCACACCTGTACCTGACCACTAGACAACACCCGTACCTGACCACACCTGTACCTGACCACCAGACAACACATGTACCTGACCACACCTGTACCTGACCACCAGAAAACACCTGTACCTGACTACTAGACCACACCTGTACCTGACCACTAGACAACACCTGTACCTGACCACTAGACCACATCTGTTCCTGACCACCAGACAACACCTGTACCTGACAGAAACTTTGAAAGAAACTTGGCGCTTAGAATAACGCATTTATTGATTACATTGTTGATAACAAGTGACTGTTAAAAAAAATATTTGATATTGAATAATTTATTCAAGAGAATGTAGTACTGTATGATGCTTCTGAAATAAAAGTCAGAAAGATGTGATGAATTGTTTTTGTAAATAGGACTCATCTTATACATCATGTACAGTCTATATAAGTGTATTATTTAACTTTTCCCCATGGTTCAGCCCTACTGACCACTGTCACTCACTCAATCTCAGTTTGAGACCGAGGACCAGGATTAGACACGCATCTGACACTGCACACGCTTACCTTAGGGAAAAACTCTCACACAACCACGTGTAGATCAGATTCTGTGCATGCGAGACAACACAGTCAATAGTGCAATCAGTGAACTGATGATTTAAAGCAGCGGTGTGATATTTAGGTGTATTGGTAACACTTTACAATAAGGTTCATTAGTTAACAATATTAGTTGTTAATAAATAATGAACTAATAATGAACTCCACTTATACAGCATTTATTAATCTTTGTTAATGTTAATTTAAACTGTGAACTAACATGAACAAACAATGAACAGCTGGATTTTTATTAACTAACATTAACAAAGATTAATAAATACAGTAACAAATGTACTGCTCATGGTTAGATCATGTTAGTTAATACATGAACTAATGTTAGCTAATGAACCTTATTGTAAAGTGTTACCAGTGTATTTTTAAAGCTGGTTGGACTACACAGATTGTCAGCATTGAAACCCTTGTATTTTCCCTCAGCTGTTCCTCGTCTCATTGAGTTGTGTCGCTCGCCAGCGGAAAGGAACAACAGTGATTCAGTACTGGTGGCCTGTCTGGTAAATAAAGCTGTTCTTGTTTTTTAATGCATGTGTAAAATTGTGCTATTTGAGCTAATATTCATACTGAGCAGAATGTGTTCTCTTTTGCTATTTAAATATACAAGTATACTTCAGTGTTCCTGCATGAACTGCAGGCCATAGAGTTACGCAGACGATCAAATTCAACTAAACACAACTATTCTTAAAGTGATAGTTCACCCAAAAATGAAAATTAGCCCATGATTTACTCACCCTCAAGCCATCTCAGGTGTGAGTTATATTAAAAAATGCCCTGGCTCTTCCAAGCTTTATAATGGCAGTGAATGGCCATATATGTTTTGAAGTCCACCAAAGTGCATCTATCTGTTGTTTCTGTTGTTTTTAATGTTGTTCTATCCTTTATTTTTTGCTGCTTTTAAAAGTCTTATGTATCCCTGTACGGTGTCCTTGAGTGCCGAGAAAGGCGCCTTTAAATAAAATTTATTATTATTATTATTAAAAAATAAATATAAATGCAAGAGACAGTATACAAGACATACAATAATCACACACAATGTCCTGGGATGTTCATTTATAGATCAGTTTATCTATAAATTAATGCAGGAAAGTCTGTTTTAAGGGTTCTGCTGTCTTGTCTCTTTTGGGGGGATATTTCATTCCTAAGAGTGGGCTTTAAAGGGGTGGTTGATTATGATTTCACTTTTCTAGCTTTAGTTAGTGTGTAATGTTGCTGTTTGAGCGTAAACAACATCTGCAAAGTTACAATGCTCAAAGTTCAAAGGAAAGGGAGATATTTGCTTTTAAAAGAAATCGCTTTTTAAGAACAACAAATGGCTGGTAGAGACTACAGGACATTCCTCCCGGGTTAGTGACATCACTAACCCTAACTTTACATAAACCCCGCCCCCGGGAACGTGATTTATAGATTATCATGACAGAATATGCTAATCAATGACTAGAAGATAACTACACATAAGCTACATAAACTCATCAACTAACCATTCAGAAATGTCCTGTTACTTCTACATGTTGTTACTACTTCCTGTGTCTCTCCATCATTGTCTGACTTTTCAGTGCATGTCTTTGTGAGGTAAAAGGACACAAGCTGTTGTAGCTCCGCCCCCTGTGCCGGGAGCAGCAGCTCATTTGCATTTAAAGAACAGACACAAAACTGTACACACAGTTTTGTGTGTACATTTTTTTGCTCACCCTCAAAAAGTGACAATTTTAACATGCTATATAAAAATATCTGTGGGGTATTTTGAGCTTAAACTTCACACACACACTCTGGGGACATCAGAGACTTATTTAACATCTTGTGAAAAGGGCATTATATCACCCCTTAAAAGCTTATTTGTTAAATGTAACAAATAGTTATGTCTGATTGTCTCAGTGGTTACACCAGTATGGTTTGAAAACATACACACATTAAAACAGATAAGAGGAATAAAATGGACTAAAACTTTTATCATGGATAGATGCACTTTTATGATGGATAGATGCACTTTTATGATGGATAGATGCACTTTTATCATGGATAGATGCACTTTTATGATGGACAGATGCACTTTTATCATGGATAGACACACTTTTATCATGGATAGATGCACTTTTATCATGGATAGATGCACTTTTATGATGGACAGATGCACTTTTATGATGGACAGATGCACTTTTATCATGGATAGATGCACTTTTATCATGGACAGATGCACTTTTATCATGGATAGATGCACTTTTATGATGGACAGATGCACTTTTATCATGGATAGATGCACTTTTATGATGGACAGATGCACTTTTATGATGGATAGATGCACTTTTATGATGGATAGATGCACTTTTATCATGGATAGATGCACTTTTATGATGGACAGATGCACTTTTATCATGGATAGACACACTTTTATCATGGATAGATGCACTTTTATCATGGATAGATGCACTTTTATGATGGACAGATGCACTTTTATGATGGACAGATGCACTTTTATCATGGATAGATGCACTTTTATCATGGACAGATGCACTTTTATCATGGATAGATGCACTTTTATCATGGATAGATGCACTTTTATGATGGACAGATGCACTTTTATGATGGACAGATGCACTTTTATCATGGATAGATGCACTTTTATCATGGACAGATGCACTTTTATCATGGACAGATGCACTTTTATCATGGATAGATGCACTTTTATGATGGACAGATGCACTTTTATCATGGATAGATGCACTTTTATCATGGATAGATGCACTTTTATGATGGATAGATGCACTTTTATGATGGACAGATGCACTTTTATCATGGATAGATGCACTTTTATGATGGATAGATGCACTTATGGATAGATGCACTTTTATGATGGATAGATGCACTTTTATGATGGACAGATGCACTTTTATGATGGACAGATGCACTTTTATGATGGATAGATGCACTTTTATCATGGATAGATGAACTTTTATGATGGACAGATGCACTTTTATCATGGATAGATGCACTTTTATCATGGATAGATGCACTTTTATGATGGATAGATGCACTTTTATGATGGACAGATGCACTTTTATCATGGATAGATGCACTTTTATGATGGACAGATGCACTTTTATCATGGATAGATGCACTTTTATCATGGATAGATGCACTTTTATGATGGATAGATGCACTTTTATGATGGACAGATGCACTTTTATGATGGACAGATGCACTTTTATCATGGATAGATGCACTTTTATGATGGATAGATGCACTTATGGATAGATGCACTTTTATGATGGATAGATGCACTTTTATGATGGATAGATGCACTTTTATGATGGACAGATGCACTTTTATCATGGATAGATGCACTTTTATGATGGACAGATGCACTTTTATCATGGATAGATGCACTTTTATCATGGATAGATGCACTTTTATGATGGATAGATGCACTTTTATGATGGACAGATGCACTTTTATGATGGACAGATGCACTTTTATCATGGATAGATGCACTTTTATGATGGATAGATGCACTTATGGATAGATGCACTTTTATGATGGATAGATGCACTTTTATGATGGACAGATGCACTTTTATCATGGACAGATGCACTTTTATCATGGATAGACACACTTTTATCATGGATAGATGCACTTTTATCATGGATAGATGCACTTTTATGATGGACAGATGCACTTTTATGATGGACAGATGCACTTTTATCATGGATAGATGCACTTTTATCATGGACAGATGCACTTTTATCATGGATAGATGCACTTTTATGATGGACAGATGCACTTTTATCATGGATAGATGCACTTTTATCATGGATAGATGCACTTTTATGATGGATAGATGCACTTATGGATAGATGCACTTTTATGATGGATAGATGCACTTTTATGATGGACAGATGCACTTTTATGATGGATAGATGCACTTTTATCATGGATAGATGAACTTTTATGATGGACAGATGCACTTTTATCATGGATAGATGCACTTTTATCATGGATAGATGCACTTTTATCATGGATAGATGCACTTTTATCATGGATAGATGCACTTTTATGATGGACAGATGCACTTTTATGATGGACAGATGCACTTTTATCATGGATAGATGCACTTTTATCATGGACAGATGCACTTTTATCATGGATAGATGCACTTTTATGATGGATAGATGCACTTTTATGATGGACAGATGCACTTTTATCATGGATAGATGCACTTTTATGATGGATAGATGCACTTATGGATAGATGCACTTTTATGATGGATAGATGCACTTTTATGATGGACAGATGCACTTTTATGATGGATAGATGCACTTTTATCATGGATAGATGAACTTTTATGATGGACAGATGCACTTTTATCATGGATAGATGCACTTTTATCATGGATAGATGCACTTTTATGATGGATAGATGCACTTTTATGATGGACAGATGCACTTTTATCATGGATAGATGCACTTTTATGATGGACAGATGCACTTTTATCATGGATAGATGCACTTTTATCATGGATAGATGCACTTTTATGATGGATAGATGCACTTTTATGATGGACAGATGCACTTTTATGATGGACAGATGCACTTTTATCATGGATAGATGCACTTTTATGATGGATAGATGCACTTTTATCATGGATAGATGCACTTTTATGATGGATAGATGCACTTATGGATAGATGCACTTTTATGATGGATAGATGCACTTTTATGATGGATAGATGCACTTTTATGATGGACAGATGCACTTTTATCATGGATAGATGCACTTTTATGATGGACAGATGCACTTTTATCATGGATAGATGCACTTTTATCATGGATAGATGCACTTTTATGATGGATAGATGCACTTTTATGATGGACAGATGCACTTTTATGATGGACAGATGCACTTTTATCATGGATAGATGCACTTTTATGATGGATAGATGCACTTATGGATAGATGCACTTTTATGATGGATAGATGCACTTTTATGATGGACAGATGCACTTTTATCATGGACAGATGCACTTTTATCATGGACAGATGCACTTTTATCATGGATAGATGCACTTTTATGATGGACAGATGCACTTTTATCATGGATAGATGCACTTTTATCATGGATAGATGCACTTTTATGATGGATAGATGCACTTTTATGATGGACAGATGCACTTTTATCATGGATAGATGCACTTTTATGATGGATAGATGCACTTATGGATAGATGCACTTTTATGATGGATAGATGCACTTTTATGATGGACAGATGCACTTTTATGATGGACAGATGCACTTTTATGATGGATAGATGCACTTTTATCATGGATAGATGAACTTTTATGATGGACAGATGCACTTTTATCATGGATAGATGCACTTTTATCATGGATAGATGCACTTTTATGATGGATAGATGCACTTTTATGATGGACAGATGCACTTTTATCATGGATAGATGCACTTTTATGATGGACAGATGCACTTTTATCATGGATAGATGCACTTTTATCATGGATAGATGCACTTTTATGATGGATAGATGCACTTTTATGATGGACAGATGCACTTTTATGATGGACAGATGCACTTTTATCATGGATAGATGCACTTTTATGATGGATAGATGCACTTATGGATAGATGCACTTTTATGATGGATAGATGCACTTTTATGATGGATAGATGCACTTTTATGATGGACAGATGCACTTTTATCATGGATAGATGCACTTTTATGATGGACAGATGCACTTTTATCATGGATAGATGCACTTTTATCATGGATAGATGCACTTTTATGATGGATAGATGCACTTTTATGATGGACAGATGCACTTTTATGATGGACAGATGCACTTTTATCATGGATAGATGCACTTTTATGATGGATAGATGCACTTATGGATAGATGCACTTTTATGATGGATAGATGCACTTTTATGATGGACAGATGCACTTTTATCATGGACAGATGCACTTTTATCATGGATAGACACACTTTTATCATGGATAGATGCACTTTTATCATGGATAGATGCACTTTTATGATGGACAGATGCACTTTTATGATGGACAGATGCACTTTTATCATGGATAGATGCACTTTTATCATGGACAGATGCACTTTTATCATGGATAGATGCACTTTTATGATGGACAGATGCACTTTTATCATGGATAGATGCACTTTTATCATGGATAGATGCACTTTTATGATGGATAGATGCACTTTTATGATGGACAGATGCACTTTTATCATGGATAGATGCACTTTTATGATGGATAGATGCACTTATGGATAGATGCACTTTTATGATGGATAGATGCACTTTTATGATGGACAGATGCACTTTTATGATGGACAGATGCACTTTTATGATGGATAGATGCACTTTTATCATGGATAGATGAACTTTTATGATGGACAGATGCACTTTTATCATGGATAGATGCACTTTTATCATGGATAGATGCACTTTTATGATGGATAGATGCACTTTTATGATGGACAGATGCACTTTTATCATGGATAGATGCACTTTTATGATGGACAGATGCACTTTTATCATGGATAGATGCACTTTTATCATGGATAGATGCACTTTTATGATGGATAGATGCACTTTTATGATGGACAGATGCACTTTTATGATGGACAGATGCACTTTTATCATGGATAGATGCACTTTTATGATGGATAGATGCACTTTTATCATGGATAGATGCACTTTTATGATGGATAGATGCACTTATGGATAGATGCACTTTTATGATGGATAGATGCACTTTTATGATGGATAGATGCACTTTTATGATGGACAGATGCACTTTTATCATGGATAGATGCACTTTTATGATGGACAGATGCACTTTTATCATGGATAGATGCACTTTTATCATGGATAGATGCACTTTTATGATGGATAGATGCACTTTTATGATGGACAGATGCACTTTTATGATGGACAGATGCACTTTTATCATGGATAGATGCACTTTTATGATGGATAGATGCACTTATGGATAGATGCACTTTTATGATGGATAGATGCACTTTTATGATGGACAGATGCACTTTTATGATGGACAGATGCACTTTTATCATGGATAGATGCACTTTTATGATGGATAGATGCACTTATGGATAGATGCACTTTTATGATGGATAGATGCACTTGTATCATGGATAGATGCACTTTTATGATGGATAGATGCACTTTTATGATGGACAGATGCACTTTTATCATGGATAGATGCACTTTTATGATGGACAGATGCACTTTTATCATGGATAGATGCACTTTTATCATGGATAGATGCACTTTTATGATGGATAGATGCACTTTTATGATGGACAGATGCACTTTTATGATGGACAGATGCACTTTTATCATGGATAGATGCACTTTTATGATGGATAGATGCACTTATGGATAGATGCACTTTTATGATGGATAGATGCACTTTTATGATGGACAGATGCACTTTTATCATGGATAGATGCACTTTTATGATGGACAGATGCACTTTTATGATGGACAGATGCACTTTTATCATGGATAGATGCACTTTTATGATGGATAGATGCACTTTTATCATGGATAGATGCACTTTTATGATGGATAGATGCACTTTTATGATGGACAGATGCACTTTTATCATGGATAGATGCACTTTTATCATGGATAGATGCACTTTTATGATGGACAGATGCACTTTTATCATGGATAGATGCACTTTTATCATGGACAGATGCACTTTTATCATGGACAGATGCACGTTTATCATGGATAGATGCACTTTTATGATGAATAGATGCACTTTTATGATGATAGATGCACTTTTATGATGGGTAGATGCACTTTTATGACAAATAGATGCACTTTTATGATGGATAGATGCACTTTTATGATGCACAGATGCACTTTTATGATGGATAGATGTACTTTTATGATGAATAGATGCACTTTTATGATAGATAGATAGATGCACTTTTATGATGAATAGATGCACTTTTATGATGGATAGATGCACTTTTATGATGGACAGATGCACTTTTATGATGGATAGATGTACTTTTATGATGAATAGATGCACTTTTATCATGGATAGATGCACTTTTATGATGAATAGATGCACTTTTATCATGGATAGATGCACTTTTATGGACTTCAAAACAGAAACAGCCATTCACTGCCATTATAAACATTATAGAAATTTTTTAATATAACTCATTTGTCTGAAAGAAAAATGTCATATACACCTAGGATGACTTCAGGGTGAGTAAATCATGTGCTAATTTTAATATTGGGTTAAACTATCCCTTTAAAATTAATATTTTCATGTAAACTGTTCTGCTTTAATATGTATGTAGAAAGATAAATTTCTTAGTGCCCCTAATATTAGTTTTTTCAAAGCTATAAAATGCTACGAGTGCACTTTCTGTTTGAGTGTACGTGTAGAGTGTGTGTTGATGACCTTTGACCCCTGACCCCTGACCCCTGCCAGGCTGCGCTGAGGAGGCTTGCGTCTGAGTGTCCGGACAGCATCGGGGTCTCGGACCATCAGCAGCTGATCAAGCCCAGACTGGTGGACTCGTTCCTGCTGTGTTCCAACATGGAGGAAAGCTTCGTCTGAATCTCAACAACCTGTGACTTTATCTCAGAGTATTTATTTGTTACCGAAAGAACCAGCTTGGCTGAGCACCCTCCAGCCGTCTGGAAGAACATTAACATCAATCACGCATGACTGACATTTACTGACTGATGTAAAAAGCAATAGAAAAACTTAAAGTATCAACTAAACTTAAACTCATATTCAGCTGCAGTTGTGCTTGAAGAGTCAGACAGACATTCAGATGTATCATGTGTATATTTCCTATTCAGATTAATGTAAATTGATGTTTGATACCACAGCCTATATAGTGCTGAGAATTAGCATGTCCTGAATAAAGCAAAACTCTCTTGTGTCTGTGCTGAATGCTACTTTACCTGTTGACCTGAAGCTATGTCGACGGACATGCCGAATGACGGTGTAAATGACGGTATGTTCTTTAGGTCCGTGACATAGGAGTCAATATTCTCTGACGGTCCTTGAACTCTCGTGAATAAAATGTGACGGATGTAAGGTAGGTTTTTTCTTGGTTCACAATAGTCTTTGAACTTTTGTTTGAGAACGTTGATTTTGTCTCTCTCATCGTCATGAAATTCAAAAGTATTGAAAACTTCAATTGCCTCGTCACCCGCGATGACTGTAAACAGATTTGTAGTAAAATTGATAAATGTCATTTTATTAATAAATGTGAAATATATAAACTCAGATCATCTGATTTATCTAATCTAATCCAGTTTACTTTAACTAACCCTCCTGATCTGCATTTACAGACCTGATGCTCTGACACTCTGAGTCACATCATTATCATCATCATCATCATCAGTTAATCCAGTGTTAGCTGTGAAACGATCATATTAATCACATCATGTGATCGTCTCTCAGTGCTGTAATCAACACACTTCAGTATATTAATATACTTCACTTTCATCAGAGCAAAGTGTACTGTGTCAATAGAGGATGTCAAACACTCACGAGTTCCATGAGCGACCCATGTGATCTACACCAGCACCAGCGTACACACACACCCCCCCACCCCACACACACACACACACACACACACACACACACACACACACACACACACACACACACACACACACACACACACACACACACACACACACACACACTTACTCAATTGAAAAGGGCTTACTTTCAGTGGGAAACCTGAGCCTGAGATGATGCACACATGTTTGTGTTCAGATGTCTGTCATTAACTCTGCATATCTTGCATTTTCCTGGTTGAGGAACATGTTTGAACTCTTCCCTCAGTTCGTAGAGTCTTGGCAAATTAACCATTGCTTCATTCGTCAGTTTGACCCAGGACATGATGGATCTCGATAAAGGCTAAGCCATATAACCAGTGCATGTCGACGTCTTCTCTTCTTCTACACAAGGATGAAGTCGACGCTCCAGAAATCTGTCCATGTTCTGTTGCACTACACACTGGTTATTAAGGATAAAACACATGCATCCGTGACGCATACTGGCGGTTTTCTACTATGCGTGTGTGTGTCTTATTTATTATTTCAGACATCAGATATTTACCATATGAAATCTTTTATACACATTTTAGAAATGTTTGAAGACACTTCCTGAAAGATGAGCCAATCACACTCGATTATGAGCTCTGTCAGTATTCCCCCATGTTAAGGAAACATGAAACTGACGACGCGATGAAAAGCCGCTGTGGGTCATTCATGCTGGATCGAGAAGTGCCACGGGAACATCATCGTTCAGGGAGGAAACTGGACAGTAATACACTTCTCCGCCTTTTCTCCGAGTAATAACATTGAGGAGGTGACGGGGAAAAGCTAATCTAGTAATAATGTCACGGATTAAACCCACTGCCTATCACTCGATAAAATAATTACATTGCTCAGTGTTTTTGAAGGTTCTGTATTTTGTTTATTGTGAGTATGACTCTCAATCAGTTTATGAATTAGCAGAACTTGCAACTTCTGTTCACAAGCTTCAGTGGATTTGATTTTGGTTGTCATTTCATTTGTTGAAATAAAAACAAAAAAATACAGCGTGTCGGTGTGTGTGACCCTCTCCTGTTCTCCTCCGTACGGGAAAGGGAATATTTACAATGACAACAAAGAAATAGATCGACTTCTGTCAGCTTGAACATATCTTTATTATGACATTTCCACCGTATTATGCCCTGGGGCTCGTTCTTCGTACGTTGCTTATTACATCCGAGATCAAATGGCACATCCAAGATGATATCATCGTGCTAATCATGATCTGGCTAACTCGGTTCTTCGAACACACTTGCCGGTTATGATTAGTATCGCTGGATTGAGTTATCTGAGATAATTGCGCGTTCATGCGCTGGGTTAAAAGGGGATATGTATCGATAGTAGAAACATTGATCAGCAACGCTGCTATTGGCTGTTCAGCGTGGCCAAAGAGCGCGCTCAGTTTTTCTCCTCAGCAGAGCAAGAACTAATAGTCCAAGTTTATTCGGAATTTTAATGTTTAATCAAAACGCCAGGGAACACCTCAAAGTCTGCAAAGCCAGGAGAGAGGGCTGGCAAAAAGTAGCAGACAATTTAAATCCGTTAGAAGTGGCCATGTTAGATGTTTTTATCACTTAATAGCCTATATTTTTGTATTTTAATAATTGCATAATTACTTTGTTCATTGTAATGTCAGAGTCACCACACTAGAACATGGGAACAAACAAAAGTGAAGTACAAAAAATATTCTACATAATGGTAATTTTTAATTATATTATAGTCTCTTTTATAAAAGACACTGTTAAATAAATGGTTGTCTGTTTATAAAAGCAACCAAGAAAAAGGCTGAGAAAAAAAAAGAAGAAAAGATCTTAGTAGCCGACACTGTAAAATCATTTTTGCTGCATTAAATTAAGGCCATATAGTCATTTCAACTGTTAAATCTTGAGTAATGATGAATTGCTTTGACTTGTGAAAGTGAAAACTGATAAACTTATGTTAATGTAAAAATATTTTGCCATGAGTTATTGATCACATTTTCCCCGAGTGTAGTTCATTGTAATGACATTGTGTTTTCCTCTTTTGTGCACTTTTACACAATACACCAACACTTGTATCTGTTCCCAAGAAAGTGGTGTCTGAAATATGTGCAGTAAGTGGACATTTTCTAACTTTCCAAAGGAAAGAAAGTATAAGACTTAGTAATGTCCATTTGTTTCCATTGCACTGGACAGTGAATAAACCCTCTCAGATAACTGTCATATGGAGGAACTAGCCTACCTGCAAGTGCATAAATAACTTTACTTAATTTATACTTGTATGCTTTATGGCTGCAATATAAGTGTCAGGATTCCACATCTCCAGAAAGGCCTACAGAAGAGTCTGCACAGACAGAGGAGACATAGGCCTACAGGTGGGCAGTGGATAGACAACTTTTCCTTTTTATTTGTTGCATGAGGCATGTGTCTAATATCTCTTGTTGCAGACACTTGACCACTGGCTTTTCTTTACAAAGAACAATTGAAATAAAACTCAAGGAACTAAGTATATTTGTCTTTTATTAAACATATAATGAAAAGTGTTTTTTTTTTTTTTTTTTTTGGCAATGTTGTGTAATATGGCACATGCAACAATGTCCCAGGCCCTGTCAGGTGTGCAACCCTCAGACTTATCAGACACTGAAATCTTCCCTTTAGTTAGCCAAAGTTCATTTCATTGTGTGCCCTTGTCCTGGCTAGAGCTGTGTAACTGGTTTGGGTCTGGGAATGGGGTCATAAAACACCTGTCTGCAGGCAGGAACATGTCATAATCACCTATGAAAAAAAATGCAGTTCTGTTAGGATCAGCATAAGTGAATGTAATACAGTGAGCTTGATATTTAATTGTGGAACTTTCCTAACCACTTTCAAATAATGTGCATAAATGCAACTCTGAAAATGCTTAAGTCATGCACAGATCCTGGCCATTTTGCTTTCACATTTGTGATATAGAAGATTTTAATCAACTGCCTTTTTTTTATTTGATATAATATTATTAATCTGGAATATTATGAATCACAATAGTAACTGGGCTGCACATTTACATTATTGTGAACCCCCTTTCTGCTCACATAATCCCCTTCATTGAGGCCTTGATGACAGTCTATGGTCTAGCCTATAGTCTATGGTACCAATCACGTTAGTGAAGCCTGAGTGACATATACTGTAATCGGCATGGTCATGATGGCATGATCTTCATAAAAAATTATGATAGCCAAAAAAATAAATAAAAAACTGCTTTACAACATTGGGTCTTAAAAACCTAAAACTGTTTATTAAACCTAAAAGCGCCAGGTAAACTCCGAATGACACGACAGACAGCACTTTCCATCAAGTTCTCCGCATCTCCAATAGTGTAAAGGAAAGAGCCACTCGCAAATAATCTTAGGGCAATGCAAACAGTTTGTGCTGTTGTTAAAGCCCGACTCCGACAAGTCGAAAATAAATGTGCGTTTCCAACAAATTAATAATGTAAACGACAATCTCTCGAGTCACGAGAAAAAATATATATCTCAGAAAGTGCACTATCGCGCTGCGCTGGACTTCCCGTATCAGCTCCGCTTATGAAGCCGCAGTCTAATCCTGTTTACATGAAATAAGCTCCCGAGCAGGTTTAAGCTTACGCACCTGTTGCTATGACAGCAAGTCCAGGATGAGCGTCGAAGAACCAAACAATCCAAGATCATGCCAAATCGTCAACAATCAAATCCAGCTAACTGAGTTAGCGACGTACGAAGAACGGGCCCCAGCGCCTGACACTGTTTCCACGGTAACCAGATCAACTGTTTCCACGGTAACCAGATCAACTGTTTCCATGGTAACCAGATCAACGTTGTGAACGCAATTCTACAAAACAGTGAAAACATAACATGAACATGCAATGCGATACATGATCTTCTCTTCCCTGCAAACGATACCAAGAAGAATGTGGATATTTAACCAAGTCAAAAGTAAAACAAACGGTATTACGGCATCCGTATTAAGTTCAGTAAGCAGACTCAAAACGCCATTAAAGGCAATAAGTTTTAATGCTAAAAAGTGATAAATGTTAAACGATAAAAGCTCCTTGTGGTTTCTCGGTTTGAGCTACAATAAACAATGCTAAAAAGGCATTTTGAGTTTGTAGAATGTAGAATTCCTATGTAGAAAATCACTTCGCTCATCTCTGCTAAATGAATTTAACATATGTTTGTGATGGCCTTTATTTTTAAGTTTTTTTTTATTTATTTTTAATTTTATTTTTGTGTTTCAAGTTATACGTACAAAATGTGAAATTTGTAAAAGGAATGTGTCAAGAACTTGATATTGAATTCTGTCATTTTGAAAATGCATTTTTTTTTTTACATCTGCATTTCGCACCACAGCAGTGACGTCATGTGCAAACATCCTATATGAACTCTGCTTTATTAAGTCATTCATTTTTTTCATACACTTTTTTACAATGTATTGTTAACTTGTAAACCACATTTGCATCAAATTTACAGTATGTCATAAAATACAGCCGTTAGTGAACGGGACTTTTATTTTGGTCTGGTGCGGTGACGTCATAAGGATGCGCCGCTCCTGCATCTGTTGTGATTCTGCTGAAGAAAGGTTTGTGTTTTAAGCATTTAAAGTGTCTCAGTCAATGCAGTGGTTTTTACAATAAATTAACCATTCTTGAAAGTAACGTTGCGATGCTTTATTTAACATTAATGAACGTTATGTTTGGAGTGAATTGCCTCCACTCACGAGTAACAGAGAGGAGCGCCTCAGTAACAGGGTTCACTCTGCATTCAGCGCGACACTCGCGCAACTCACACTTTTTGCCACACATCCAATCAAGTGTCAAGCAATAACACAAACAGTAGCCTAGCAGTCATTGTACCATGTAAATATTGTAACATGTTGTCACTAAACTTAATAACATTCTGTTTAGTTACCAAATGTTTTGACAATCATAATTACGCTTATTGTGATGCAAGTTGTTTTTCTTTTTTCTCCCCCCCCAATCCCCCAAAACACAAATTCATATTAGTGGCAACAAGAGGTGATGAGAGAAACTGAGCTTGTTGAAACTCCGAGTCAATTGAATCAAATGTTTCGTGAAATGATTCAGTGATTCGAATCTCCGCGCGCTGACGTCACCAGCTGCTTATAACAGCGTAAATAAACGAGAACAACAAACATTAATGTGTGATGACAACTTTTACAAACTAACCGCACACGTTTTAATTAAAGTGTTATCTATTAAATGTCACATACTTGAATATGACATAAATCATAAATATATGAACTCTCTGTATTATTTGTATTTTCTTTTAATCAGGTAATTAGCTCTCACTCTGACTTACTCTCTGTTAATCATTCTCATCTTAAACAGGACAAACACAGAACATCTCCTGGTGAAGCGACTGAGGTCCACGTGACACTATTACAAACATGGTGTTTATTAAAGAGGAGATTGAAGACATAAAGATTGAAGAAACATTCAGAGTGAAACATGAAGAAACGGAGGAACAAACAGGTTGGTTTCATTCTCAGAGCTGAACTCAGTCGTCTGATCCGTATTCAAATGTCCCGCTCTACAGAAATGAATGATGTTTTTGAAGAATGTCATTGAGTGTTATAGGAACTCAGTTATAGGAAGGAGCCACCAGGGCGGTTCCCCGAGAACTAGTGGTTCCCCATTGGCTGTTTTCCTGGTTGCGTTCGCTCCGCTAGTAGGAACTCTGAAGTGACGTAAGCCGCGCTTGTTGTTGTGACTTTTATTTTGACGGCGTGGCGGAGTGAAATGATTACACTGTCAGTGAAATGAGACCCAATTCAGATTTTTCGCTCACATGTGACACAGATCGGATGTGTTCTATGACCGTGTAAACAGGGAAAACACGCATGCATTCGGATATTTCCAGATCTGTTTCAAGCCTCGTTCATATGTGGAAATAAATCAGATATAAATCAGAGATGTGCCAGTGCGACTCATGCAAACAGGCAGATCGGGTTTTCTGAGGCATTAGGCCACGTCTCCGCGGTTTAATGACGAGAGAAACCCTGACGTGCTTCTGCAAAGGGACGGAGGCCCGACCAAATGTTGGCGCAACATATCTAAGGTTGGCTTGCTCATCCTAAAGTTTTGGACCCACTGCTTTTAAAGCCCGTCACAATATGCTCCCGCCAGTCCAGATCTCTCTCACACACAGTAACTGAAGCATATGCGCAATGATGATGGCCCTTTTCCTCCTCCGCCTCAAAGTCATGCTGATGTTTGGCGAACTTCGCATATATCACAAAGCTTGCATCAAGCATATTTCACGTTCATCCGTCTGTGCAAGAACCCCCTAGAAGCATGCGTGATGTTTCAGATAGTATAGAGTCGGATATGGGTCACAGTTGAAAGAACGTGTAAACGGACGATCGAAAAAATCGGATAAAGGTAACCAATCAGAATTGGGCATGAAGACCTGCAGTGTGATGGAGGCCTAACAGTCCTGTCTAATACGTTATTAGATAAAACTGTTATACATAGAAAGTAGACGGTAATAAAAAGTTATTAGCGTGTGGTTTATATCTAGTGTTGCTGAGCAGAAATACATAATCATGTTTCTCTCAGTCTCCTCACAGTTGCGTTGGGTTTTCTCCTCAGTGTAAAGGTTAAGAGCTTCATCTATCACTGTTTTCCATGTTCGTAGAGTTAGTTTGTGGAGTAAATATATAGGCTATAACGTGTGTTTACACAGCTTTTTTAATGGGCAGTCATGGCCTAGTGGTTAGGGAGTTGAACTGGTAACCCAAAGGTTGCTGGTTCGATTCCAGAACCGGTGGGAAATGATTGAGGTGCCCTTGAGCAAGGCACCTAACCCCTAATCGCTCCCCGGGCGCCACACAAAGGCTGCCCGCTGCTCTGGGTGTGTGTATCCACGTTTGCAGTGTGTGTGTGTTAACTACTCACTACTCTGCTCATAATGTGTGTGCATTAACTTGGATGGGTTAAATGCAGAGGCCGTCATGTGTCACTTTCACTTTCACTTTCACTTAATAATGGCGTGTGCTGGTGTTTCGTGTGTGTTCACATTAGTCGGATAACACAAATTTGAACTACCAAAGGAACAAACACACAACAAGGAATATCAGGAAACAAAATACTATTCGTAAACCATTGCTCTGACTGTGTGTGTGTGTGTGTGTGTGTGTGTCCTCCACATCTGAGTACACCTGTACGCTTGGAACCCAAAAGAAAATAACAATTTAAACCTTGGTTTTTATCTGAATCACAGCTAATTTTGTGTCATTTAAATATCTTTAAATTGGCTACATGAGGATCATTGTGCCCTGTAGTGAAGTACAAACTGTTTGTTTCATTTTAATACTTTTTTATTTATTTATTTATTTATTTATTTGTCCTTTTATTTGTCATGTGTTTCTTTGTCATTGTTTAATAATTATTGACTTGTGAAGGCATTTTTGTCAATTTTAAATAAATCAATTAAATGATAAAAATGAAAACTAAAACCAGATTAACCATTTCATTATAGAAAACTGCATGCAAAATATGTGACAATTGAAAATGAAATGAAATGATTTCATTTTCATTTTCACAGTGTCAATGCATCATCCCTGTCAAATTGAAAAATAAAATGCAATTGGTGATTTGCCATTTAATGTTCACTACAATCTCGAGGAAAGACTGCCAATATTAAAATGAAAAAGAAACCGCAACTACAGTTTTTACATTTACATTTAGTCATTTAGCAGACGCTTTTATCCAAAGCGACTTACAAATTAGGACTAATATAAGCGAGTCATCATAAAGAGGCAAAAAACAACAACAACACAAGAAGTGCTCAAAATACGAAGTTCAGGTATTATTCAGAGTAGCATAAGCCTGATAAGTGATGTTTCAAAGGAAAAAACATCTGGGTTTTTTTTTTTTTTTATGAGGTTTTTGCAAAGCTTTTTATTAATGCTCATGCAATAATAGTAACACAATTCAAATTAAAATGTTTGTATACGTTTAAGAGTATACATACTGTATACGAGACGAGTCACGATGGCGAAAGACAGCTTTTTACCTTGGAAAGAGCCAAACAGCTCAAGCCAGCGTCCACTGTTTAAGCGCTAAACCCTCGTGCCACTGCAGTCCCACACACACACACACACACACACACACACACACACACACACACACACACACACACACACACACACACACATCCCCTGCGGCGCGGGCATCTTCAGTCGCCACAGAAACTGTTCAGCGTAAGTTAGACTACAGGCCCGTTTGCACCGATAACTATAACGATATTAGCGCCCACACCTGCGGACGATATCATTCTGTTTATTACAAGCGCGGGCTTGTGTCACTCTAAATGCTCAAGCTCGTTTCAACAGGATGGATTCTGATTGGCTGTCAGTGTTTTTATTGTTCATCAGCTAACAGTGACATGTCCTACTTGCGCGCTTTTCACATTAAGCATTTTACAATGTCCCGCAGCGGAGGGAATTCTGGAGTATGAGGTATATGGGCAACCCCAGCCCTGCAGCATTTTAAGTCAAGCCATGATATAGAGTTAAAGGAGAACTCCGGTGAATTTTTAAGTTAATCTTGATCGTTTTACCTTTGTGAGTACTGTCTATAGAAAAAAAAAAACGAACCGGATCGGTGCTTGCAACGCGGAGCTGTTACAGTTAATTCCCAGAGCTCCCATTCAGCTAAAACGGCAGTTATGGGGGCATACACATAAAGAGTGTCTTTGTGCCTCTTAACAGACACAAAATGCAATTAAAATGTCTGTCCAACATGAACAGGGCCCTTACATGACAACAAGATGCGTTTAGCAACTTAGCCATTGTTTAAACTCACCTAAATAGTGTTTTAGACGGCTAGCTGTAGTCTCGCGCTGAAGTCCCGTGGGATCTCAGTAGCAGTTATATGGCTATTGCACTTGCATATTGTTGTCCTACTGTTAGTTTAACTGCTTCTATTGTTCTCATTTGTAAGTCACTTTGAATAAAAGCGTCTGCTAAATGAATAAATGTAAATGTATGTTGGACGAGATGCGGATCGGTTCAAAGTGGCTCATCCACAACACCCTGTGAGTAACTGGAATGATTAATTTGGAGCCTCTGCTGCGTTTGTATGATTATATGTACACTAGTGTATGTGTGCTTTCAGCTGCTGAAGCCATTCCTTCAACAAGTCTTCAGGGCATACTTTACATGTGCCAAATACCTGCAGAAAAAGCTGCCTTTGCAGAGCAAGACCCTGCAGTGTTTGTCTGCCATAAGTTGTGAGAGGGCACTCTCAGACTGGGTTTGAATTAAAGAAGCTCACACAAATGTTGAGTCACATGCTGCCACCTGAAGCTGACACTCACCCGGAGATTCTTCATTATAGTGTGGACCATACCCTGCCCACTTTCACAGACGTAGATGATATTGTGACATGGTGGGCCTCAGTCTTTGAAATGGGAAAACATCCAGGCCTGTGCCAAGCTGTAAAAGCTGCCTTGTCCATCTTCCATGGTCCCTTGGTGGAATCGTCCTTCAATCTGATGGGTGACATTATAGACCCAAGACGCACCAGCATGAACATCGATACATTCATTCCATCCAGACTGTCAAGTGCACTTTGCTGTCCAGGAATCAGAGTGCCATAGAGATGTTCAGGAGGCATGATGTTAAGTTTGGGGAGGTAGACATGAAGCTGTGCAGCAACATCAGTTCTGCAGGAGTAAGAGACAAGGGTAAAGAGACAAGGGCAAAGACTGTCTTATGAATGAGTCAGTCGGTAGAGAAGACTTTTATATTGAAAAGACTCAAACTTGTTTTCACGGAGAAAGAAGACGCAACTGACAGATGACTAACGTTATAGGCACGGGAAAACCCCTTAACGGTTAACTGTTAAAAGGACAAGATATCGCAGCGGACATTCAAACGGATTATTTTATTATGAATATAGGACTGACCTGAAGGAAAATGCAATGTCTACTGTGAATGCAGGTAACTTTACACTCGCTTTCTCGACCAATATCAATGAGATCACACAAGTTGCTAAGAGTGGTTGCTAGGGGTGTTGTGTAGTGATGCATAGAACCGTTGGGTGAAGCGGTCATAGCTGTGTTTTATCATGAATAAAGCACAGCTATTGACCAATCAGAATCAAGGATTGGAACTAACCGTTTTATAATTGGTATTAATAAATGTGCTTTTTTTACTTGAAGCAAATTTTGTCTTTTCCCTTTATCTATTTTTTGTCAGATTGCACCAGAATGCTTCATTTACATATTAAATTCTCAAAAAATGTCTTTACCTTTTTCACCTCACCTGAGTTTGCAGGCATGATATTCAAGGGCGTGCAAGATGTGTGGTGTTTATGATCATATGTAGTGGGCCAGTCTGGGCCAAAATGCCAGGGCCATGTTTTGTCCCAGTCCAGCCCTATTAACCATAATATGCTATTCTTAAACATCAACATCATTAATACATAGAAAAGCAATATCTATATCCCTATGATAGGAAAATCATAAGATGTGAAAATTGAATACAGGTTAATACATACCTCAAGTTGTGTGTATGTATATATTAGGGCTGTAGTCAACCAAATAAATGCTTAGTCGACCAAAGTCCTGTCCTGCGCAACGATCAGTCGACTAAAAAAATAAAATAAAATAAAAAAAAGACGCAATGTTTTGCATTTTGATTGAACATTTATTAAACAATTGTCATAGAGCATTTATAAAACAACAACGAAAAAACATAAATAATACATAAAACTATAATAATAATACAATTCTTTGAAAATTAAGTGATTTTTTTAACTGCAAAGTGAGGAGCTCTGTCCTAGGTCTATAGTGACAGTCACAATCGCGCACCTGACCACACCACACGCTACAAAAAATATAACTGCTAAAACTGCCAAATAATGAAAAATCCTAACAAAAGCTCTCGTTTATACAGGCTGTATATTCTTCTTTACTTTCAAAAGCTATGGATTAACTTTTGTCCAGCCGATCTAGGCGTTTTAAAACAAACACACACAAAAAAACCAAATAGCCTTAAAAGCAGTCCTAATAATAATAGGCTGTATAGTAGGAAGGCCTATAGGTTTATTTTCGTTTTGTTACATTATTTAGGCTATTTTCAAACGCGTCAAGTGTACAAATAAAAACAAAAACATAAGAAAACACGATCTATTGAGTCAGCATAATAAAGCCGTTAAGCCTACTTACAGATCTGCAGGCCTAGTCCACCTTTTTTATGTTGTGGGCCAAAAACACTAACATGTCCACATTCTTGGGTAAAAGACAGCTCCTCGACTTGTTAACAATAAATCCTGCTTTGGAAAATATGCGCTCTGCAGGAGTGGAGGTTGCAGGGATGCAGACCAGGCGTTTGGCTGCCCGAGCAAGTCGTGGATATATCTCCTCATTATTTAGCTATCCTCATAGCTTGCAAATGAAAGCATTTAAAGTTGGGGATAAAACATAGGCTAATTATATTTAGAACACAGTAATATATAACTGCTTATAAAGGAATAAATATCAAGGAGAAAATCAATGAAAATGTCTTTATTGGTGAAAAAAAAAAAATTATGCAACTGTTCGACCAATGAGAATGTCAGTCGACCAAGATGGCATCGACCGATTAGTCGACTAAACGACTAAAGTTGACAGCCCTAGTATATATATATATATATATATAGAGAGAGAGAGAGAGAGAGAGAGTGAGAGAGTGAGAGTGAGTGTATATATAGAATTAAAACGGTGTATTTGTCCTTTTCAATGAGAATTGAGCAAGAGTCAAATCTCTCTTCAAATTCCTTGTCGTAAACCGTATCTGTGTTACCACAGTAACCCGAGGCCTGGTGTTAGCTGCAGTTCTGGGGGATGGGTTCAAAGAGCTTTGTTGGGAGAGTGAGTTTTCATTAAATATAATGAATAATTGTGTGTCTGATTGGTCCAGACGCTACACCACCTCTCAGGGAACCGAGGTTATGATAGTAACCGGAGACATTCCCTTTCGAAGCTAGATCAATGAAACGTCAGCTCGGACCCCATCAACATTTGCATAATCATACAGAATAAAAGCAAAGGCCGCACTAAACCAGGGCAGCACTACACAATAAGCACTCGATGCATGAAGGTAAACACAGTGTCAACAGCGCCAGTGGTAACAACTGTGTCAACACTAGCAGCAGATCTCAAAATTAAGTGAGGAACATAATATACTCAGAGTCAAAAGCGACAGCGGTAACAACTGTGTCCAACACTAGCAACAATTCTCAATACATGAGTGAAGAAATTAACTCACTGACAGCACTTGAGATGCCACAGACAGCTTGTGAAATCTGCACAAAGTGTTCTGAGAAGACCAGCCAGCTGCAAAGCATATATCCTGAATAGACATACCTCTAGACCAGACCCACGAAGAGAGCATCCACAATCCAGTAAGAGAGCCTCTGCTTAGAGACAGCATGCCCCTTAGTACATCCACCAAAGCACATGAAAAGCTGGTCCGAATGATAAAAGGCAGCCGAGCGATTCACATTCATCCGCAAAGCCCTGACAGTGCAAACGGCGCTCTGAGCATCAGAGTCACAGCTCAGCAGATAAAGTGGGCAGAGAACGACCTGTTCTTTGAAGGGTGTAGAGAGAGACTTAGGCACGTAGCCCCGTCTTGGCCGGAGAGTAACACTGCAGTCACCGGGTCTGAAACAAATACAATCGCCATCCACCGAGAATGCGTGTAAATCCCCAATACGCTTAGCTGAAGCAAGGGCAAAAAGCAGGGCTGTTTTTAGAGAGAGTTACTCAACAGCAATAGAAGTCAAGGGCTCGAAAGGCGGTAGAGAGAGAGCCCTCAGAACTAGAGCTAAATCCCATGCCGGCACGGATGGCAGCCGTGAAGGACATAATCTCCTCGCTCCTCGATGGGGCGCGAGACTGCGATGTCAGAGCATCTCCCGTCAGCGGGGAGTGAGACAGCGAGAAGAACGTCGGACAGTGCGTGTTCTCACTCGTGGCGAACATATCCACGTCTGCCCTCCCTAGTGTTGTAAAGTTTTCTTTCTTCGACGCAAGACCAGGAGACAGTTGGGATCGCGTTCAACAGAAGTTATTCTTTATTGAGAACTCCGCTGTACGTGGCTGCAGTACTTCCAACATTATCTGACTAAGGGAACTTTACATGGTATCTTATAGGCAATTCAGTTGGCTGTCCTTAAAGGTGCTGAACTTACACACAGCCTTAGAGATGACTACTGCTAAAGACAATAGAGGCAATTACCCCCAACTGAGATAATGGTGCCCCCCAAATTGTATAAACAACACATGGTCACGAGAACTAAGACTAGGTAAACATTCACACATAGTTCAACTCTTAGTAGAAAGATCAAAGACTTCCCCAAATGGTATAAACAATACATTGTCACGAGAACTAAGACTATGTAACATTCACACACAGTTCAACTCTTAGTTTTCTTATGTGATGTTATGTAAGTTGGTAGGATCAACAGATCTAAAACATATTTAAAAATAGATTCTTAAAATTTGTAACCCTTCAGTCCCCCGTTTGAGAGTTCTTAAAAAAACTCTCACATAATATACAAATTTAAACACTTAAAAGTTCATTCTTGTAACTTTTGATCGTCACAGGCACATATAACTTATTCTGTGTCATAGTGTCATAGTTCTTCTCAAAACCATAACTGTTGACACATACGACGCAGGGTGTAAAATGTCGTATAAACTACATGATTGCACAGAAAACCATGTAGCATAAGAGTGGAAGTCTTGAAAGTCCATGGCGCCTGAATAGCTGTGAAATCTGTTTCCTGTAGAAAACAAAGAAACGGCAGAACAGCAATATTCATGAATAGACTTCATTCTTCCATAAGTCATTTGATCGTATAGTGGTTTTAAGTCTAACTTTTATCAAAGTACACTTAAAAGTTCATTCTTGTAACTTGAAAAAGTTACAGGCACAAGCATGATCTGTGTTGTTCATCTGTAATTGCATGCTGACACAGAAACAAAACATGCAATTAGGGTCCGCGTTGTGTTTTTTTTTTTTCTTTTTCTTTTGTGATAGTTCGTTCAGCAGTGGGTCTAGTTGTCTTCTTGAGGTTGTGGCTTCATATGCAGGTGAGACGGTCGTTGCATATGGATCTCGGAACAGCCATCAAGTGGTATCTGTACAGAGGAAGAAAGAAAACAGAAAACAGAGCAGTATTTCTTCAAACACTAGGGTTGTATGGTTTTTAGAGTCTGCTGTTGTTGTTTCATTCTTTCCCTATTTCTTAATTGTTTTGACACCTATGGACCAGTGAGGTAAGGATGGACTAAATGGGGAAAGGCCTATGAGGTAGTGTCTTCACCCTGGGTTCACCCCCGAAGCCTGTTGCGTTCAGTTCTTCCCAGGGCACCGCACTGGTCTGTGTGTCCTATTCTGTCCCTGTTGTGTGCACACTGTACAGTGTGTGAGAAAATTGGCACATTTCCATTCTCCAGTGAAACATCAGTCCTAGTAGACGTCATAACAGAGGATGGTGTCTGATTGTAATGTTCTGCAGTATAACATTTAAGGCTGTGAGTATACTGAATGTCCCCCAAACAAAGGCTGTGACAGTCAATAAGTCTTTCATCTTTGTTGTAAGTTACTGGGGAGATTAAGCAATCACAGCCCAAATGGTTAACACCTCAAAAAGCTTACCCACGAGTCCAATGACGAGGGGAGGGGTTGCTTCAAAGTAGCAAACAAAGTTAGTAAAAGCTGCATAACATTGTTAACTTGTCTTAAGTTATTTTAGTTTTTTCTACATTCTTTTCCAAAATGTCCGTGCTTGCCACAGTAAGAACAACTGGCTTCTCTAGGACTTTTGCGTTTCTTTTGCTTCTCTGAGTTGACCTTAACAGAAACTGCTGCAATTCTTACTCTCTCTTTGACATCAGAGTCTCTTTCCCAAGTGACTAAACTGTCCAAGTTGTCTTGCAGGGTTCTCGTACACCATGTGATGTTTAAGTAAGGCAACGCTTTTCTGTGTTCTGGCAAAAGACAATGAAACCATGTGCGAACCAAAGGGCCATTATCACCTAACACCTTCTCTGAAGTGTCCGCAATTCCACTGTACGCTGCAGCTGACTGACAGAATCGTTCTGTGTACTCACAAACAGTTTCACACTTCTTCTGTACACAATTGGTAATTTTCGACCAATCGATTTTGGGTCCTAAGATATTCTTTAGGATTTTCAAAACACCTTCTCTCAAATCGCCCTTACTGGCATGTTGTAGTTCAGAATTATTTACAGCACTTTCAAAATCATTGAATTCTGACTCAGTCAAGATCTGTGATATTAGCTGGATGACTTCAGCTAGAGTCATATCATAGAGCCGCATTTTGCTGATCAATGCTCTTCTAAATTCAGAAAAATTTTTGCGTGCTGAGGGTAAACTCTGGGATAGTCTCTCTACATCTTTAGGACCTAAAGATGTTTTGGCAACAGTTTGTATTTGGACAACAGAAGAGTTGGGAGTAACACTTTCAGTTCCCTGAGATCTTCTCCTAGCCCCACAAACCTGCACTGAATCTACAGGCTCATCAGTTACTGATTGGATGGTTACATCTGTTTCAAAGAAAGCTTTTAAGTCAGGATAATTGTTATCAGGCTGACTAACTTCTTCCACATCAGTTTTTTCTGCATCTTTGTTGCGGTTTACTTTCTTAGTCACAGAAGATAATCTAATACGGAGCTCTTTGATCTGTTTCTCTAGCTCTGAGTTGCGCTTAGACTGTTCTGTAGCTAGTGTTAAACCAAATTCTCTGTGACAACAGATAATGGCTTTCACATTGTTCTTGCGAATACTTTCTCCTAGTACCTTCTTACAATCTTCAATTGACCATACTTTGTCTGGATCAATGCCAAATTTCTTTGTTAAATTCAATCTGACTGGCTCAGTCACGATGGAGTCCATGTGCTCTGATAACAAAGACTTGAATTCACTATCGGTCCATAAAGGTGTAATCAGTCTAGTACTTTTCCTAAACATTTTGTGAATTTCTATGTTACCACACAAACAAACATTAAAACTTCTCTCTACTGTCTTACAAACAGAGGGTACAATCTTATTAGCACATGACGCTAATCTTCTCTAGCTTACAAAGGACAGGCCTTCTCTAGCAAGAGGATACACACAATATTAACTGTTAAACTTCCCTGCCTGAAAAACAAAGGATAAATTTCATCTCTAAAAGACAACTTTAGAGGATAACTTAGTTAACAAAACCCTGCAGCTGTTTGTTAACTTCTTCTCTGTCGTCGCAGAGGAAAACTATTTTGTACTGGTCTGCAAAGGTTCTTTGAATGGAGTGAAACTCACCAAGTCTTTCGTTTCAAACATTCAAATATCGATTACAGACATTAAAGAGTACATGAAAAGAACATTTCAGTAATCACACTGGTAACTTCAATAACAAAATAAAATCTCCAGAGAAGTAATTCAACTCGTGATATTTAGAAGGAAAAATACTGATTAAAACCTTGATTATAATCACTCATTACATATACATTGAAGCAGCAGTGGATTCCAATCCACCCCCTTCACACGCGCCTAGAAAATGACATAGCGGCCATATTAATTCAATGATTGCTGGTGTAGATGGGAGCCTTGCCCCGGCGAGGCTTAATGCTTTTGCGGGAGGGGAACGAGTGACGGGGGATCATGTGGCTCATTGCTTTCGCGCTCTTCTTAGCCTTAGAAAAACGCTCAGTGACTGACTCCACGGCGTCACCAAAGAGGCCGGAGAGGAGCCTCTTGTGGTACCATTCCTTCAGGTCAGCTGGGGTTAACCACAGGTGCCTGTTAAGGACAACCATAAAGCCCATGGAGTGGCCAAAGGCCTGGGTGGAGCGCCAAGTCCGTCGCCATGCGCAGGTCTTTTATGACCTCCGCCTCCACTTTTCGATGCTGTCATCCAGGCACTGCAAAAGCTTGGCCTGAAAAACCTGTAGCACTGCCATGGAATGCAGAGCAGATGCTGCTTCGCCAGCAGAGGCATAGGCCTTGTCAGCCAAGTGAGCCGTGAACTTACACGGCTTGGACGGCAGACTGAGAACCGTGCCCAGATATGTAGAGGACGGGCATAGATACACAACTCTTCAGCCCCGTCCACTCTTCTAACCCTAACGTGGCGAAAGCAGAGGACGACAGCCTCAGGCCTCGTCGTCACTGTCGTTTTTGGGTGGGCGAGGGCCCAGCAGCGGTTCGCTGGCGCCAGTAGGCCTCATCCATGTATTAGCACGAGTAAAATCCCTCCTTGTTCTCAGGGTGTGCACCAGCAGGTTGGCGCAGTGCACGCATGTGGAGTCTAAGAAGGCCGCCTTGGCGTGAGCCAGGCCCAGGCAGGCGGTGCAGTACTCGTGGGAATCAGGCGGGTCGATGGGGCCCGCACAAATCCTGCAAACGGTAGCCATCAGATGCAAAGAAGAAAAGGCAACTAATCCTCAGGTGCCTCTCAACGATGACAGCGTGAAGAAAGAGATTTCGATGCAATTGTTGCGCCTCTGCATTTTCTGTAAGCCTGTCAGTATTTGCATACTTAGCGACAATTGGCCAGTTGTTCCAAGCTGGTGTAGGACTGAAAATAATCTTGACTGTTTTCCACCCCCTCTTTCTACCACAAGGACCATTTGGAGTTCCTAAAGGCACAGAGGGGCTGATAGTAATCAAGACCTGTAGGCCAAGATGTGTATACTTTGGGGGTCGATGAATTGTCTCACCTTTAGTACGGTGGGGGAAGTTGTAATTATCTGATTGGTCAGTTTGAATGTCTCACATTTGGGTTTTAGTCACATGGTCTGAGGAAGGATAAAACAAGATTGTAACTGATGCTCTGCCTCTCGGTGCTCTGCCTCTCTTCTTATTCTCTGGGTCCCTTTCTTGGGGCTCTCTCTCTTTACCTCCTCTTTCTTCTTACTCTCTTTCTCAGGTAACATTTTACATGCTGGGTAAGATTAATGGTACAAGTTATCATCATCTCATACATCTATTTTTTTTTTACTATTTTAAGTGTAACCATAACCATATTTTGTCATTAAACCTCTTCAATTACAAATAATGTGCTAACTCGTTTTGATTTGGTATTGACTTTAAAGTGCTACATATTGCAATACAATATTGTCACTCTCTATAGCAATGCTCTCCCACATATTAAGCTATTGTAACTGCGCTTATTTCCGTCGTTGGTATAAGTAGCAGTGGGTGGAATAGAAATGTACAGTTTTCTACCATCTTGCTAATAACATTTCTTTAGTCATTCGGCAGTCTTGCAGTCTAAACCCCTGCAGGAAATCCACCCTTACACTGGCATTAGCCTATAAGATTTCAGCAAATTCGGAGAAGGGAAGAGTTCCCTCAGGAGTCATAGCTGACGCAATGTTGAGTTACCGCTCTCAAAAGGGAACCACAAAGACTTTGAATTAAATGTAAACGCAGCTTTTGTGTCTTTTTCAGCTTTTCTGCATATATAGGCAACTGGCACATTTACAGCTTGCTCCATTTCGGTAAATCAGTTTTTGTGAATGAATGATTCTCTCTACCTGTTGCTCTGGTCTTGGTCAACACCTGCTGGTGAGCCGACTAACAGCAGATGGAGATTATCCAGTGGTACTCTACTGCTATTGCTGCAGTTCCCAGATGTGCAATGTTGATTATTCTGCCAAATTTGAACCACTGAATTTGAAAAACAAAATAAAATGGAATAAAAATTGCCTGTTGGATATTATTATAGATGATATTATTAATAAATCATTGCACAAATTAATATTTTGCTAATTAATTCTGTCAAATTAATATGGATTATTACATTTTTTTTGCAATGAAATTGCGTGTGAAATGTTTTCGGTTGAAATAATCGCAGCTTACATACACAACCATGTCCAACTTCAGCCCCCAAAAATGCAAGCACTGATAATACAATGCATTTTTTGTGCAAATCAACATGCTCAACATTCTTTTGTGTTTCAAAGACGTCATTATTTTACTTTGTTACACAATCAGATGGTAAAAGCAGGTAATTTCTAACTTCAACAAACAGTTTCTTTGCAATGATGGGGCTTTAATCCTGATTGAAATTCTTCACAAATACTGTTTCTCTGGTTCAGAAGACACTATTGTTCTGATATTTAGACATTAAATTGTATTACAAAGATTTTTTTTGTTTTTCTCGTTTTGATCTGCTGTGCTCTCTTGCTTGCATCTGTGAGTGTTTTGATTTCAGGTTTGGTCGATTGGGGAGTTGTAACTCCACTTGGCAGCAATGGGTTATTCCAAAATTATAACAAACATATTCTGCGTGCTTCCTGACAAAAGTCAAGTCAAGTCAAGTCATCTTCATTTATATAGCGCTTTTAACAATGTAGATTGTTTCAAAGCAGCTTTACAGAGATAAACGTATAATTTAAGGCAGCGGTTCCCAAACTTTTTTTCCTGCGCACCCTCTACTATGTCCCAACCGGGTTGGCGCACCCCCAATCCCAACTTCAAAAAAATAACGCAACAAAGCTTTGTTTTATCGCCATATAAAGACATGTTTAATCATGCGCAAATAACCAGAACACGCATGACAATAACAACATCAACAAAGTTTTAATATAATGCAACAAAGCTACGCACAAGCTTCCACTTTTAAGAGGACGAGTGACAGACACAGGCTCAGTAACAGAAAGCACGGTTATTTTCAGCCGCGTAATTTAGTTTTATTTAAAAACTAAATATTTTGTAACATTACACATGTGACATGTTTTAAGGTCACTTTTGATCACTTTAATGCATCCTTACTGAAAAAAAATTCTAGCCAAGTTCAAATTCAACACATTTTTGAACGGCAGTGTATATTCAGTTGGTCATTATTGCAATATAAACACTATCAGACTGATCAACAATCTTCATTTACCAGTCGAAGACGGAGCAACTTTCTGCTCCGTGCACTGTCAAGGGCTTCATCATATTTGTCGTGGTACCGGTCTTTGCAGCAATTATTTTACCGCACATACTGCATCGCGCGCTGTTGGCATCGAGCCTGGAGAAATGTAGCCACACTTTTGATCGACTTTTCCACATATTTATGGTATTGTGTGTGTGTGTGCTCGCGTCTCATATGAGTATGTGCGCGGAGAGTTTGTGTGTGTGCTCGGGTCACATTGAGTATGTGTATGTGCGCGAGTTTGTGTGTGTGTGTGCTCGCGTTTCATATAAGTATGTGCGTGGAGAGTTTGTGTGTGCGCGGGCGCGTCTCATATGAGTATGTGCGCAGAGAGTTCCGCGCGTCTCGTGTGTGTAGAGTTTGCTTGTATGTGCGTGAGCGACTTTAGGTGTGTCGTTGTGCATTTCATATGTATTTGTTTTATCAAAAACTAATAAATTATAGTTTTTTTTTTATTTAAAATAAAAGGAAAAGGAATTTACAAAGGAAATGTTTTCTGTTCATGTTTTTTTATTGTGTGGAAAAATCCCACTTAAAAAAACAGACCGCCATTACATTTTTCCTCTCGTGCACCCCCTGGTGGTAGCTCGCGTACCCCTGGGGGTGTGCGTACCACACTTTGGGAATCCCTGATTTAAGGTAACAGAGATTGTTTTGGCTTTATAGCGGTTCTTTAATAAAGTTATTTTCCAGCTAAAGTTAGTTTTGATTGATTTGCTTCCGTCGCAACAATCATTTGTTATTAAATTAGGGGCCACTAAGACGACACCATTCTCTCTACACAGACTTTAAACGCGAACCTGTGAGAAACAATGATGGCGTTCACATGCGCATTAAGAATTGGTTCTATAGTTATGTGCGTTTGAATATATGTGCGCAGGTTTGTAATTCCCTACAAACCAAGCCTAAACAATGTACTGGGCTTTCCTTATAAATTTTTATACAGAATTTTATTTTATTTTGTCACTTCGGGGTAGGTACGCGAAACGAATTTTCCCAACAACGCTTTATCTGTAGAGTGGTAAAGGGATCCTCCATAGGGAGAGACTAGTTGGCACTTCAGCACTGCGTTGTCATCGGGTCCAGGCGAAGGTCCTTCATCAGATCTGGATACGGCCTGGATCCGGCAGGATGCGGGAAAAACCTTGGGATAAACAAAGACACTAAAATTAGCGTAGATGCCATTCTTCTTATGATGTAACGAGTACATCAGGATTTATGGGAAGTGTTCCTGGTTCCGGCTGACCTAATCTATGCAGCCTAACATTGAGTTATAGAAGTCTATAATGTGTTATGTGAATGCTAGGTCAAAGAGATGTGTCTTTAGTCTAGTTTTGAACTGACAGAGTGTGTCTGCTTCCCGGACAATGGTAGGAAGACTTTTCCAAAGTTTTGGTGCTAAATAGGAAAAGGATCTACCGCCAGCAGTCGATTTTGATATTCTAGGTATTATCAACTGGCCGGAATTTTGATATCGCAATAGACGTGTGAAGGGTTAGGGTTAGTAAAAATGACCCTATGACTAACCCTAACCCTTTACTAGTAAAAGTAAAGTATGAGATTGAGATCAGTCTATAATTTTTTTATTAAGGGTTTAACTGCCAACTGGGTATAAGATGGCTTTGATGGTTAAATGGGTTTTGATGCATTACATGTATAAATGATTGGATGTCTGTTGCTTTGTGTCATTAAACTGGGGTTAACTATTTTTTTTCCCTCTTTTTTCGCCTTAGACCTGATGGCACTGAAAGAGGAGAGTGAAGTACTGAAGGAAATGGAAGAGAAAGATCAATATAACAATCATCATTGTTTCATTGCTGGAGAAAATTCCTCACGAAATATAGCGCAAAAGACAGGGACTGTAAGTCCTTTCAGCTACAAACTGTGTGGAAACAGATTCAATCAAAAAGGAAGCTTTAACAGGCACATGAAATTCCACACTGAGAAGCCTTACACATGTCCTCAGTGTGGAAAGTGTTTCAATCAGAAAGGACACCTTGAAGACCACATGAGAATTCACACTGGAGAGAAGCCTTTCACCTGCCAACAATGTGGGAAAAGTTTCAACCAAAAAGGAATCCTGAACAGGCACATGAGAATTCACAATAAAGAGAAGCCTTACACTTGCCAAATGTGTGTAAAAAGTTTCAACCAAAAAGGAGTCCTTAACAGGCACATGAGAATTCACACTGGAGAGAAGCCTAATACATACTCTCAGTGTGGAAAGACTATTGCTCAAGACAGGAACCTTAAAGTTCACAAGAGAGTTAACACTGGAGAGAGCCCTTACACTTGCCCACAGTTTGGGAAGAGTTTTGATCAACATGTACACCTTAAAGTCCACATGAAAATCCACACTGGAGAGAAGCCTTACACCTGCCAACAGTGTGGAAAAAGTTTCACCCGAAAAGGAAACCTTAATTACCACATGAAAATTCACACTGGAGAGAAGCCTTTCACCTGCCAAAGGTGTGGAAAAAGTTTCAACCAAAAAGGAATCCTTAACAGGCATATGAGAATTCACTCTGGAGAGAAGTCTTATAGATGCCCTCAGTGTGGGAAGAGTTTTGATCAACATGTACACCTTAAAGTCCACATGAAAATCCACTCTGGAGAGAAGCCTTACACCTGCCAACAGTGTGGAAAAAGTTTCACCCGAAAAGGAAACCTGAATTACCACATGAAAATTCACACTGGAGAGAAGCCTTTCACCTGCCAAAGGTGTGGAAAAGGTTTCAACCAAAAAGGAATCCTTAACAGGCATATGAGAATTCACTCTGGAGAGAAGCCTTATACATGCCCTCAGTGTGGGAAGAGTTTTGATCAACATGTACACCTTAAAGTCCACATGAGAATCCACACTGGAGAGAAGCCTAACACCTGCCAACAGTGTGGAAAAAGTTTCTCCCGAAAAAGAAACCTTAAATACCACATGAGAATTCACACTGGAGAGATCCCTTTCACCTGCCAACAGTGTGGAAAAAGTTTCAACCAAAAAGGAAACCTTAATTACCACATGAGAATTCACACTGGAGAGAAGCCTTTCACCTGCCAACAGTGTGGAAAAAGTTTCAATCATAAAGGAATCCTAAACAGGCACATGAGAATTCACACTGGAGAGAAGCCTTATACATGCCCTCAGTGTGGAAAAAGTTTTTATCAACATGTACACCTTAAAGTCCACATGAGAATCCACACTGGAGAGAAGCCTTACACCTGCCAACAGTGTGGAAAAAGTTTCACCCGGCAAAGAAACCTTAATTACCACATGAGAATTCACACTGAATGATTTTTACGATATTTACACTTAACAGATATGAAATACGTCAGGCTATAAATATAAATACTCTATCATCATGGAGCTTTAACTAGTAGTAAAGAGGAAGAAATTATCGGTTCACGTGCTGCTTGAATTGTTGCGCTACCGCGATCTGTCACCACACATTAAAGAGCCACACAGCGACCTAGGTCTAGGTAATGCGTTTAGGTATAGAGGTGCAGAGCCAGTGGTTGTTCTGTAGGCAAACATCAGTGCCTTGAATTTGATGCAAGCGGCAACTGGCATCCAGTGCAGTTTTATGAGGAGAGGCGTGATGTACGCTTTCTTCAACTCATTAAAACCCACTCTTGCTGTAGCATACTGGATCAGTTGCAAAAGTTTGACAGTACATGCTGGAAGGCCTGCCAAGAGAGCATTTCAATAGGCCTGGTCTGGATATAACAAGAGCTTGGACTTGTGTAGTTGTGTATCATGCTCCAATAGGAATGGCCTGATCCT